>JAOWBW010000042.1:1556890-1784940 GCA_026119855.1 Campanula takesimana | reverse complement strand
TCTTCACATTCAAAGTCTAACAACTTGTGAAAGATCCTCTTCAAACCCACCATGCCTCAACCAAGAAGAAATAATAAGAGAAAGACATCCCACACATTGATGACTGTGGATCTTTTGAGATCTATGCATCAAAATCAAAACATATCTTGATGCAAACAGTATATGGAACTGGTATGTTCTAAATAATGAAATAACCTACCCAACTCAAATAGATACTAATGGAGGAGGTAGTAAGATGAAGTCCCCAGAAACATGGTCTGAAGCTGAAAAGCAATTGGTCAGTGCAAATTTAAAAGTCAAAACATTCTTCAAAAGAGTGTAAATGACTCTCTAGCACAAGAAATTGCTAAGGAACCAATGCCAGATCAGCATGGGCTCTCATTCAAACCAAGTTCACTAAACATACCAGTGTCAGGACTCAAAACTTGTATAACTTGCTTAGATAATAGACAACTTCAAGTTCTATCCTGGAGAAAAAGTTAGTGCTGCTCAACCAAGATTTGAAAATCTTGTCAGATCCATTGCTGATCATGGAAAAACTTTTGAACAGCAAGATCTATGGCTCAAGATATATTCCAATCTCCCTCAAGAATATGAAAAGGTAGCATTACCTATCAGGGAAGATCTGAATGGAGCACAATGACTGTTGAGCAATATTTTGGAAGCTTGAGGCCTATGAACTGGAAGGAATGATTAAAATTCAACCAGTTCCAACCATTTCACAAACCTTAGCTTTAACTGCTCAAGAAACTGCTCACAAGCCTATCACTCACCAAGACATTGAGACCATTTTCATCAATGCTCTCCAAAAGATAAACATCTCATCCAAAACCTGTGAGTAAACCTGTCCTTCAAGAAGACCTTCCAAGTCTTATATCCATGGCTGTCAGAAATGCCATGAAGTTTCAAAAGAAATCCTTTGAAAAAAATACAATTCTTCCACATCTAATCCTCAACAAGATATCACAAGAAGATAGTTGATTGCTTCAACTGTGGAAAGCAAGGCCATTACTCTTCAGAATGCCCTGAAACAAGGAAACCTAGGGACAACCAGACAGCCAAGAGAATGACCTACTCAAAAGAAATCATCCATAGCTCCAGGTGCAACTGCTTCAACTGCTCCAAGAACAAAAATGACAAAAACAAAGAACAAGTGATGATTGCTGACTCATCAAAATTCAGTGATGAAGAATTTGAGTCCAGTGATGACTCTAACAATGAAGGAGAGGAAGCCATGCTATGCTTTATAGCTGAAGATGAGGAAGAGTCAGACAATGAGGAAGAAATGGAAGCTCTTGCTGCTGCTGAAGAACTAAAAGAGGTACATGATTTTAACTCTTTGAACATGATGGTTTTAAACAATTAGTTGTACTCTGTTAATTCAAACCAAAAGACATAAACTAGCTTTGCCTCATTGGTCAATGAGAACCTCTCCCAATCCTCAACCATAAATAACCTCACTAAAACCAACTCTGAGCTTGAGAAAGCCTGCCAAGGGCTTAAAGAACAATGTCACATGCTTAAAAAACTAAACATGGATCTTACAGCTGAGACATCCAGTACTCAAGAAAACTGTCTAAGACTCATAAATCTTGAAAAAGAAAATGATGCTCTTAAAAGGAAAATAGATTCATGGAACAAATCAAGCAAGGCATTATCCCTGTTCACCTTCAAACAAAGACATCCTAGTGATAAAACAGGGATTGGTGCCAACAACCCTACACTAAAGATGTACACACCTCCCACTGGTGAAAGGGCCATTGAAAAAATGGTTCTAGAAAGCCTAAGCTCTGGCAGCTATCAAGCTCAAACCTATCCTATTCAAGCCAAAGGAAAATCAAAAGAAGTCTCAACTGATCCAAACCATCCAAAGGAAGGACCAAGTAAAGTTCAAGGAAGTAAGTATATTTGGGTTCAAAAAGGAGCCAATATACAGAAAGAAATTATGATGCAAAAAGGGACTAGTCAGTCAAGATCTGTCAGACAGCCAAGGTCTGACAGACAGCCAAGACCTGACAGACAGCCAAGGTCTTCCAACCAACAAAGAACCACAAGGCAACAAAGATTCTACAACAAGCATAGATACTCCAAACAACAAAGACCTCAATGGCAATGCTCAAATGGAAAGGGCCATGCTTATCAAAATAAATCTCCTAGATCATCCTATCCAAATGCCTTCCAATTTCAGCCCAATACAATAACCCCAACCATTACTTTAATCCATCCCAAACCAATGTTCTTACCCCTACATGATGCAAATCATGTCATACTACAATACCCTAAACCAGTTCTTTAAAAAACCAATGAACAGAGCTAGGGTACCAAAGAAAAACTAATCCTTTGGACCAAAAAGGAATAAAAAGGGTACCATAAATTTTACTTTTTATTTTGCAGGTACCTAGGAAAGGACTCTGGTATTTAGATAGTGGTTGTAGTAGGCATATGACCTTCAATAAAGACTGGTTGCAACAATATATCCCTAAAAATGGTCCAAAATGTAACCTTTGGTGACAATTCCCAAGCTAAGGTCAAAGGATCAGGAAATCTTGTTACTAAAGACATCATTTTCACAAATGTGTCTTATGTAGAAGGTCTCAACACAATTTGATTAGTATTAGTCAAATCTGTGATAAGGGATATCATGTTGTTTGCACCAAGGATCTATGCACTGTAAAAGACAAAAGCAATAAAGTCATTCTGACTGGTTCAAGAAAAGGAAATCTCTACTGCCTAAACTTAGAGATTGTTGAATCCTCATCTGCTCACTGCCTTCTGTCATTTAGTCAATCTGATATGTCATGGTTATGGCACAAAAGATTGGCTCATCTAAACCTCAAAACCATATCCAAGCTTGCAAACTCTAACCTAGTTAAAGGCCTTCCAAAGATTCCATTCAAGAATGACAAACTTTGCAAAGCATGCCAATGTGGGGAGCAAAAGAGATCTTCTTTCAAGCCCAAGACCAGATTGGACACCTCAAGACCTATTGAACTTCTTCATGGATCTATTTGGACCCATAAGAACTAGGTCTTTAGGAGGAAAAAGATACTCCCTAGTTGTGGTTGATGACTACACAAGATTCACTTGGATCATTCTTCTTGAATCCAAAAGTGACACTCTTAGCTGTCTGACAAAGTTGTTCAATAAAATTCAAAATCAAAAAAGAACTTCCATAATCAAAATCAGATCTGATCATGGAAAGGAATTTGAAAACACAGGAGTAGAAGAATATTGTGACAGCAAAGGAATTGAACACAATTTCTCAGCCCCAAGAACACCCCAACAAATGAAGTTGCTGAAAGAAAAACAGAACTATTTGTGAGGCAGCAAGAACAATGCTGTCAGAGCACAACCTTCCAAAATACTTCTGGGGTGAAGCTGTCACTACTGCTGTGTATGTTCAAAACAAGACTCTAATCAACAAATTCCATAAGAAGACTCCATATGAATTATGGAATGACAAAGTTCCTACCATTTCCTACTTTACAGTTTTGGAAGTAGATGCTTCATTCACAATAATGGAAAGAATAATTTGGACAAATTTGACTCCAAAAGTGATGAAGGAATCTTTCTTGGGTACTCTAATACAAGCAAAGCCTATAGAGTATACAACAAATAAGACTTGTAGTGGAAGAATCAATTTATGTTGACTTTGATGAAAACAATGATCAAAGTGGGACTGAATTGTGTGATTTGATGAAGATTAGGAAACTCAGACAATCTTCCTGAAGTTTCTCCTATCACTGACTCAACTGTACTTCATCATGAATTAGATTCATCTAACCTTCCTTACATGGTACCAAGAGATTCATCTGACAGCTACCCTGTGCCAGACAGTCATCCTGTGTCTGACAGCCATCACTCACATCATCAACCAGCCCTCTCAACCAAGACTTTGTCCATCTTATCCCCAACCAATCAAGATGATGAAGAAGAAAATACCCAACTGCAAAGCCAACCCTTGACTGACAGTCATCCTGTGACTGACAGCCATCCTATACCTGACAGTCATCATCCATCTGACCTCAGAACCTTCACAAATATCAATGAGAAACCCTCTTCCTCAAGTGTTATCACCCATAAAATAGCTCCAAACAATGATATCTTCATTACCTTCCTATCAACAGATCTCCTATCCCCTCTGACATACCTTTCTATGATGTCCTAATGAGTGCCTTCATCTCTCAACTGGAGCCCAAAAAGATAAATGAAGCTTTACAAGATGCTGATTGGATTGAAGCTATGGAAGAAGAACTGGAGCAATTTGAGAGAAATAAAGTATGGCAGCTAGTTCCTAAACCCAAGAATCAAACTGTCATTGGAACAAGATGGGTTTTCAAGAACAAAATGAATGAAGATGACACTGTTGTGAGAAACAAAGCAAGACTTGTTGCTCAAGGATACAGTCAAGAGGAAGGAATTGACTATGATGAAACATTTGCACCTGTTTCAAGATTGGAAGCAATAAGGCTGTTTCTTGCATTTGCTTCATACAAAAAGATGAAGGTGTTTCAAATGGATGTCAAAAGTGCCTTCCTCAATGGAGTTCTAAATGAAAAAGTATTTGTGTCTCAACCCCCTGGCTTTGAACATCCAAAGTTTCCAGATCATGTTTATAAACTTGACAAAGCCTTGTATGGACTTAACAGGCCCCTAGAGCCTGGTATGACACACTGTCAAAATACCTACTTGGTAAAGGATTCACAAAAGGCCATATTGACAATACTTTGTTCATCAAGAAATATGGAGAAGATCTTCTACTTATTCAAGTTTATGTAGATGATATCATCTTTGGATCATCCAATGAATCTCTCTGTTCTGAATTTGGAGAGATCATGAAGAACAAATTTGAAATGAGTATGATTGGTGAATTAACTTTCTTCCTAGGACTTCAAGTTAAGCAAATGGAGGAAGGAATTTTTATCAACCAAGCCAAATACACTAGAGATATGATCAAAAAAAATTTGATATGCAATCTGCATCTCCTGCAAGATCTCCTCTATCAACAACAACAAAGCTCCATGCTGATCCTGATGGAAAAAGTGTAAACCAAACACTCTATAGGAGCTACATTGGATCTCTTCTATAATTCACTGCATCCAGACCAGACATTATGTTTAGTGTATGCCTCTGTGCAAGATTTCAAGCTGATCCAAAAGAATCCCATCTCTCAGCTGTCAAAAGGATCCTGAGGTATCTCAAAGGAACCCCTGACTATGGTCTATGGTATCCCTCAAGCTCACCTTTCTCTCTTATAGGATTCACTGATTCTAATTATGCTGGTTGCAATCTTGACAGAAAGTCAACTAGTGGGGGATGTCAATTCATTGGGTCAAGAATTATTTCATGGTCAAGCAAAAAGCAAACTTCAGTTGCTACTTCAACAGCTGAGGCTGAATACATTGCAGTAGGGCTTTGCTGTTCTCAAATACTATATCTCAAAAGTCAATTACAAGACTTTGGGATAAATTTGACAAATGTACCAATTTTCTGCGACAATTCTAGCACAATTGCCATGACAGAAAATCCTGTTCAGCACTCCAAAACCAAACATATTGAAGTAAGACATCACTTCATTAGAGACCATGTTGAAAAGGGAAACATTAATCTTTCAAAAGTCTGCACTGAAGATAATGTTGCTGATATTCTCACCAAAGCCATGGATGAGAAAAGATTTGAGCTTTTAAGAGCTATGCTTGGAATGATAAACTTGCCAAAATAAAAGGTTTTTCATTAATTAATAAAAGAGCATACAAAAGAGAGCAATGTTGTCCCAGTAAAGCCTGACATCTATTCTCCTAAAATAAACCTAATGGCTGACTACTGACAGCTATCTATTCCAAACACCAGAAAAACCAAAAACAAACATAAAACAACCTTAAAAATACCACACAAGCCTTCACTCCATACCAAAAACTAACCAAAACTCACACAAACCTTCAAATCAGGCCCTCTCTCAAATCTTCACTCCTCAGCTGTCAGACATCTCCTGGAAATGTCACTGTCTCTCCAGATCCTCCACCTGCACTCATTCCACCACATCTTGCCTCCTGAGTTGATTGCAAGGTCTGATGATACCTTTGCGACCACACTGGATGCCTCTCAAGAAAGGGATCAATTGATGTGACAGAGTACTGAAGAGAAGGACTAGCTCTTCTTGGCCACCACTCTTCTACTGCATCATAAGGCTGAAGAAAACCTTCCAGTGGTGTCACAAAGCTGAAATCTCCAGAAGAACCATTTCCAGCAATAGCAAATGGTTGGCTAGGTCTAGACTCATCTCTTTCCTCAGCTGGAACTCTGACAGGGCTAAAACAACCTATGAACTGGTTGAAAAGATGAGATATGGTTGAAGAAGGAGATACATGCATCCCAGCAAAGTTATCACCTCTACCCTCCAACAAACCAACTCCAGGAGAAAGTGAATCCCTGGTCACTGCTGTGTACTTCTTCTCAGACTCAACCTTTTGCTTGACAGCTAAGCCCCTGTCAATAGCTGTCTAAACACTGTCCTGCCTAATCAATTCTCCCAGTGTATAAACCCTCTCTACCTTATCTTTTGTCTTGCTAGACTCACCCTGTTCAACCCTAATGGTTTTTCCAAAAAGCCTTATCCCCTCTTCATCTCCACTAACAATCTCCTCTCTGACAGCTATCCCTCTTGAACCATCATCCTGATCTACTCTCACTCTTTTGTTCTTACCCTTGTCATCACCATGAGATTTCTCAAAAACCAGTTGTTTAGCTGTCTGAGCCATTTTTATGGGATTAAACTTTGATGCAAATCTACCCATGTATGTTTGTGATTTGAACTGAATGAATTTCATCAAAGTTTTTCATTGTTTTATAGGCAACATTATCCATAGTTATCCTAGACAGCCATCATAGCTATTTGTAGTCTAAGTTGTCAAAATCTCTTAAATTATATCTGACACCTATGGTGATCTGATGGATTTCTAAATTATGGATAAGAATTTGTGTTAATAGCTCACAAAGTTCATTAACTCAGCTGTCTATTCCCCTGCAAAAGCCTTGAAAAAGAGAATGTTTTTCCCATGTTTTGTGGAAGTTAATGGTTGTAACGTGGGGAAGGCAAAAGTAACTGTTCAGTGAACAGTTACTAAACTTTTAAACCCCCAATGCGCATTAATTTCATTTAAACCCACTCTCCCTTCATTCCCTCCCACTCTCTTTTTTCAAATTCAAAATCCCTGTTGCATTACCTCTCTATTCACAATCCATTTCTGTTCTTCATCCTTTCAACCAACAAATTTCTTCAAACCCTAATCCTTTCAATCATCAATGGCAGAATCAAAATCTATTTACCCAGATGCTCACAGCTATTTTATAAAACCTAATTTCTATGATTCTGATGTTGGGGCCCTAATAAAAGAGTTACTTGAGGCGAATGAACTGCTTGATTTCATGGGAGCAAGACCCCCAATCTATGAAGAGCTATGCAGAGAGATTTACCTTGTGGGAAAAAGAAACAAGGAGGACAACTCAATCACAGCCATCATTGAGAACACAGAGATAACCATCACTCAGGATTTGGTTTACGAAGTCTATGGAATCCCCAACAAACAAAAAGCAGAGAAGAACATTTGGAATAGAAATTCAGAAAGATTGAAGACAGTTTATGAAAAGTTCTTTGGTGTTGAAGTCCATGAGTTCAAAGATGTACAAGACAAAGCTGTTACCAAAGACAAGTCTGACATCTTCAAATCAACCCTCATGGATGTGGTCAACAAAGCCATTGATGGGAAGCAATCTTCATTTGACCAAATGGGAGCAAATGAATGGAAGCAGATGCTGAGCTTGATGACAACAGATACAAACTGGTGCACTGTTCTCCTTCACAACTTCCAACTTATCTCCTCAATATCCTCTCTCAAGTTCAAAAAGCAAACTGGAAAGATGAACAACTTCAGATTTATGAGTGGAATCTTTGAGGTTTTGATCCCAAGACTTAAACCTTCTCTTAACAAGAAATGGCTGAAAACAGTGAAGCTGTCTGAGACAAGGTGCTTCAATAACAGAACAGTTGTCTTGAAGCAAAAGAAAGGAGGTGTAGTGAAAGGTGCTAATGATGGAAGCACTAGAGATTTCAATGATGCTTTAGAAAAGGAAAGAGAAGAATAAAAAAGGAAGATAGCACACTGGAAGGACTTGGTAGCATTGGGTACAAGTGGCAAAGAAGCAGTTTACAAGAGAAGAAAGAAGATTGCAAAAACACAAATCAAGAAAACTGGAGTTTTTAAGAAGAATGTTGTGTCTCCTGCCAAAACTGGTGAGAAAGGAAAAGAAAAGGCTGATCATGTAGCTGACAGTGAGAAGACTGTATCTGACAGCCATGGAAAAGATGAAGAAGAAATGGATGCTGCTGACAGTCATGAGGATGACACCACAGGTCAAGCTGATGTTGGTGATGCTGATATAGATCCCCAAGAAATCCAGGCAGCTATTGACTTGTCCAAAATAAAGCAGAAAGGCAAGCAACCACTGACAGCCATCCCCACCAGGAAAGCTGTCACAAGATCACAGGTAACATCTTCCTCTCCCCTTCCTTCTACTGTCTTGCCTCAGAAAAGAAAACCAGAAAAGACAGAACCAAAACCCAAGAAAACAAAACAAAATACCCCTCCCCCTTCTCCAAAATCTCCAACTGTCAGTCCTTCTATTGAAAAATCATTATCAACCACCAAGGACCAATCTAGCTCTGACCATCATTCTGCTGTAGAATCAATCCTAAATCTAAATGAACCATTAGGAGAGCAACCCTTAAGGGGGAATAGTGATGAGAATGTTCCATCTGCCCAACCTCAGCTGTCAGCCAAAATTCTAATTGCTATTGAAGCCATTAGATTGGATGGACATCCTAATACTGAAAAAGCTGTTCTCATTCATCTTAATCAAGTGTTGAATGAGGGTGAGATAAGGATAGCCATAGAAGAACTCAGGATTAGGCTAATGAAAGAGAGAAGTGGTCCAGGAGAATCATCCAGTCATCCCAATCAGACAGCTATGGAAACTGATACTCATTCCATCCCTTCCATACCTGATAAAGAGGCTGTGAATGAGCCTGCTCCAAATGTTCAAAGTGATAGGGGGAATGTTAGTCAAATACATGAAGTGATTCAAAGGTTAAACAAAGAAGGACATGAGATTGATCCCAAAAGAGTTTCAAGGGGAGACTTGTTCTTGAAAGCATGTAAAGGGCTTACTTATGATGGAACCCCAGAAAATGAAAAAGTTCTTATTCTTGAGCTTGAAAAGAGAATAGACAAAGCTTATGTCAGTGGAGCCTTGAACTACCTCAAAGCCCATTTCATAGCTGAACTTCATATGAATTATCCTGATCTATCACCTCACTCTCTCCCCAAACCTTTAACCAATCTCTCTGCTCCTTCCAAGCCTATCCCTTCAATGCCTGGAAATGAATCCTTTCAAGAACCCTCTCATAGCCCAAACCTGGCTGGACATAGCCAAGATATC
The DNA here is from genome assembly GCA_026119855.1 of Campanula takesimana. Lineage (NCBI taxonomy): Eukaryota > Viridiplantae > Streptophyta > Magnoliopsida > Asterales > Campanulaceae > Campanula > Campanula takesimana. Next base: position 1,775,445 of record JAOWBW010000042.1, on the reverse strand, counting down.
TCTGACAGTGAACCCATCCATGACAGTCCTCTTAGTCCTGACAGTCATGACATTCCTCCATCTCATTCAAGCCCTCCAATTCTCAATCAATTCTTTCTTCCCAAAAGAGAACCCTGGATGCTAAAATGTGGCATTGATTTTTCTTACTCATCCATCAAAAAGGCAAATGATAAGTTAAAAGATGTTGTTCACATCCCAGAAATTGCTAATCCATTCACTTATCCTAAATTCTGGGAATTGTCCAGAAATGGACTGATTTTAGTGGCAAGAAACCTTGCAGGACTGGTTTTCTTTGCCTATGAAGAATGGAAAAAGTCCAGAACATCCTCCACCTCCAATTTTGTCCATCAAATCCCATCTCTCCCTAAATTCATCACTCCCAATACACTTGTTGATTGGGAAAGACTCTTTAGCCAACTCCTCTCTCCATCACTATATTCCTGCCTCTATATGCCTCTGGGACTAGTCTACTCCTTGTGCATTGATCTTGCCAAGACATTCTATTATTCTCTGTTTGAGAGAAAGTTTGCACTTATGCTTTTCATAAGCAAAGGAGGAGTCAATATCTTTCATCCAGTCCTTCACCCATGAATTGAGGCACTTCTTTCAAATCCAATCTCTGTTGATCCCTTACTTTTTAACTCTCCCAATGTCAACTCCAGCTCCATGAGAAAGAAATCAATCCCAGAAATCAAACAGTTCAGGGAATCCTTAGCTGTCAGCCACAACAGAGTCAATGATATTATTGATGTCTCTTCAGACTCTGACAGCTCTGGAAATAATGATGATGATAATGCTACAAGCCTAAATGCAGACTCACCAATCAATATTCCATCTCCTACCACCAAAAGCCCTCCTCAGCAATCCTCTCATACTTCCCCTGAACCTCAAGCACCAACTCAACACCAACCTGGCCCATCCTCTATGCCCAAGCAAGAGAAGACAGCAAGAAGAAAGCAAAAGCACTTGTGGGGTCCAATGAGAATCAGAAATGACCAAATGCCACTGAGGAAGGATCAACTCAGAGCAAGGGAAGATGACTCCTTCAAGTATGATGATAGGATGACTTGGGAATGGAACAATGAATTCTATTACAGAGGGGTTGAACCAGATATGAGAAGAATGCTGGAAGAAGAAAGAGATGACCTTCTGTCTGCAAGACAAGAGCATGAAGAATTCTATGATCAACTTCATGATGCATGACTTTTTATGGTGTATTGAAACGATTGTTCCATTTTGGTGTTTGAAACAATTTTTTTGGTATTGATGGATGTAATCCCTAAACATATTTTCCTTGAGTTGCATTCAAGTATCTCAATTTCATTCAAAAGTACTTGTGAATGTTGAGAATCCCTGAATTATCTACTTTCATATCTTTCTTATCATTAACTGTGAAGACAAGTTCTAAATATATCTTCCTTTACCAAAAAGGGGGAAATTGTTAGGACCTAACTTTGATCAAAGTCATAGTTATATGGTTTTGATAAAGGAATATATAAGGAACAGGGTTTATATCAAAAGATGAAAACTGTCAGTCATAACTGTCAGTCATGACTGACAGTTAAGATAATAACTGACCAAATCAACACTCATATTCATCTTGTTACTCAACAGTTATGTAACTTAAAATGGCTGAGAACAATAAGTTAATTACATGTTTACATTATATAAATCAAATACATGTCTTAACTAATGATCTAAGCCACAGTATAAACTGACAGCTAAGGCTTCAGTTTATCTGACAGCTGTGAGTCTGACAGCTATGATTCTCATTCTTACATTGATTGTACTACTACAATAACATGAATCATATATCTGTTCTAAGCTATCAAGATCTTTAACAGCTCCTCCACCCATATTGAAGATCATCTCTGATAGCTAAAGCCTTGTTGTGATCTGACAGCTATGGCTTCTTCATCAGACAGCCATTGTTCTGTCTCATCCTTTGCTATCACAATCTCAACCAAGATGGATCCTGTATCTTCACAGCTATCAAGACCACCATTGAAGACCATTGAAGACCTTCTGGAAGCCATTCCCTCAATCCAGCTCAATGAATACCTGCAAGTGGACAAGTGGGGAAAAGACCAGTCAAAGACACATTAATGGTGCTGCAACAGTCATATTCCAACGGCTACATTAATGTGTATAAATAGAAGACTTCATTCTCTGCACAAATACCCCTTTTTGATAATCCAAAAACACCCTTTCCCTTACCCCTTACACTCCTCCTGGAATTCAAACCTTACACATCAATCCCTACCCTTTAAACACCATTCCAAACCCAAACCTTCAGCCCCTGTTTCTACTACAACAACCTTAGTGTGATGACTCACAATTAGCAAATCTTGTACTGTACTTCAAGTTGAAAAAGCACTTAAGACTGTAATTTAAGTGTATGATTGTAAACACCTAAGACTGTACTTTAGGTGTATAAATATTTTGTAAACACTCAAGACTGTACTTTGAGTGTATTTATGTTGTAAATCTTGAGACTGTACTTCAAGTTGTAAAAGCACTTAAGACTGTACTTTAAGTGTATCCCTAGTTGACTGTACTAATTAGGAAGAGGAAGTTCAAGGAACTTACCTATCAATTTGTGTAATTCTTGTTGATTAAGATTATAATAAATTGATCTCACTTGTCAAAGTTTGACAGTGGGGGTGGATGTAGGAGGAGTGAACTCTGAACCACTTTAAATCCTGTTGTGTTATTTCCTTTTCTGCAATCACACACACACACACTTGCATTATTTCATTGTGTTAATTGTCCTATCATTATTTCAAACCATATATATATATATTCCGCTGCACAACTCTTCAAATATCTGACAGCTAAGCCAAACCATAGCTGTCTGATCATTTGCAATTCAAACAAGGGCCTTTTACTTTATTTAAGCTTCACACTGTGTCAAGGAAGTTACTCTTCTCCTAGCCTGTTTACTAAGTACTTCTTACTTTTGTGTTAAGATGAATGGATTTATTTTTTTCTAAAAGTGAAGGATTATTTTATCTTAAAATGTGTCTCAAATTATTATTTTATCAAATTTCTTTTTATTGCAGAACTAACTTTTTGAATGCGGATAACAAAAATATACGGAGTATATGATTCGTCAGTATTAAAGTTAAACTTTTCAAATTGTCCCTAATATCAGAAAAAGTCATTTATTTTTAATTTTAAGACAGAGGGAGTAATTCTTTCTAACTCAAAATAAAGATGAATGAATGTCCTTTTTGTCAATAGATGTCATGATAATGACACGATCATGCCTTAACCAGCATGACCGTGCATAAATTGGCCAACATTCTGGAGCGGAAGTATATCACAAGTGCGTGCTAGATTACATGCATGGCCGTGCAAAATGCAGAAGAGTAGGTTTAGGGGAAAACTAGTTTCTCCCAAACTTAGAGAAAGTCCACTTTTTTTCTACTTGCAAGCATTTGGCGAATATTTAGGAACTTATTGAAAAACATGACATTTTATACTCCCTCTGTCCCAGACTAAGGTTCTTACTTTCCTTTTTGGTTTGTCCCAAACTAAGGTTCTTAGTTGCTTTATTACCTAAAATGGAACATGAGACCCACTTGTCATTCTCACAACAAAAACTCTCCACCCACTTTATCTCTCCTACTTTCTCTTCCTTACTTTTTTATAATCACAACATTTACATTTTCTTAATCTCCGTGTAAAGTCAAACTAAGAACCTTAGTCTGGGACGGAGGGAGTAACTTAGATAAAAACTAGTTTCCCCAAAAATCTTGTGAATGTGGAAAAGCTATTGGACTAGCGGGTTAACTTTGCAAGGTCATGCACACAATTAAGCACGGCTGTGCGAAGTTAATCAGCTTGTCCAGTAGCTTTTTCACATTTTGCACGGTCGTGCATGTAATCTAGCACGCCCGTGCGAAGTACTTCTGTATGTCCAGAATGTTGGCCAAATTACACATGGTCGTGATGCTGGTTATAAGGCATGACCATTGCCATTCTCTTGACATCAGATTTTCATTTGAATATAATGGAGGCTAAATTGATCCCACAAAGAATTAACCAAGATGATGAGACGATTCATAACTCTTAGAATTAGAGATGGGGTAAGAAGAAGCGAGAGGCCCAAGTGTTAACTTGGGCTGGACTGGGCCGGCAATGGACTATGTTGGAGGTTCCACCTTAAAACCAATTGGTGATAAGGGGAGTAACTTCTCAAGTCTATATACCAGTCCATGTTTCTCTCTTTAGAAGATGTGGTATATACGGGTCCATGTTTCTCTCTTTAGAAGATGTGGGATAATTGTTTGTTAATCGGGTGGCGCGGAGCAGAATCTGCTTACAACATGAACTTGTTAATCGGGTGGCGCGGACCAGAATCGTGGGCCGTTGGGCTTGCACGTGTCCCATGTGGAATGACGCAGCACGGAAGCGATAGGTTTCGTGATTAGTGCACTACACACAAGATTTCACAAGCGATGAAACCTCAAACGCAATAAAACCTAAATAAAACATAAATCCCGAAATTTCCCTAAAGTCATACGCAGTAAAACAATAAAACGCAAACACTAAAATCCTGGCGACATTCCAAGCGGGCGCCTAGTCACACCCAGGCGGGCACTCGCGTTGATCAGAAACCCTCCGCCGGAAACAATACCAAGTAAGCGGGCGCTTGGTGCTTCGTGGGCGGGCGCCTATGAAGTTTCGCTGGCATTCCTGTGCCGTTCTTCATCTTCGCTCCTACATCAGTCACCTCTTCTTCAAAAGAAATCGATCGTCCCCGAGTTCATCTAAGATGTTTGGAAAATTCCATCCCACTTGAATAAATATTTCGAGTAGACCCGCTCCTTAAGCACAATTTGATGTAGAATTTTTTTTCCATATAAATAATCAACCTTTCAGCCATATTCTTGCGAGTGAAAACCCAATATCCCTTGTGTAACAGAGAAAATGGTATAAAAAAACTTGTAATAGTGTTTAATCAGAATTGTACCACGCCATGCCGAGATCTTTGAAACAACCAAACCCGACTCTAAAATTGTTTCTTCTGAAGCTGAATCTTCAACCACAGACAAAAAATTATTACTAATCTTCTCTCCTTTGAAATCTTCATTCAATATTTGTAGATCCTGATTCGCGGATTTGACTGCCACTAAATCTTCTCCGTTTGAATCTGAATCTTTCTCTATAATCGGATCAACGCGGTGGAGACTTTCCCAGCGACGTTCTTCTTAAGCACAATTTTTGTTATCCTGCGACAATACCTCGAACTGAGCCCGACGTTCTTCTTCAGCACGTTCATAAACTGCAGATCTACGCGCTTTCAATTTCTGAATTTTTGGCAGTATAGTGATCGGCTTTGTCAGCATAAAATTGGGCTTCCCTCCTATGTCGCTGCCTAAGCACTCGCTCTCTTGCTGCTCGATTCAGATCTCTGATTGATTTATATTTCTGCACGCGTCGATCATGCTTGTCCGCTTCGTCGAGTTCTTCGTCCTCTAACGCTAGGAAATACTGTTCATGTTGTCGATCACGATCTAATCGAAGATTGATTTCATGAATAACTTCGTCATCGGAACTGGAACTGGAATCCCCATCATCCCGAATCTCTGCCCTTGCGGACGTCGATTTGGATCAACCCTGTCTCTCTCACCACGACGGTTTTGATTAACAGCGTTTTGCCCTTGTTGAGCAGCCACCAACGCTTCAATCTGCGTTGTCAAGGCGGCGATAGCGGTGGTTATGCCATCGATACCGGCCTTTATAGCTTGATCCCCCATAATACTTCAGTATGATGCAAAAGACAGGATATGGCCTGCTCTGATGCCAACTGACGCAGCACGAAAGCGATAGGTTTCGTGATTAGCGCACTACACACAAGATTTCACAAGCGATGAAACCTCAAACACAATAAAACCTAAATAAAACATAAATCCCGAAATTGCCCTAAAGTCATACGCAGAAAAACAATAAAACGCAAACAATAAAATCCTGGCGACATTCCAAGCGGGCGCCTGGTCACACCCAGGCGGGCGCTCGCGTTGATCAGAAACCCTCCGCTGGAAACAATACCAAGTAAGCGGGCGCTTGGTGCTTTGTGGGCGGGCGCCTGTGAAGTTTCGTTGGCATTCATGTGCCGTTCTTCGTCTTCGCTCCTACATCATGGAAGCAGCGGAAGTCAGGCCACCACAGATCGGTGGCTCTGATACAATGATAAAGTCTTAGGTTCTATCCCAAAACCAATTGGCAATGGGAGGAGTGGCCCTGGATCTTTATAATAGTCAGGCATTGGCTAGTTAATTTTCGATATGGGATAATTGCTCCAACACGCCCCCTCACACGTAGCCGAACTTTGGGCTTATGCATGGATATATATTTGGGTGACGTGGGGCTAGATCATCGTGAGCCGAATTTTGGGCTCGCACGTGTAAAGGGCCAACTCTGATACCATGAGCGACACCACACATGTAACAAGGAAGAAAGAAGGAAGACAAAAAAGAGGAAGCAAGAGAACGGAGAAGAGAAATAAACCTGCCCAACTTACCTAGTGTTGTGGCCTTGTATGCAATCATATATAGCACAATATTTACAAGATAATCACAGAGGATATTCTCCCCAATCCTATACAATATTAGCTAATCTTTTCTAACTATATGATAACACTAATCTAGGAAATAAGACCAATCATAAAAACAATAAAACTATACAAAGGACAAGACTACCCTCGGGACTTGTGGAGCACGGTAGGTACGTTTTCACCCCCCTCAAGCTAAACGTAGTGGAACGGAGGCGCAGCTTGTCGGAAAGAAAACGAGGAGATGCCAGACTTTTAGTGAAGATGTCCGCTAATTGATCGGAGGAGGCAATGAAGTGTAACTGAAGAAAACCACGTTGATGAAGTTCCCAAACAAAATGAAGGTCAATTTCAATGTGTCGGGTGCGGGCATGGAAGACGGGGTTGCGAGACATGTGAAGGGCGGAGACATTACATAACAGTCTTGGAGGATGAAGAGGAATACCGAGCTCCCTATATAAAAAGGAGAACCATTTTAGTTCTCCCGCAGTGGAGGCGAGAGCTCTATAGCTTGGGCCGCCGGCAGTGGCAGATCTAGAACTTTTACTCAGCGGATGCACAATTACACTAATTTTTTTTTTAAAAAAAATCTTAGTGATTACAGTTAAAAAATATTCAATATAAATAGAAAAAAAAAAAGAGAAATCAAAATATAAGCATGTAATTTGTTATTAACTGGCACAATATGTAGGAGCCAAACATGATTAATTTGTTATTAATTTTCTAATTAAATCAATTAAGTAACTTTAAATTAAAATAATATTGTGTGTGTATTCAAAGAAGCAATAAATTACATCTTTTAATAAAAATTGAACATTAATCGCAGAAATATTAATGACTAAACATCTATTTAGAATGAAAATATTAATTAAATAAAATTAGAAATACAATAGTTAAATTTAAATAAAAGATCATTGAATTGAAAAGGCAATAAGTACATTTAGTTATAACCCCAAAAAATAAGTTTTGGCCCAAATTATAGTAGGTGAGATAGTTGAGATGCTGGGATTCGAATCCAGCACCTTCCAAACAGACAAGCATGCCTTTAGACCATCTAAGCTAGACACAACATTTATTCACCGGGTGCACTTTTAATATATATACTCCCATGTTAACGAAAGTTCAGCGGGTGCACGTGCACCCCCACATTATACTGCAGGTCTGCCCAGGGGCAGACACAAGAGATAACAAGGGGGTGGCGGTGAATCCCCCAAAATCTTGCTCACAGTTTTTTTTTTTTTTTTTTTTTTTAAATGTTAGTACTAAGTGCAACCCCTCATGAACTCAAGGCCACCCCCCTTTGCAAAAGAAAAGACGCGACCAAAGAAACGACGCAGCACAGACCAAGGTGAAAAGAAAAAAGCGAAAGTCAGAGAGAAAGAAAGAAACGGCGATTTGAAAGTAACCGACGACGGACGACGGGACGAGCAGGGGGAACGCAAGGTCAAACTCTGCCTCCACCTGTCCACCACCAGACACCAGTCCACCTCCACTTCCGAATTTCCAATCTTAATCACTCAAGTTTTATTGTACTGATTTAATTTAGGGTTTTATTGTTGAGTTAATTTAAATTTCTGATTTAGGGTTCATTATTGATTTATTTAAATGAGATTTGATATGATTTAGGGTTCATATTGTTAAGTAATTTGGATTTTTGATTTAGGGTTTTTATCATTGGAAATTTTCGATTAATGTTGTGAAATTTTTTTGTAGGATTTTTATTATTCAAGATGTAATTAAAAGTTTTCATGCTATGAATTGTAATAGATGTAGGTAGTTATATAGAAAACATTTAATTTTTGAAGCTTTTGCGTAATGAATGGGTCTGTCCCGGCCGTCGGCAGTGGACTATGTTGGAGGTTCCAATTTAAAACCAATTGGTGATAAGGGGAGTAACTCCTCAAGTCTATATACCTGTCCACGTTTCTCTCTTTAAAAGACGTGAGATAATTGCCTCTTACAATAACCACCGTTGGATCACATGCGGTACGTGTAATCTCGTCTCAATTCAGATAGCCTAGGGCGAAAGTTTGAACATGATGTTAGTTGTTGAGCCACCGAAAACAGGTTTCCTACTGTAGAAAACTTGTTGGCCCAGTTGCCGGTGATGGTGTGAGTGTATTGGCAAAGAGATGAATAAATAGACAGATCGTCGGTTAGTTGCTCTACTGTCATTTTCTTCACCGTTTTATTCATTTAGCTTTTTCTGCAGATTTTGAACCCAAATTTTATGTGGTTCAGAAGCCCTCTATTTTACTAGAATAAGGGTGTAACTAGAGTTGTTGGAAGCATTAAATGAATACTCCCTTTGTCCAGTAATAAATGTCACGTGTGATCAACTAAGTTAAACTTTGACAAAAAAGTTATGAAAATCGGAGCATTTCCATACTATTTTGAAAATAGTTACTGATACATCAATAGAAACACTATTCATAACTATTTTTGAATTTCAATGAAGATAAATAATTTTGCATTAAAAATTGGTCAAAGTTTAACTTAGTTGTCCATATGTGATATTTATTCCGGAAGAAAGGTAGTACTTTCTTTCCATCCCGTAAAATAACCTTTTTTTTACATAATTAATATAATTGAATTGAATTAAATATTAATGCTAATTTAATTATTTAGTAAAATTCTAAAAATTGTAATCACAAATGTTTACAAAAATGTTTATCAGTACATTTTAAAAAAAAAAACTTATTGAGATGATTAAATTAAATTAACATTTAATTAAATTCATTTATATTGATCATAAACATAAATAAAATAAAATAAAATAAAATGATACTCCCTCTGTCCCAACTCACATGACACTTATTTCTATTTTGAGCTGTCCCAGCTCACTTGACACTTGCCAAAATAGCATACTTTCTATAATTATATATTCTTTCTACCCTACCACTCATTCTCTCTCTTCATTTTCAACCACTCGTTTATTTAACCAACACTACTATTTACCTCACTCATTCTCTCTCTTCATTTTCTACCATACATTTCACTTATTTTATTCATTTTTCTTAGTTATTGTGCCCACCTCTTGGGTGTCAAGTGAGGTGGGACGGAGGGAGTATTTTACAATATGATGGCCACCAATTACATCCCTATCCTTATATACTTTGCCACATGCATGCTTTACCAACCATTTTATAATCTATTAGCTTTGCACAATAATATTGTCACAATATGATGGCCACCAATTACAGATCACTACTTTACTCTTTACTTGCAATCGTACTCTCTCCCTCGTTAACTATTTTCCATGTCCATCAGGCAAATGCTCATTCTCAACAAACGCTTGAGCTTTGTCAGATCAACAAAATTTATCAGTTGGGTGATTCTATTTCCGACACGGGAAATCTCATTCGTGAATTCCCGCCTAGTTCTGCCGCTAGACTTCCCTATGGACAAGATTTTCACCCCAATCACCACCACCCCACTGGTCGTTTTTCCAATGGCCTTCTCATCATCGACTATATCGGTACACATCATATATATATATACATAGGGCAATTCATTTTTTTGGATACGCCTTTTGTATTAATATTAGAAAATAAATATTTTCATAAATTCATCATGATGTATATTTTACTATCTGGATTGGTAAATTAATTGCGTACTCGTTTTTATGTTTTTGCAGCATCAGCAGCAGGGCTTCCATTTCTAAACCCTTGTAAGAATGTCGATGCAAACTTTACGCACGGAGTTAACTTTGCTGTGGCTGGCTCTACTGCGTTATCTTCGCGCATACTTGAAACTAAGAACATTTCGAGTTCTGTGACTAACAGCTCGCTTGATGTACAGCTTCATTGGATGTCTACGCATTTCAATTCATTATGCCAAAACGGTAAAGATTATTGACCATCTCTAGTCAACTCTCTCTTACTTAAATTAATAAAATAAATTCACAAAATTTTGTGAAAAAAATCTTTTTTTTTTAACCAGCAGGAAATATCAGTTTTATAATTTTAAAATTGTCAGTATTAAAGCTATAAAAACTCGATTTTTTTCTTGTGCTGAGAAAAATTGACGTGTTATAAGAATTACTCAAATAAATAAATAAATAATCACTGCGCTTTATTTATTACCCCGACTTTTTTATATTTTGTTTACAGATTGTACTGAGAAGCTTAAGCACACTCTCTTCTTCGTTGGAGAAATAGGAGGGAATGACTATAATTTTGCGTATCGTAAAGGTGCATCCACACAAGAAGTGAAAACTATAGTTCCTGAGGTTGTTCAAGCCATTAAAAATGCTGCCAAGGTAAAGTTTTATTATAGTACTTTCTCATGCCCAAATAAATATCATAATCAAGAAACTAACATTTTAAAGCTTTTTTCTATGTTTTCTGAATATATCGCCACCAGTCTTTCCATATTCTCCACTCAGTAAGTTTTAGTTGATGTAAAAAGAGCTTAAAATGGTTATGCATTATACTGTTGAGTAATAAATGTTTTCATAGGCTTCAATATTATGGTCGATGATATTAATTGATGTAATTACTTAATCTATTCGGCGTATGTGTTCAGGCAGCGTCTAAAGAAATGGCATTTTTAGGGCTACCCTTTCTTTAGAAGCTGCCCGAATAAATGTTTCACTTTCTATTTTGATGATTACCTAGAACTACCCTTTCTTTAGAAACTGCCTCAACACAATCTGCAACTATGTTTTCTTAGGCTTCAGCAGTATGGTCGAGAATTTTAGAAATGTGACCAAAATAGAAACTGCGACATTTATTCCGGAACGGGAAGAGTATATATATATATATATATATATATATATATATATATATAATTAGCTTAACTGTTAGATAACGGTTCTTTAACAATGTTGCAGAGTGTGATTCATCATGGGGGTGTCCGGTTGGTTATACCAGGCGATTTCCCATCTGGTTGCTTCCCCATCTATTTGACAGAAAACGAAAGCGATGATGCAACTGTCTATGATGAAAACCACTGCTGGAAGGACCGAAACGACCTTTCAGAATACCACAACCATCTCCTCCAACAAGCCATTAAAGAGCTTAAACAAGAATTCCCCAATACAACAATTATTTATGGGGATTACTATAACGCCTTCCTTTGGCTTTTCCAAAATTCCCATAAACTTGGTATGTCTTAATGTGAGTTTATGAATTACTCCCCCTTCCAAATATGCATGATCCAATCATATTTATGGGGCACTCTTAAATAGTTTACTTTTAGTGGTAAAATTTTTATCCACTTTCAAACATAGTATAATTTTGTAATTTCAAATACGAAAAAATGGTAAAAAAAAAAAAAAAATTATTTAGGGAAAAAATCATTTATTTTGAGACAAAAAGTTCATTTCGGAATAAAGAGTTGCTATCAATTACACAATAACTAATGATTTGATTTAATTTCATTTTGAGCTATCGCACTTTCACCTCAAATCCACGTTAGCCATCATACTTTAGTTTTTTTTTCACAAAACGCCCTAACTTGGAAAACTTCTCATCCCAGAATTCGTATCTACTCTGTCACAAATTCGTGCATTAATCAGCGATTTTAGGGTTTGGATGATAGGTTTTTTTAAAGTAGAGTGATTTTTATGCAAAATATTATGTATGATAGTTAAAGTGAAAGTTCAGTGAAAGTAATATGGTTGAAAATTAAATTAAACCATTATCATTTCATAATTTTCAGGATAAAGTTCAATCAGTTTGATCAAAAAATCAAACTATAACATGTATTTTGAGACATGAAGAGGGAGTATGGATTAAAAATTATATTGCTAAGATCATTTTTGTTGTTGTTAATTTGTAGGATTTGAAGAAGAATCCAAACGAAAAGCTTGTTGTGGTGTAGGAGGCAACTATAACTATGATCCAAGTAGGAGGTGTGGGCACCCAGAAGCAACAGTCTGTGATGATCCAGACCTAAGAATCAGTTGGGATGGAACTCACTTAACACAAGCCGCGTATATGAACATGGCGCAATGGCTTCTCACTGATATCATACCACAGCTTCAATGCCCCGCCTTCGGTTCAATGGGATTGTATAGTAGCTAAAAGCTTCTCATGTACTTTTTCCGTCTCATAGAAAGTGTTGCTGATCAACCGAATTGAATTTTGACCAAAAGAGTTAAGAGGCAATATTTATTATGTGAGGGACGGAGTATTCTATAGAAATTGTAAAATTTTAAGAGTTTTTGGTTGAATTACTATGCCCAATTTCCAAAAACTCCATCAATTTTTAAGTATTTAAACTTAGCATTTAATTGTAGTATGTAACTTTATCCTTCTCTCCAATTTCATTAACCATTTTGAAGAGCCCACACCAGATGGACCGGGCTCAGAAGTTAGACCGTATACTAAGCGAACCGGAGTTGTCCCTGGAAGCGGTTCAATGCCAGTAATTTGGTCAACCTCGTCTTTCTTCTGATGATATCGAGATCACTCAGATATTACGAGCCGAAGTGAGCTCTTGGATCACCTCTCAGTCTCCGGGATTCGCCACCTCGGCGAGCTCGGGGCCTCCTCGGCGAGTGCGGAATAAAGGCAGCATTAATGACTGGGTCAGAACCCTCCTATCGAATTAAATGCGCTTGGACTTCCTTGAACACCTACCATGTTCGGCGCCGGCTATGTCAACATCACGACATCCCTTGGTCAGAGCCTGTCAAGTCCGAAATGCCGACCTATCGCAGGGCGACATGTGGCCAAGTTGGCAAAGTCTACTCCTAGACCTGCGGTCGGACCGTTGGATAATAGGGGGGGATATATAAGCCTCTTTTCTATCTCTCCCTCAGGTATGAAAAAACCCTTACACACACTCAAAACACACAGAGAACTCTAAACTTCTCTCCCAGAAATTCTACACCTTGTTCTTAGACTCTCCAGAGAATCTCACTCTTACGCCCGAGGGTCTAAGCTGGGATAAAACCCGGCCTTGACCTTGACGGTTTCATTGTCTTTGTTGTGTTAACAGGTGAACCGGATAACAAAAGCCAGATATCCATCCAATACACTAACCCCGAATTCCGTGGCGTCATCAGTGGTTCCATTGCCGGGAACCGAATTTTACTACCTTTAGTAATCTTTTTCGCGAGAAACTTGTGTCATTTGATACAAATAAACGCCCGTCAGTTCCTCACAAACATAAAAACAACTCTTCATTACTAAACTCGAAATGGCTGGAAATGGAAAAAAGCCAACTCAAGATCACGAGATAGTAACCCCTTCAGCCAACAGGCCTAAGGCCGCGTCTGAGGGCAAGTCAATTCATGACCGCTTGGGAGACAGGAGTGGGTTTTCTAAAAGCCCAACTCGAAAAAGAAGAGATTCAGATCTGAGAACACAGATCACCGCCTCCAAAGGCGCAAAAGCACCACCGCCCGCGACGAACCAGAGGAAGCTCATGCTAGCCGCCGTCCAGGAACAATCGCGTCTGGTGGCCCAACAGTTGAATATTAACACCCAAACCATTCAACTGTTGGAAGAAGAAAACAGGGCCCAAAAGGCTTGGAAGTCATACGTAGACAAGCCAGGCCCTAGCAAATACCAGAGCAAAAATGTCGAAGACATCTCTGACGATGATGACGACGAATACTATGATCAGGAAGATGAAGAGGAATCAAGAGGGGAACCTGAAGGCGAGGGAGAGTCCCAACCTAAAAGGAATCCCCCCTCCTCAAAGAATAAAAATCATAGGACTCCCACCAAATCCAACGCGGGAGGAATCACCCGAGCAACCCAAAGCGGCAAGACCGCGGGAGCTCAGGGAATAACCCCCTCTATGGAGAAAATGATCAAGGAACTGTGGAAAGAGCAGAAAGGGAGCCCAAAAAAGTCTACCTCGGCCCTAGATGCCTTCATTGACAGGATCAAGAACTCGCCCATCACTAATCGTCGCCTCTCTTCCCTGGATTCATATTCCGGTGCCACTAGTGAGAAGAGCCATGTGGGACTATTCGAGGTCCAGATGTCCTTATTTACAGAATCCGAATCTATCAAGTGCAAGGCACTGGCCTCGACCTTTCAAGGAAAAGCCTTATCTTGGCTCCTGCCCCACCATCGAGGCTCCATCACCAGCTACGACATGTTGAGAAGAAATTTCCTCAATTCGTTTGCCGGGGCCGGAGTAACAGCGAGGCCGAAAGAGGACTTGATCCGAATCCGCCAGCAAACCCAGGAAAGCACTGCATCCTATATCACCCGCTTTCAGAAAATGACAGAGCAGATAGTCGATCTGGAAAGAAGGGATATCGAATTATATTTTATGGGAGGTTTGACTTGCCAAGCCCTCAAAACAGCAAACCAGGCGGAGTTGAGGAGATGTATGAGAGAGCTATGGCAGTGGCGGGCTCGGAAGAGCCGTATGTGCCTGGGATAACACGGAAACCATTGAAAGAACGTATCAAACCCAAGGCAGATCCTGAAACGAGCTCGCGGCCGGGAAGGAACCGCACTCATCGAACTGACACGTTTAAGGACTTCACTCCATTCACTGCCCCTAGAGAGGTGGTAATGAGGTCGGTGGAATTGCTGGCTCCCCCTCCATTAAACAAACCTGCGTGGCAGCATGACCCTAACCAATACTGTACGTATCACAGTGACCACGGGCACTCCACAGAAAATTGCATGAACCTGAAAAGGGCATTACAAGGTCAGGTAGATCAGGGAAAATTGAAGGAGTGGATATCAAAAACAAAGATTACGGGGAACAACAAAGCTCCCGGAAAGAGGACCGCTGAGCCCGAAGGAGATAGCCGGCGACTCCGCATCGACTTTATCGGGGTCGAGCCGGCTAGTAACGCCCAGCTAGAAACTCAGATCAGGAGGCTGGAAAGGATATACTTAATTCCCCCAATTCCTCAGGAAGAGGAAGAAGTAATATCCTTCAAACGGTCCGAGCTGGCTGCCACTTTGTTTCACTCCACTCAACCACTCACTATTGACATCGCTATGGGGCGCGCCGATATCGGAAGGGTCCTAATAGACACTGGTCCTTCAAGGGACATCCTCTATTATCACTGTTTAAAGAAGATGGGCATGGAACAGGCAAAACTGGCTCCCTACGCAGGCCTGCTGGAAGGTTTTACCAACCACACCGTCAAAGTCATGGGAATGATGGAGTTCGAGGTGACAATTGGAGAGAAGGAATTCTACAAAACTGCCAAAGTAAATTTCATGGTGATTGATCTAAAGTCACAATTCAACGCCATCTTAGGAATGACGGCCCAGGCTGCTTTGGGAATCGTAGCATCCATCCCCCATCATAAAGTGAAATTCAGTGAAACCACGGTAGTAGTTGCTCCCGAGGTCAGCGCGAAAGAAACAATGCACATCGGTACCATCTCTTTCCATTCCTCCCGGGCCGAAGTAAGAAAAAGCCGAAAATAGAAGAGGGACGAGCCGTAAATCGAGCTCGTCCTTGAATCCCTAATCGACCGCGAGACACCGGACATACGGCCAAACGATGAACTGGAAGAAGTCATCATCAATCCAGAATACCCTAAGCAAAAGATCAAGGTGGGCCTGGAAATTGACCCCCAAGAGAGAAAGCTGCTCATAGAAGTCCTCCGCAGTAACTTAGATGTTTTCGCGTGGAAAGTAGAGGATATGGAAGGGATCAGTGAGGATGTGATTGTGCACAAGCTTAATAACAGTGATGCCTTCACTCCAATCCGGCAAAAACCTCGCTATTTCGCCCCGGATAGGATGGCAGCCATAAAAGAAGAGGTGGAGCGATTGGTCAACGCAGGAATTATCGAAGAGATCTTATATCCTAAGTGGCTATCGAACGTCGTCGTGGTTGCTAAAGCCAACGGAATCGAATGTGTGTTGACTTTACCGATGTGAACAAAGCATGTCCCAAAGACTGCTACCCCCTACCTCGCATAGATCAGTTGGTAGACTCAATAGCAGGACATCGGATTTTGAGCTTCATAGACGCGTATTCAGGCTATCACCAAATCAAAATGGCACCGGAAGATTACGCCTCGACCTGTTTCTACGCTGCTGACAAAACCTACTGCTATCTCATGATTCCATTTGGACTCAAAAATGCCGGTGCAACGTACTCAAGAATGATTGCCATTGTCTTCAAGAATCAATTGGGAAGAAACATTGAAGCATACATAGACGACATGGTGATCATAACCAAAGAGAGCTCCCACGAGATCGACTTCAAAGAGACCTTCGAAAACTTGCGCCATAATAAAATGAAGCTAAATCCGAGCAAGTGCGCTTTCGGAGCCCGGGCTGGGAAGTTCTTGGGGTTTATAGTTAATCAAAGAGGCATTGAAGTCAATCCGGAAAAGATCCAAGCACTCGTCAACATGACTCCGCCCCGATCCATCAAAAGCGTGCAACAACTGAACGGGAGGATCACAGCTTTGGGTCGATTCATTTCAAGATCCGCGGAGAAATGCCTGTCGTTCTTTAAAATTTTGAAATGAGGTAAAGGCTTTGAATGGGCCCCAGAATGCGACGTGGCCTTCGACGAGGTCAAGAAATACTTAGGCCAACCACCACTTTTAAGCTCCCCGAAGTTAGGAGAAGAGCTTTTTCTTTATTTAGCCGCTACTGATCTGGCAGTAGCTGCTGTTCTTGTCAGGGAAGATCATAACTCCCAAAAACCAGTTTATTATGTATCAAAGGCATTGTCCTCCGTAGAAGGACGTTATCTTAATGTTGAAAAGTTAGCATACGCCTTTCTTGTTGCAGCTCGGAAATTACGAGCATACTTTTCTGCTCATCCCATAATTGTGCTCACAGACTCACCATTGAGAAGGGTTTTGCATAAGCCTGAATCCTCAGGAAGACTTATGACATGGGCAATTGAACTTACGGAGTTCCAAATAACGTACGCCCCAAGATGAGCAATCAAAGCACAAGCCCTGGTCGACTTCGTCGCGGAGACTTCATTCAGTCTCAAGGAAGCCCAGCTAGTCAAAGAAAAGGGAAAAGCCAAAGAGGCGGGCTCGACAAGTGATAAAGCATCCAGCTCACAGTCGAACAGGCCAAGCCAGTGCTGGACCCTATATGTTGATGGGTCACCTAGCAAAACAGTTAGTGGAGCAGGAATACTACTAATTTCCCCGGAGCAAGATCGGTTCAAAAGGGCGTTAAGTTTCAAATTTGAGGCCTCAAACAATCAAGCAGAGTATGAGGCATTGATCAGAGGAATAGAGTTGGCCAGTGACATGAATATACCCAATATAATCATAAACAGCGATTCTCAGCTGGTGGTTTATCAAGTCAAAGGAGAATATGAGGCAATACACCCCGTCTTAGCCCAGTATAGAGACATGGTAAGAGCCCTCCTTCGAAACTTTGAATACTACGAGCTGAATCAGATCTGCCGAGAAGAGAATTCCGAGGCAGATTGGCTGTCCAGGATAACTGAAAGCGAAATCGCCGAGCTCGACGTCAACTGCTCGCTTGAGTTCGTCGAATGGCCGGCCATCTCGCGCATTACAATCCGGCCCATCGACGAGGTGGAAAAGGACTGGGTGGATGAAATTCAGGAATATATCGAAGTAGGGGCGACACCTAATAACCCCGACTGGGCTAGTATCACTCCTAAAAAAGTGGCAAGGTACACAGTGATGGAGGGAATTTTGTACAGAAGTTCCTTCACCAAACCCTTATTAAGATGTGTTCATGACCGTCTGACCTCCAACTTAAAGTACGTGGTCCATGAAGGGATCTGTGGGGTCCACCCCGAAGCTCGCACTCTATCGGAAAAAATCTTAGCCCATGGATATTACTGGCCCATAATGAGAAAGGATGCAGAGGAGTATGTCAGGAAATGTGACAGATGCCAACGCTTCACCGACATTCCTCGTTTACCAGCCACGGAGCAGACGGTTCTCGTCCCAACTTGGCCATGGGATAAGTGGGGAATCAACTTGATCGGGCCCTTTCCTAGAGCCCGAAATGGAATAACCCACGTCGTGGTCGCCGTGGACTACTTTACGAGGTGGCCTGAAGCAAAGCCATTGGCCAGCTTAACACAAGAGAATGTAATCAACTTTGTGCATGACTACATCTGGTGTCGGTATGGACTCCCCCAGGTAATTATATCAGATCATGGAACTCAATTCCAGACAAGGTTCACAGCCGAGTGTCAACGACTTCGAATAGAGCATACTAAGTCGTCGGTCGCCCGACCTGAAGGAAACGGAGAAGTTGAGGCCGCGAACAAGCTCATCATGATGGCACTCAAGAAAAACTTGGAAGGATGAAGTGGAAAATGGCTGGACGAGCTCAACACCGCGCTATGGGTAGTTCGAACCACTCGTCGGAATTCAACCGGCGAGACCCCGTTCTCTCTTGCGTATGGGTCTGAAGCGATGGCGCCCGTTGAGGTCGGGCTCCCCTCCGTACGAGTAACTTACTTTGACGAAGCCAACAATGAATCGTCAAGAAGAAAAGATCTAGACTACTTGGAGGAGCGACGGTTAGAAGCCCGAGCTCAAATGGAGAATTACAAAAAGAAGGCGAAGCTCCACCATGACAAAAGAGTCCGTAAAATAAGCTTTGAAGTCGGAGATTGGGTCTTGAGAAAGACCGAGGCCACGGGCAAAGAACCCAGATTCAATAAGCTGAGGCCGAACTGGGTAGGACCTTTTCAGATCGCCAGGATAGTCAAAGAAGGCACTTATCGCCTCCGGGATAAAGACGGGAAAGACATCAAGAATGCTTGGCATAGTGACCATCTCAAAAAATACTATAATTAATGTAAAAGTTTTGTAATAGAAGTACGGGATAGAAAATCTACGAAATAAACTTACGAGTAGAGGTTTCATTCCCAAAAAGTTGTAATGTACATGCTAGTTCACCTATATGCATTCTAGGGCATATATTTACAGGCAAATATCAGAAGGCGACCCCACAACTGGCTGGGGCCACAGCCATGCAAAAAAAGAAGCAAAAACCTAAAAGCCTAGCTCAAGAAAAGCCAACTGATTCCCCATCAGAACCGTCTTCACCACCTTCATCACCGGCGTCGTATTCAGACTCATAACCAAACTCCTCTCCTCCCCTCTCGGTATCCTCGCCATCTCCACCAGCGCCTCCCTCATGGCCGCCGACGGAATCATCCCCGGACTCATCGGGGTTGTCACTATCTCCTTCTAATCCGTTAGACTTTGAGCTTTCTCCGCTCGAAGAATCATCACTCGAGCCAGAGAGAAGTTTGGAGGACTTCTCCCCATTATTATCAGTATCATAAGTATCATAATCCGATGGAAAAAATCCTAAGCAATCTTTTTTTGGAGCCATGAAAGAAGGGGAGGAGGAGAGGAAAAAAGAAAGCGGAGTTAAGGTTAGAAAGATAGCACAAGTTTGATTCCTTATATAGCCGGAGGAAGGTGAAGAGCCATTAAGTTGAAAAGACTAGCATTTATAAGGGGAAAAGTTGAAAAGACCTGCATTTAAGGAGGCGCACTTTACGAGGGCGACAAAGAGTGAGTAAGCCCTGGACAGTCACTTCAGGTCATAAATACCCCCTGACGGCGGCGTGCAATAAATGAAGTTGTAAAAAAAAAAAGGGGTGACGCCATGAAATGGTGGTCTCGACTTCGTCGGCCTTGACTTCGGTGACCTCGACGATCTCAGTCCCGCCTCGGAAGAGCTACCAAGGACGAAGTCAACTTTAAAATGACAAAGACAAAGTTAGGCGCCCAAAGGCATCAACTGGATAACTACATAGCAAAATATGGCCCAAGACCAAAGGGCAGGAAAGCTTGTCCCACAAGTACCATCACATGGTTTGAAGCAGAAGAAAAAGTTGGAAAATTGTTTGAAAGTTATCCACCAAAAACTAGCCTATTACAAAAACAAATCCTCAGGACGCAGCCTGGTTTGAATTATCAGGATCAACAGCAACGATGCGGTCAGACTCGGGCACAATCTCCTTTTCTACAGTCACAGATTCAGCCGGAATAGCCACCTCACCCACCTCGACGTCGCTGGACACCTGCTCCTCGGTCGTGACCTTGGCCACTTCGAAATCCGCGGGGTTCGCCTCGATAGTAGGGGTGCTGATGTTTAAATTTGAGAGGTCCCTCACTTGCATCTCACGAGCTAGCTGCTGGTTCCGAGGATCATCCTTCAAAATTTGGCTTAAGATTGGCTAAAGTGGCAGCGTCTCGCCATCAACAAAGCGTAATTCTTGCAATCTGGCCATCAGACTCTGATAAGTGACCTCGGCAACCTGAGGTGGAACCCAAGTTTCTCCCCTCTATGCAGCATTCTGAACTTGGGCAGCTAAATCTTTATCGTCGAAAGGAACCAAGGCGTGGCCATCACGGCATTGAGGATCTGTGACAAGGGGAGCCCCAAGCCTTAGCAAGTCATAGGCAGTAAAGCCCCCCTGATGAGCGATGGCGCGGGCAAATTGCTGGTTGGAAAGCTCATACTAATAAATAGAAGCATCAGTAACCAGCCCATTATATTCCTCGGACGCCAGGAATCTGTCCTTGAAATCTTTCTCAATCTGTTCTTTTTCCTCCTCGGTAGCCCCCCTCAAACGGGCCTCCAGTTCGTCTATCCTATTCTTTGATCTCTCCAGCTCGGACTCCATTGCGGCCAACTGCTCTCTGAGCCTATGCATCTCGGCGGTCATCTAGCTGTTGTCAGAAAGGGCTTTCTCCTTTTGGTCAAGAGCAGAGGCCAGACGCTTACCCGTCTCATTACACTCCTTGGTTTTCTCGGAAAGGGATCGCTCGGTTTTGTGTAAAGTGGAGTTCATGGCCTCGTTGATCTTCTTCAGATCATCTCGCAAAGTGGTGACTTCGCCCAATCGTTGGTTGGCCAATTCGAGCTGTTTACCAGTCAATTCAAGCTGCCTCCTCTCCGTCTCGCCTTTGCGTCTCATAAGATCAATGCAGCTCGCCGCCTAAAAAGCAAGGGTATTCATCAAAAGAAGCAATCAGATTAAGAAGAAACAATTGAAATAAGATCAAGATAGTTACCTCGGAAAAATTAAGACCAACCTGGCCTGCCAAGGAATACAAGTTCTTGTCCGCCAGAACGGTATCACTATAGTCCTGAGCGCGTATGTGATATAGCAACCCATTGCCTATATAAGTGTTCTTGTCACTTCGGTCGAACAAGTCCACCCCGCTCACCTTCGGAATTGCCTTCCCCAATTCGGAGCCCCGAGCCTTTGCCTCCTCGCGGTCACCAAGTCCGACAATGGGATATTTGAGGCGAGGGATGAAGGAGCTGTAAGATGTAGGCGCGACAAAAGTAGGGGATTCTTCTCGGCTATGCTAGGGAAGCTTGCCAGCCAGGGTATCAGGTTCGGTAGAAGCAGCCCGTTTTCCCAAAGCCACGAGCTGAACAGATCCAGAGCCCGATCCCGATGTTGGGGGAGGTGCAGGAAGAGAAGGAGTTGGGGCCAAGGGAGAAGGAGCCGTTTGCTTCTGAGCAGGGGCATCTATTCCACTCGAGCCGCGAGAACTACCCACAGGCACCAAAACGGCCACGGCAGCCCTGTTTATTATGAGCAGTTTTCCATCCAGCCTTCCACCAAGTGCGGCCTGGCGATCCGAGGCGGCTTTCAAATCTGCTGTTGTTTTCCTATTCTTAAGAGCGCCATAATTGCTAACTTTCATGGGCGGCATATTTGGCTCGGGATTCGCTCCTGCAAAGGTTAAAAGCCAAAAGAAAGACACCCAGTCAGACAGATATTTATCAAAAGAGCTGAACAAAAGCAAAAAGTATAAGAGATGAGTAGAGACCGGCAATATCGGGATCAATGCAGGGAGTGTTATTGGCACAAAAGTCGCAATCAAAGGAAAAAACTAGCCCTTGATGTACTCTCCAGTCTGGATCACGAGCTGC
Source organism: Campanula takesimana (assembly GCA_026119855.1). Lineage (NCBI taxonomy): Eukaryota > Viridiplantae > Streptophyta > Magnoliopsida > Asterales > Campanulaceae > Campanula > Campanula takesimana. The sequence continues at coordinate 1,753,068 of JAOWBW010000042.1, read as the reverse complement.
GGGCTCAACCGGAACGCGGGGAGCAGTAAGAAACGACTGGCGAGCTGGAGCCACCCCAGCTCGGATAAGAAGGGCCTCATCATCAATTATAGAGGGCACATCAAAAACGGAATAAGTATCAAGGTCAGGGTCGACCATCAAAAAATGCTCAATTGCCACCGTCAAATCAGCCCCCAGCGATTTATGAGGATATTTGAATTCTGAAGGACGGATGGGCACCTTGCCCTCGGGTTTGCCAAAGCCCCATCCCGTTCGGCACTCCACCATGATTGGTCTCACTTTCCATGCCTCAAACTTATTGATAGGTTTGGTGAAGATCTTGGGAATGGGCGTCTTTGTGGCAGCTTTGGTTTTTAGACTCAACGAACCCGATGTGATCTGGTCATTATAGTACTTAAATAAGGCGGACAAATTGGGTTCGTACCCCAAGATCCTAGATACCACGATAAATGAAGTCAAGACCCTCAGAGTATTAGGGTTCAAGTCCATGGGCAGGCATTGGCAAAAGTCCAAAAAGGAGCAAATAAAGGGATCCAAAGGGAGCTTAAGACCATGATCAAACTGGGGCTAGAAAAAGATTCAAGCCCTGTTGCTTTTACGAGCGTCTTTGGCTTCCATCGGACCAGAAGTGCCATCATCAAAAAAATTCATCCCAAGGTCCGACAGGCAGAATAGGCCGTATCAATACCATAGAAACTGGCAAAGTCACCCTCGCCCTTAGCCCTTCCTGGAACGTCTTGTTCAGAATCCTGGGCTACCTTAGATTTTCCTTTCAGCTTGGTGAGGTCAGAAGTGAAGGAAGAGGCCCCAGCTTGGCTCGTCCGACGCGAGGTCGCCAACTCGTGAGGTTCCTCAAAACGGTCCACAATCTCTACTCTCTGCCTCACTAGAGCGGCGGTGCCTGGGGCCATTCTCTGAAGTTGCTCCGCCTCGCCCAGTTCCTCCGTATCGGACTCATCATCGTCAAGGCATATAGGGTCAATTTGTTCTACGCCCTCAGCAGCCCCACTTTCAACGGTGGTCGGTAAAAATGGTAGATCAGGAGACCGGGCCTCATCGTCGCTCGAAACAACGGCACGGCCGCTGTGGCCTCTACGGGTCGAGGGATCAGTCACCGTTACATCATCCTCAAGCCCCACGGCTGCCCAGTCAATGTTCTCAACATTTCTACCCACCCTCGAGGCCAATCGTTTGGTGGAATCAGCCATATCTACAGAATGAGGGAAACTGGTTAAGGCGGCGCAAACAAAAAGCCCTAACTCAGTCTCACCCCCCAAAACTCTAACTCGTCTACCCACCGGAACGATTTGGGGCCCGGACACCCATAGCCTGGGTAGGGTCCAAGAGCCCCATGAGTATGCCGCAGCAATTACCCTTAGAATGTCTAGCTTAAGGCGAACCCATCGGTAAACCACCCGCTGATAAATTCCGCCGGTGGTGAGACAGACGGCGTAAGAAGGGGGGAGAAGACTCATCATACCGGCGGACTATCGTATCAAAAGAGAAAATTGAAGCCTAAAGACGAGATAAGCGAAGTAAAACACTACCTGACGAGTGATCGGTGGAGGATTTCGGAAAGATTATCAAGCTTTGCCAGATGAATTCGAGAAGGCGAAAATCCTCTAAAGGACTGTAGAAGCACAAGAAGTCATAAAGAGTGAGAAGTTGTGAGCTGGACTCTATTTATACAAGAGAGGATGGGTCGGGCCCAACCCGAAATTAACCACCACAAGAGTACACTTTATTGGAAAACGGAAAGGCGGGAACCATTATTTTGAAAGTCATCAATGCGGGTAATAAGTGCCCCTCTCTTCCAAAAAAAAAATGTCGCTTCAGAGACTGACGCGCCGTACCATCAACCGACAGGAGGGGCCCACCCCTCCGATGAACGACACGTGTATTCCACTACGCTCTCCACTCGCCTCGGCGAGCTCGGTTCTACCTCGTCGAGTTCGTTAGAACCGGGAGGATTACTCCTCGCTCTAACCATAAATAATTATGAGCTCGGAGTAAGGGGCCACTGAAGAGCCCACACCAGATGGACCGGGCTCAGAAGTTAGACCGGATACTAAGCGAACCGGACTTGTCCCTAGAAGCGGTTCAATGCCAGTAATTTGGTCAACCTCGTCTTTCTTCTGATGATATCGAGATCACTCAGATATTACGAGCCGAAGTGAGCTCTTGGATCACCTCTCAGTCTCCGGGATTCGCCACCTCGGCGAGCTCGGGGCCTCCTTGGTGAGTCCGGAATAAAGGCAGCATTAATGACTGGGTCAGAACCCTCCTATCGAATTAAATGCACTTGGACTTCTTTGACCACCTACCATGTTCGGCACCGGCTGTGTCAACATCACGACATCCCTTGGTCAGAGCCTGTCAATTCCGAAATGCCGACCTATCGTAGGGCGACATGTGGCCAAGTTGGCAAAGTCTACTCCTAGACCTGCGGTCGGACCGTTGGATAATAGAGGGGATATATAAGCCTCTTTTCTATCTCTCCCTCAGGTATGAAAAAACTCGTACACACACTCAAAACACACAGAGAACTCTAAACTTCTCTCCCAAGGCATTCTACGCCTTGTTCTTAGACTCTCCAGAGAATCTCACTCTTACGCCCGAGGGTCTAAGCTGGGATAAAACTCGGCCTTAACCTTGACGGTTTCATTGTCTTTGTTGTGTTAATAGGTGAACTGGATAACAAAAGACAGATATCCATCCAATACACTGACCCCGAATTCCGTGGCATCATCACATTTGTTTATCACACTTTTTGTCATAATTGATCAAATAGTTTATGGTTTATAGTTTAACATGACTGACCACATCATGACACTGGCTGGCCCTTTTAGTTATGAGCTATTGTCGTATACTCCCTCCGTCCCGTCCCATCAGAAGTGAGATTTTTTTTTTCCATTTTGGTATGTCCCACCACAAGTGAGACTGCTCAAAATGAAAATGTTGAGTAATATATTTTTATTCACCGTATCCCATCATTTAACCCACTCATTCTCTCTTTTCATTTTTTACCACACATATATTATATTTTCTTAAATATTGTATCCACTCCTCTAGTCCTACTTTTGTTGAGATGGAGGGAGTATAATGTAATACATGTTGGATAAAATCTTGTAAATATTGAAAGGAATACGATTACAATATAATTGAAATTACAATTACAAATTGAAAGAATGAAAACATGAAAAGAAACGATAAAAACCGTATTTGATCTCTTCATTGGGTTTGTCCATCTTTGATCTCTTGTATCCAAGTCGTGTGAGAACACACTCTCCTTAAGACTAATTCGTCCTCCTCTCTACGAGTGCTTGAGGTTTTCACGTGCGTCAGTCTCCCAGGATAAAACGGATTAACCGGAACCGCTTCGCACTTAAACCTTCCGGCGAAATGAACTAATATGCTTGGACGAGATCACCAACAAAATGTTTAAGGAGGCCAATGGAAGAAGCACAAAGCCAAGAAGAAGAAAGGAAGAATTGCTAGAACAAGTGTTTCATTTTGTGTGTTTTCTCTTTTCTTTTTTCTCTTTCTTCTCTTTTCTCTTCTCTCAAGAAATGACTTGTGGGTTTCTCTTTATAGCTCAAACTCCACAAATGATTAATTCTTCAATTAATCCACATTTTGATGACCAATTTAATCCAACAATTAAATTAGAAATCAATTGATTTGGAGTTACTTTTTCAAATCAATAATGGATATTAAACATTGGAAGTTACTCTTGAAAATTCATCTTAAATTTTAATTCTAGAAATTACAATTTGTTATTAACTTTTTGTAATTCCTTGAATAATAATTCAACAATAAGTGGCAAAAACAATCAACTTGTTTGTTTTTTTTTCATACTTTTCACATGTGAGACAAACTCACATTTCCAACTTCCATCCATTTATTTATTGAGCTATATATTTTTATCATTCAATCTTCAAATTGAACCAATAAATATATCATTTTCATGTTCTCACGAAGTGAACATAAACCCACGATAATCTTTATCCAATGACAAATGATTCTTGCAAGGAAATGTGCACAATTTCCTTCACACACAACACACTTTTCCAACAATCCCCCACATGAAGGAAATTGAGGACGAGCTTGGTGATAAGGTCCGGCAAACAAAAACTTGCATACGAAGGTGTGGGGATATTGCCCATTGAACCTCCGCTCGAACTAGCATATTTACTCTACTCGCAAGTCGATAGACGCGATGTCCTTGAATCGATATGCTTTTTGTGTAGCCGATCATATACTAGACACAAGTAATGTCCTAACATATTTCATTTCTCATAGCTATGTTCGTTCATGGCCCTGAACATAATGCCTGGTTCTGCGAGAGGGTCTAAGAATTGAGCCTCACACAATTCTCCTCGAAGCGGCCCCACTTCTCTCTCACATTGGTGACTTCTTGAAGGTAACCCGTATTACCCCGCTCGACTTTCTCGACGCATAAGAGTCATTAAAAGCCATAGGCTTATCCTTGTCCCTTCGGAATGTCACTAATAGGAATGGACTTGGGGTTTGACCCCCACAGTGACGCACGAGTCTTTTAACAGTTAGGTGGTCCCTTTTGAATCTAGTTCTTGGGATCTCCAGTCATCTAGATTGGGTTTTCCGCTGTGATCAACTCTAAGAGACTTATGTCTCATTCCCCTCCATAATTTACAACTAACTCTCGTTTCTAACCCTTTGGTTAACGAATCCATTTTTTGTTTGGCTTCACATAGCCAAATTAGTTGAGAGTAGTTTCTTAATGGTGTTACGTTTTTGACATATAAGTCAAGACCTACCATTATACATAGTGCTTTGTATTCAATCAATCACCGATTGATTTCTAGCAATACAATCAATTGCTAGCACAAGCTTTATCTATTGAAATATCTTCTATAAATTGGCATAGCCTCTCGGCTTTCTCACCACATTTATCTTAAGCTATAAACTTAGATTCCGCTATGAATCTATTTATAACTTATTTATTTAGAAGACTTCTTCCATGATATAGTCGCTTCCGCTAATAAGAATATGAAACCACTCGTAGACCTTAAGTCTTTGATTTCATATATCCAAATAGCATCGCTATATCCTTCAATTATCTATAGATGTCTAGTGTAATGTAATCCGTAATCTCGATTGTATCTCAAGTACCTTAGTACTTTCACTATACATTTTGGACTACTTGTGTTCCAACTCACTAGACTTTCAATAATTCTCGAGTGTTCAACTTGAGAAATAATGTCACTTCTACTCTTCAATAGATGTTGACTCATGCCAATTTGGGTTTAGTCATTGCTAAATAATCATTTTCAATTTCTCAAGAATTATCCATTAGATTTTTTAGAAATTTTCACTTCAAGGATTGTATCCGCTAAACCCATATCTCGTGGCCTTTTCAAAATTTCCAAGAATTATATCTTAATTTGCTTAATGCAAATTCATTAGTTCTTCTTGAAATTTTAAATCCAAATGTCTCATATGCTAAACTTCTCTCAAGTTCAACATATTTTTGATAGATTTAATCAACATTATGACATAATCACTCATGTCATATTTGATTAATCCACTTTCTGACAAAATCAACCTTTTGATGTCATATCTTTGTGCTTGTTTTAAGTCATCTAGTGACTTTACTAACTTGCATACTTTATTCTAGGTTTTACTTTGACCTGTTTCATTCAAAGCATCACTTTGATCTATTTCACTCAAAGTATCATTTGTTCATTTTCATGAACTTGACATCAATACTTGATTTTCATTTTTTTTTTTTTTCGTTTTCTTTGGTTTTATATATATATATATTCAATGTCATTGAATCATATATAACAACCATTATGTAAACTCATTGTTTACATACTCATCATCTTGTACCCAAATATCCATTTTGTTGATGTTGGACTTTCTACTTTGCAAACCACCCCCCACATTCACAAGTGTACGTAGGCCTACGTTTCCATACTTCATATGGAATTTACATTGTTTCTTGGGGTAACCTATTCAATAGGTATTTATTTTCCAAAGTAGACTCACCCCACATCTTTGGGTTAGTCCTAAAATAAAGAAATAATGCTTTCATTATTTTCATCATCACCATTTGATAGTGGTTTAAAAGGTGGACATTTTGTGTACAAACCCATGCTATACACACACTACACTCATTAGTGTTTTATCCTTATTATCTCATTTTGAAGTTGTTTTCCAACTTTTCCATTCAATGAGACAATACTTATTAATAGTAACATTGTTATTATTACCATGTGTTTGAACAATCCATACATATCACAAAACGTCACTATGCTTACCAGATGATGATGTAGTTCAACACACATTTCACATCTTGTTTGAATTCCTTTTTGAATGAAAAATGTGATCCAACTAAAGAAACATATTTTCATTATTGATCACCAACTCAACTCATCGGTTGATACAATTTCCATTCCTTCATTCAAAATCATGATATCATCCTTGATGACATCTAACTTTGTCTCTCAAGACACAAGGAATATGTTTAACTTTTTCAAACAAGTTTAGCTTTTCATACAAGTTTGACCTTTCAAACAAGTTTGACTTTTGACCAAGGTTGACAAACTTTGTCTTTGTCTTAAGCATTTCAATATGGTCCACCACATTTGCTTTCATCACAAGAAGTGTTACACAACTTCTTATATGAAGCTCTATTCTCTTTTCCAACACAAAGATGAATAGCAAGCATCTCAATATTCATTTCAATTCATTAATGTTTGGGTTGCTTCTTGAAATCTTTCCAAGTGAAAAGTAATTTTTCAATTATTTCCATAACTTGAAAATTTCACTTCTCATCATCCATTCGACATGGATTTTATGAAAGACTATTTCAATTCTTTCATTTGACTTTTTATGCTTTATGGAGTTTACTATTTTAAAATCAAGAAACGGCCTACAATGAATTTCATTGCACCAACCTTCTCGACTTTATTTTTATAACCCAAAACTCCAACTATTCCTTTTCCTTTTTCTTAGTACTATATATGTCATATAACGAATTCGACCATCCGTTAAGTATATAGTTTCGACAAAAGAAATTCACATGCTTTAACCACACTCACGGCTTAAACATCCGTCTCATTTCCACCAACTTTGTAGGATCTTCCTTAAGAAACCTCACTAAGTTCAAGGTGGTTAAGTAGAACATATTTTGTTGCCATCACTTAAAGTCGAGGCTAACAAAATTTTCTAACTTCTCACGATGGTGATCAACATACTTGGAACACCCATATTTCGTTGGAAATTATCTCCACACAAGGAGCCTTTTCCAAAACATTGGCTTTAATTTTCATCAATTAAACACCAAATCATAACTTTGTTGTTACAAATATACTTCTCTAACTTAATTAGATAATTTACCAAGAATAAATTCACCATTTATTTCTTGTAACAACCAATCTTAGTAACCTCTTAATTTCTTGATGGAATAACAATTAGAGGTTAATTATTCCAAAGTTTAAAGGTCTCATTATGGAGTACCTCTAAATTAAATAAATTACATTCTCATTCACAAAATTGCACATTTTCTTTTAGAAGCCATCCTTCTAAATATTGTGTCATTTTTCATCATCAACAACAATAGGATTTAACATATTTTTTTCAAGAAGTCCTATTATTTTTATCTTTATAACATTAGTCACTCATCCACTATTAGGTTTTAACAACTTCCAAGAAGCCCTTATAGTTATAGTTTTTGTGACTTCACAACAATAGAATTCAACAACTTCTTTCAAGAAGCTCTATTGTTTTAATCTTTGTAACTTTTGTCACTATTTTACAATAATAGGTTTTAACAACTTCTTTCATTTCAAGAAGCCCTATTATGTTAACCTTTGTGACCTTTGTCACCAATGCAAATAATAGGTTTTAACAACTTCTCGCAAGAAGACCTATTATCATTGTCAACGAAACGTTAAATACTTAATCTTCCAACGTTCTTAGTTCCAATGAACTTTCCATTCTCTTTACTATGATTCATACGAAATGAACCATAAGAGACATATCACATGATGTATAATCACTACATGAGGCATAGCCACAATTGGTTTATACAATCATTCAAACATAGTTGATGTCACGGAGCATCAATCTTTCCATTTTTGTTAATCTCATTAAACAGAAATTAAAATTAGTGTTTTACTTCACAAAAACTGCTCTGTTCCAAAAATTTTATCTTCACTTTCACATTAAAGATTCCAATCGCCACCGTTCAGAATCTTCTCCTATGATTCGTGAACATGTACAAAAAAATTCGGCCCAATCCAACGGTTAACGAAGCAGGATATGCTGTTTTACTACAGCTGGTCAAGAAAAATCTGTGCAGAAATTTTCTTGCTTTCTTTCTCATTGTTCCTCATCGTCTTTCATCCTTTCTCCCGTAGCCACCATGCCACAAGATCCATGTAATCTGCAATCCTTTCTCAACAAGCGAATTTAGTCTTAAGATTGTTGGATAAAATCTTGTAAATATTGAAATGAATACGATTACAATATAATTGAAATTACAATTACAAATTGAAAGAATGAAAACATGAAAAGAAACGATAAAACCGTATTTGATCTCTTCATTGGGTTTGTCCATCTTTGATCTCTTGTATCCGAGTCGTGTGAGAATACACTCTCCTTAAGACTAATTCGTCCTCCTCTCTACGAGTGCTTGAGGTTTTCACGGGCGTCAGTCTCCCAGGATAAAACGGATTAACCGGAACCGCTTCGCACTTAAACCTTCCGGAGAAATGAACTAATATGCTTGGACGAGATCACCAACAAAATGTTTAAGGAGGCCAATGGAAGAAGCACAAAGACAAGAAGAAGAAAGGAAGAATTGCTAGAACAAGTGTTTCATTTTGTGTGTTTTCTCTTTTTCTTTTTTCTCTTTCTTCTCTTTTCTCTTCTCTCAAGAAATGACTTGTGGGTTTCTCTTTATAGCTCAAACTCCACAAATGATTAATTCTTCAATTAATCCACATTTTGATGACCAATTTAATCCAACAATTAAATTAGAAATCAATTGATTTGGAGTTACTTTTTCAAATCAATAATGGATATTAAACATTGGAAGTTACTCTTGAAAATTCATCTTAAATTTTAATTCTAGAAATTACAATTTGTTATTAACTTTTTGTAATTCCTTGAATTATAATTCAACAATAAGTGGCAAAAACAATCAACTTGTTTGTTTTTTTTTTCATACTTTTCACATGTGAGACAAACTCACATTTCCAACTTCCATCCATTTATTTATTTGAGCTATATATTTTTATCATTCAATCTTCAAATTGAACCAATAAATATATCATTTTCATGTTCTCACTAAGTGAACATAAACCCACGATAATATTTGTCCAATGACAAATGATTCTTGCAAGGAAATGTGCACAATTTCCTTCACACACAACACACTTTTCGAACAATACATGAAACTCAAACTTATATTTTTAAGGAATTTGAAGACCGGGATGTACACACTAATTTCTCGTCGAACACGTGGACACGAAATTAAATGCACAAGAAATTAATTCTATTATTTATCAAGTGAAGTAGGTTACAACTCTATGATTTTACCAATTACAGGGTAATAATCCTCTGATTCTCTCTCCGTTGTGATTTGAACTTCGGGAACCGAATGGGTTGATCTCGGGTTCTTTTTGTTGAAGCTTAAGCTTGGTTTTTTATGAGGGCCGGATGGACTCGATCTCCGATTTGAATTTGTTGAAACTTGAGTCTAGTCTTTGACGAGGGCCGGTGGGCTTGATCTCGAATAAGATTTTAAATCTTCTTCTTGACTTCAAAGAGGGCCGTGGAGGCTTAATATCGAACAAATTTGATGAAGAAGTTGACTTTGAACGGCGCGGTGGCTTGATGTTCTTCGTCAATTTGTTTTTATGTTGACTTTGAACGGCACGTGGCTTGGCGTTCTTCGTCTATTTGATTTCATGTTGATGTCTTGGAATGACAATTGTTGACTTTTGAACGGCGTGATGCTTGTTGTTCTTCGTCGATTTGATTTGATGTTGACTTTGAACGGCACGGATGCTTATTGTTCTTCGCGAAAGTTTGTTGAAGGTTGAGTTTCTTCTTTGTGACTTAAGGCTTGAAGCGCTTGACAGATTTTTGGCTTGTGTTGCCCAGGATTCCGTCTCTCTCAACTCTTTGCAAAGCCTCTTATTTATAGGCTAGGCACATGCGAGTTATTTTTGGAAATGTATTTGACTTGCCCAAATTATATATTTTATTCCTTTTTGTTAATAAGGAACTCAAAATTCAAAATAAATAAAGTTATTATCATTTTGAATTTAGAAAGAAGACTTGGGCTTTTGCATGGGCCAAAGCATTTTTATGACTTGAACGGACCCATTTATAATATATTGAGTTGTCTATTTATTTTGTTTGGACTTTACCAACATATTAAGAAACGAAACATTGAAATAATTTGTGGACTTTGACTTTTGTATTGTTTGACAAGTCAACATTTTGACTAATTTAATAAGTCAAAAATAATTAACATTGACAAATTTTTGGTGTCTACACGGGCCATTGAGAAAGGGAATGGTCTAGTGCCTCCTCCAGGTCTAGTCTCTACCAGATGGTCCATAAGGACCACCCCCACACCACAAGGCCATACAGGGAGTTATAAGGGATCCAAAATATATGTTTGATATTATTTCCTATATTTTTGTGATTTGTGGTTCAAATTTGGCTGCAAAATGGCGAATGGCGGAGCTAGAAATTTTTGAGATCGGAGTCAAATGTATGATATAATAGTGCTTTTCTGAAATTAAGGGGATCAAATTGCAAAAATTATTTTTTTATTGGTTAAAATTTTATTTTTAATCTTACTTAGGGTAAATTGATATTAATTCTAAAATCTGAATACTATAAGTGTTTTGCAAGGTCCGCAACACTATAAGAAAATAATTTCAACTGAATGTCTAATCATCTAAGTGTTGGTATTCACGTGATTTTGGGAAAACTAGTTTCTCCCTAAATTATAAATAGTCATGTTTTTTAAACTGTTCCTAAATTTTTGCCAAATGCTTGAAAGCGGAAAAAAGTAGATTTTTTATAATTTATGGAGAAACTAGTTTCCCTCAAAACTTACTTTTTAGTATTTTCAAACTCAACCCCCGCTCCTGTTGGAAAATTTAGAGTAAATTATAAGTGTATAAATATCCAAATGAATTTATTTAATAATTATGATTAGGTTATGATGTATCATAATTATTTAATAAATATTTATAGAAATATGAAAGTAAAGGACAAAACAATTTGAAAAGATGTGTCTTTTTAAATAGTGTATTTTGCAAAAGACATGTATTTGATTGTAAAAGACACATCTCTTTTAGAAGATGTAACCTTTCAAAATGTGATTTTTGGAAAAGACACTTCCTCCTTTGAAAGAGTGTGATTGTTTCTATAAATAAGAAGGACTTTCATTCATTTGGGAGAACATGGAAATTATGGAAATATCAAATTCATCAAGGTACAAGCTTTGCAAGCACAAAAATTCTGCAGAATTTTTCTTTGCGAAAAAAATACATTAAACACATTACATATCCATCCTAAGTGATTATAATTGAAAGAGCATCAATTATAATTGAGTCTTATTTGTATCTCAAAAGTAATTTTGCGGTGACCTGGTGCTCTAAGTAGGGGCGAATATTACTTTTAGGAAAGTGCGATCCACGCCTATACAAGAAAATGGTCACTCCGGTTCTAAGTTTCTCTTTACCTCCTTTCTTTTGCAGTGACCATTGAACGTTCTTCCTTTGGGAGGGGGGTGAAATATGAGCAACGTATTTGAAGGATATGAGAGCCTGCTCTTGATGGAGGTATGGAAGGACCCCATGTTTCTCCTTGAATTCTCACCTTTAAAATTTGTAGTTCAATGTATACTTGCAATACTTAAAAATTATCAGTTGGCCATTCATTTTGGGTCGAAGAATTAATAGATATTCAACTGTTTTGTTTAACAAGCTAGAACAGGGATTACGATAATGTTCAGTACAAAGCAGCTGAATTTTCTTTCTTTGGTTCAAGCCTTTCTTCTTGGATTAGGAGAAGTTTTTGTTTGTTTGAAGTTCTGATATGTATGGATGTGTTTTGTGATCTTTAAGACCTTATGATTGCTAACCCTTAAAACATTAAAACCATAGAAAATATTAATCATAAGTTCAAGTTGGACAAGTTGAGTGTGAGTGTGAGTGTGAGTGTGGAACTGTGGATATGGGCGTGATTACACTTTAAGAAGATGATTGGTCCATAGTTGTGTAGTGATAAAAAATTAGCATGCATGTGTTGTGTGAGGTAGTAAATGCTAACTTGCTTGGGGTTAAGGCCTTAAGCTAACATTTAGGAAATGAGAAAAATTATGTAAATAATTGATGTTTGATTTTGGTTAATATTATTGTTGCTTTAATGAAGACTGTACATAAAATGAGTGAGGAGGTGTGACATTGTTCATATTTTTATATATCATGGTCATGGGGGAGAAACTGGCATTGTTCTATTTGGTAGGGGCTATAGGTTCGAACTATAAGGTGGATTATATGATTTTAGACATACTCCACACTGTCATCGTGTTTATAATGTCACTCACTGTACTATTATCATGTCTATAACCCATTTTCATACTATCATCATTTTGTAACGACATTGTTTTTGTACAGACCCGTGCCATTGGCACGGGCTTTTGAATACTAGTTAAACACATTACATATCCATCCTAACTGATTATATTTGAAAGAGCATCAATTATAATTGAGTCGTATTTGTATCTCAAAAGTAATTTTGCGGTGACCTGGTGCTCTAAGTAGGGGCGAATATTACTTTTAGGAAAGTGCAATCCACGCCTAGAAGATACATCAAGTTTCTATATCATATCCATCACAATTCTCTACACATTGTTCTAACAATCTACAAGTAATATTTTCATTTCGTGATGGTTACTTTTCTTGATATGGCAATCAACTCTTGCGAGTTTGACAAGTTCAAAGGTGTTGGATTACAATCTAAAACAAATGAAGATGTACTTCCTCATATTAACGCTCAACAATTCCAAATTGGTTGAAATGGAAGACAAGGCTTTGGAGGAAAAGTGCAAGTGGAAGCAAGATGATCGATGAAGCATCAAGACTTATTATTAGTAATTTTAATAAGTATTAAATAATTGATGCTCGGTGTATCATAGATCAATTCTATGAAAAGATTTTTTGGGCTTAAACAACCGCAAAAAATGTCATCAAAAGTTTAATAATGCTGTGTTGTGAAGTTGATTAACGTAAAATAAAACAGAAATGTATATAGCAAATTTGATGATACTAATTAATGTGTCATAAGTTGCTTATATATTTTGAAACGGATTTAGAACAAGATAAATAATCTAAATCGTTCTTATCATTTAAAGTTGTTTTCATGAAATATGAGAGAAAATAAATGCTATCCTTAGCATAAGAATAGCATGAAAAGGGAAATTAAATGATTGACAACTCATCTTTGCATTGAAGAGAGAATCTTCGTGCAGATGGAGAAAGGGTATTCTAAAAAAAAGGGGGGGGGGGGTTATAGTCATGTTTTTATCGGTAAGTTAAGGCACATATGTTTGAGACATAGTTATGTGTAACGACTTATAAAGATGAAATCATATCAGTTGATTATATTTGGACAAATTTAAATTTGGCCGGTTACTTGATAAAAAGATTGGCTAAAGGTAATGTGCACAGGATGTCCATCAGGATGGGTCTAAAGCCCTTAGACATAAAACTCAATTAAAGAAGTCTTTACGCAGCGCTTAATACAACGTTAAATCTTGAGTTCAATAAGATTAATTCTTTAATTGGATTTTGGTAGCATTATTATATCTCAAATGTGAGTGCTAATATACCTACAACTAAAAAGAGGTTGATTTTTTCTTAATAGATTTCTTGGTTAAGTGTGAAATTGTTTGTCAAAGGCTTTCTGAGAACAGATGTTACCTCAAGTGTTAGGTAACACCCCAGGTAACACACGCTGACGGACAGAATACACACACCCAAAAATGTAAGAGTTTTGCAACGGAAAAATAAATAGCACAAGAGATATATTTTTCTCAAGTTATATAAATATAACTTGAGATGCCTAAATGGCAAAAAACTTTATAATCAATACCAATTACAAAGTCAAAAGGTTCCTTATAGCTAGTACAATATACGATCTATGGAACCAAAAGTAGAACAAAGTACGATGATCCTATCCTAGCCAAAACACACTCAAACCCGAAGTATTTGAGTGTGGAAAAGAGTGTATGGGAGGAAGGATACAAAGGAGCCAAGAAGTACTTTGTTCTTGTGCTATAGATGTGTGTAAATTTTGGTTTAATTACAAAGTGTTCATCCTAGCACTATTTATAGCCATCAAAGACTTGAGGGCTACTCAACTAAACAGCCTTGGGCTGTTGTTGGCGAGTGGGGAGAGTGGGAGAGTGTGTTGAGCATGCTTCCCTATTTTTGTGGAAGACTTAGTCCTCTTTCCTTGTTTTTCTCAACCACAAACTTGAAGCACAAGTCCATGCTTCGCCTAGTTGCACTCCGAGCTTCATCATGCTTGTACTCTTTATTTTAATCAGCAACAACTTCTTGGAATAAGTCTTCCCACGTTTTTATCATTTACCCACATGTTAAAGATGTTGAAAGTTATCCATAAATCACCATTTATGAATAACTCTTCTTTAATCCATTCTCCATGTATTTAGCTTTAATTTCCACCTTAATATAACCTGAAATATGGACAAAAAATACAGCCATCTAGACAATAATATTAGGATATTAGTATAAAAATTATTATGGAAAGAAATGTAAAACTATAACACATTTTTCGCCGGGTAGCACATGACTGTCAGCGATAACATCTGAGGTAACACCTCTGTTTACACTAACAATCTCCCCCTTAGTTTGTGCATTTCTTTCCAACCTCCTAATTGATGGTACCTGTAACATATGTTAGTCATATACAGTATAACAGAGCATTTCACCAAAGATTAACTCCCCCTTAATCATGGAGTTAACCGAAACAACAAAGATTTACTTAATATACTAATTGTAAAGTAGAACCATGTTTAAAACAATTAGTAGTTTAAAACAAAAAGTAAATCAAAGTTTTAAAATCCACAAAACCACAAGTCATAAACCAAAGCATAACCACCAAAGTATTAAAGTTCTAAATTAAGAACTAAAATACGAATTGTTTTAAAAACCAAACCACCACAAATGAAAATTGTTTTTGAAACCATTCAAAAGTACCCCATTGGCAACATCAACCTTTAAACAAGGTTATTCTTCTTCTTATTCTTGTTCTCCATCATCTGGCTCATCACTAGTACCAGCATATCCAGTAACATCTTCAGCAACACGAGCTGTACCAATATCACCAACAGCATTAGTAGCAGCACTAGTACCAGCACCAACATCTCCCCCAGGTTGGGAAGAAATCAAATTAATGAAGTCGATGGTGTCTTCTTTAAATGGAGGAAGAAGGGGCTTTTCTTTTGGGTTTCTTGGTGGCGGAAGTAACACCCGAGACAACACCCGGTGACTCCTCTTGAGGTGCGGATTGGTTAGGGTTTTGGGAAGGTGAAGCCATTGTTGAATTTTGAAAGGTAGAAAAGGAGAATTTTTTTAGAAGGGTTTTTGATTTGGGGAAGGTTGCTGAGATAGAGAAAAGGCGATGAAGAGGAGGGAGTATATAGGTGAGTTTGAGAGAGAAAGAGAGAGTAAATAGGGATAGGATTTTAGGAGGTTAGGAATGTGAATAGAGATAGAATTTAATTTAGATTTAACTCTTATCACCTAAATTAACTAAGACCCCTATTTTTACTCACATTTAAACAATCCTAATTAAACTCCCCCTATTTACAAGCACACAAAATACCAAACTCCCTAAACATCCGTTTTTTTTTTTTTAATAAAACGAAAAAATAAACAGTAAAAAAAAGATGGTAAGATAAGGAGGCAACGATCTCCAAAAATTTGAAGATAAAGTCCTAATTTTTAGGGAAATTGTTACAACCATATTTTACCACAAAAAAATTGTTTAGGACTTTTTCAAAATTGTAAACTCTTTTAATAATAAAAAGACTTTCAAACTTTGAAAACCTAATAAACAAATCTGAAAATAAAAAATAAAAAATAAAAAAACTAATGTAGCACACACTAATGTGTTGATGGCAATGATGGTAACACTTAAGATATTATTCGTGATAAACATCCCTTGATAAATTTAAAACAAGACATTTTAAGGCAAGCCTCATTTTTAAAACACTTGAGGCAGAGATATGCTTTTTTAATAAGCAATTGAGGCTTAACAAGCTTTTTCTTTATTTTCAAGTATTTCAAACATAACAAGCTTGTTTTTAATTTAAGCATTTTTTTAAACATATTAACACTTCTTTATCTACAAAGAAGCATCGTAGTAGCGAGCCCCGTGCCCCGAGTCCTTATAAAGTGTAAAAATATGCTTAGGTGATTTGTACCTTTCAAGTAGGATACACTGTAGCTGCGAGCTCCATGTTCCTAATACTTAGTACAAGTCACAAGATAACATCTCCCTTTGGCAAGAGTGCATCGTCGTAGCGAGCGCCGTGCCCCGAGCTACTAAGGAACTATTATCTTAGCTTTTTAGCCTTTATGCCTCTGATTTCATCAAAAAGTTAGTGACTTTGTCACTTTTGAGTACAAAGGGAATTTTATCAAAGATGTTACCTTGAGTGTTATCCTACCATAACAAAAAGGTCAGTATGTGCCACCGTTGACAGACTGAAAGGACAATCCATCAACAGATTAAGACAGAGAAACATAAAAAATTTGAAGTTTTTTTTTTTTTTTTTTTTTTTAATAAAACATAAAATATTATACAACAACAAAGATGGTCCAAGGGGTTTAAACAAGACATGGAACAAGAGACTTCTTCAAGTTAGAAAATCTCTTATGGTTAAAAACTCGAATGAAATATTCATTTTTCAAAAAAATATTTTTAGAATCAAGCTTAGAAAGAAAACATGAATGGTTTACCATGTCTCGATAATTAACCGGTTCATTACCTCTAGTTTGTATCCCTTCGTCTAATCTCCCTATCACTTGGGATAAAGGATGATTCTTTTGAATCCTCACTGGGGGAACTCTTCTGACGGGATCATCTACTCTATTGGAGTCCTCATTATTTTCATTTTCTGCAACTGGACTGACTTCTGATGTTATCTCTGGTGTTGCCTCCGATGCGGTAACACTGGTGCCGACATCTGGTCCAACACTTATGTCGACACTTGGTCCAACATAAATGTCAAATTCACTTTGAGGTTGTTCCAGCAGTACCAAAGGAGGATAATCACCTGGTTCATCTGCAATACTTGACAGATCATCAAAAACAACATTTACAGATTCTTGAATAGTTTCCAATCTTAAATTATACACTCGATATGCATGATTGTCTTGAGAATATCCTAGAAAAATGTATTTATCACTCTTAGAGTAAAGCTTATCTAAGTAATCCCAGTCTTTTAATATGAAACATACACACCCAAACACATGGAAGTAATGTACATGTGGTTTCTTCCCATTCAAAATCTCATAGGGTGTCATTGTTAAACCAGGTCTTAGAAAGACTCTATTTGAAATGTGACAAGCCGTGCTCAAAGCTTCAGCCCAAAATCTTTTTGAAATACGTTTTGAAAATAACATGACACGGGCCATATCAAGCAATGTCCTATTTTTCCTTTCGGCCACCCCATTCCGTTGATGTGATTTTGATACCGAAAAATCATGGTTTATCCCCTTTTTCTTACAAAAAGTATAAAAGGAAACATTTTCTAATTCTTTTCCATGATTAGATATTATACGAAAAATAGGTGAGCAAAACATGTTTTTGATTTTGGAGTGCAAGAGTTTAAATTTATCTAATGTTTCAGATTTTTCTCTTAGGAAATATACCCATGAAAACCTAGAGAAATCATCAACTACAACAAAAATATATCTCTTACCTCCCAGGCTTTCTACCTCGATTGGACCCATCAAGTCCATGTGCAAAAGCTGAAAACAATGTGTTGTCCCGAAGTGTTGCTCTTGGTGTTGGGCAGCACACTGGGTAACACGAGTCTCCTCATTTTTAAGGCAGTCTCTACAAACCATTTTGTTATTAATATTCAGTTTGGGGACTCCTTTGATAGCCTCAAAATTGAAAATGTTCTTCAAGTTTCGATAATGGGCATGTCCAAACTTTTGATGCCACAATGTAGTGACATCTATTTTTGCCAAATGGCACACCTGTTTGTCTTCAACAAGATAACAATTGTCACTTGATCTAGTTCCTGTCATCACACAATTGTTAGTACAATCAAAGACTTCACAAGTATTTTTATTGAATTTCACCTCTAAGTTGTCATCACAAAGTTGGCTAATACTAATTAAATTAGCTACAAGGCCATCTACATGTAAGACATTCTTTAAGGCAGGAAAACCAATCACATTTAGTGTCCCTTTTCCTATTATATTGCTTTTACTTCCACCACCATAAGTTACACTACCTCCTTGAAAAGATTCATAGTCTTTCAAAAACAACTTTGTTCCCGTCATGTGATGTGAACATCCACTATCAAAGTACCATGATCCTTCAATATTTGTTTTTAAGGAAGTGTAAACAACATCGCATCTCAATTTAGACTTAGGTTTCCATGTCTTCTTTTTTGTGTTTTTGACCTTCTGACAGAATGTGTTATCTGGAGTGCTGGGTAACACTTCAGGTAACACAGAATAACTGGACTGTTTCTTTGAAAGAGTATTACACTTATTTTTAAAATGTCCAGAGGTGTGACAGTATTGACACACTTTTCTTTTGTCAGAAGAGCCATTAGAGAAAGAATTTTGATCAAAAGCACGTTCTTTCACAAAACATATTTCATGTTCATCACAACTCAAAGAAGAAATAATTTTATCTAATGATTCTCGGAAACCAATACCTGCTTTGAGAGGCTTACTCAAATTGAGAATCTCATCCAGTTTGGATGATCCGGTGTTGATTTTCTTCAAGGTGGTTTCGGCTAAAGTCAATTTGGCCTTGACTTTCTCTAGCTCGGCATCCCTCTTGGATGCTTGAACTTCCAAACGAGTTAAGTAGGCCTTGAGTCCATCGTTCATCTTGGTTAAATTTTTAACCATTTTGTTCTCTTTCTTCCATTCCTTGAGCAAATCATCACAAAGGTTTTTTAAACCATCAATGAGCTCATCTTTGCTCAGCTCATCCTCTTGCGAACTTCCTGCATCAAGGTTAGTGGAAACCACGAAACAAACATCGTTAGTTAAACTAAAATTGTTATACCTGACGGGTGTGGTCTCGGATGTTATCTCAGTGTGTATAACATCTGTGGTAACATGTTCAGTCTCCGAGTCACTTATTGTGACAAACATGTTTGTTTGATCAGGTTCTCACTCCTGGAGATCGAAAGCCATGACAAAGGACCGAACCACTTAGTAACGTCAAGTGACCGGGCTCTGGTGCCAATTGAAATTGTTTGTCAAAGGCTTTCTGAGAACAGGTATTACCTCAAGTGTTAGGTAACACCCCAGGTAACACACGCTGACGGACAGAATACACACACCCGAAAATATAAGAGTTTTGCAGCGTAAAAATAAATAGCACAAGAGATATATTTTTCTCAAGTTATATAAATATAACTTGAGATGCCTAAATGGTGAAAAACTTTATAATCAATACCAATTACAAAGTCAAAATGTTCCCTATAGCTAGTACAATATACGATCTATGGAACCAAAAGTAGAACAAAGTACGATGATCCTATCCTAGCCAAAACACACTCAAACCCGAAGTATTTGAGTGATAAAAGAGTGTATGGGAGGAAGGATACAAAGGAGCCAAGAAGTACTTTGTTCTTGTGCTATGGATGTGTGTAAATTTTGGCTTAACTACAAAGTGTTCATCCTAGCACTATTTATAGCCATCAAAGACTTGAGGACTACTCAACTAAACAGCCTTGGGCTGTTGTTGGCGAGTGGGGAGAGTGGGAGAGTGTGTTGAGCATGCTTCCCTATTTTTGTGGAAGACTTAGTCCTCTTTCCTTGTTTTTCTCAACCACAAACTTGAAGCACAAGTCCATGCTTCGCCTAGTTGCACTCCGAGCTTCATCATGCTTGTACTCTTCATTTTAATCAGCAACAACTTCTTGGAATAAGTCTTCCCACGTTTTTATCATTTACCCACATGATAAAGATGTTGAAAGTTATCCATAAATCACCATTTATGAATAACTCTTCTTTAATCCATTCTCCATGTATTTAGCTTTAATTTCCACCTTAATATAACCTGAAATATGGACAAAAAATACAGCCATCTAGACAATAATATTAGGACATTAGTATAAAAATTATTATGGAAAGAAATGTAAAACTATAACACTTTTTTCGTCGGGTAGCACATGACTGTCAGCGATAACATCTGAGGTAACACCTCTGTTTACACTAACAAAGTGTTTAATTTACGGAGACACCGTTAGAGAAATCTACCTATGTAAGTGCGAAGTTTGGCCGCTTCAATAAGCAAAGGCTAGGGCAAAAGACTTTGATGCACTTATGAATAGATGTGGACACATGCCCTATAATGTGTCAGAATAATTAGGAATTATGTAATAACCTCATGTTTATAACATCTTCAATACTTCTGTTAGTAAATCAGACCCAAGAGATAGCAGATAATAATGAACGCAAATCAACAAGTAAGAACATAGATTTTACGTAGTTCACCAACAACCTATTGGCTACGTCCACGGGCAAAGGGAAACATATATTATTATGGCGGAGAAACAATTACAAGAAGATGATCACACAAATCTATGTTTGCATGAACTTTTATCACAAAGTTCCTAGCTATGAAAATCCATAGATCTAGAATTACTGATTTCTCTCTCTCTATGTCTTTGATCACGCAAGGAAAAATACTACTTTATGGCTAGTATTTATTTGGAATTAAAGACCTAAACCAGAAGATACAAGGAGTCCTAAATCAAATCCCCAGAGGACTTGACATACTTTCTACGCAAGCCAGAATACTGCAAAATCAAGCCAGGCCCAAAACACTATGGTCCGACCGGGTAGTGACATTGGTCCGGCCGGACCTCACCATGTCCGACCAGATCCACCACTACACCCGGCCGGATCCTTTGATGCTGCTTTGTGCCTTTCTTCTTTTCTTCTTCTGCTGCACTTCTTTTCTTCAAAATCACCTTTGCTCTAACAATCTCCACCTTGATTTTGAATCTCCCCTAATAATTCAGATGCACGAGCTTCCGACATAGCCTCCACCTTGAGACACATCCCTTATACCAAATTTTTCAACCTTTGCCTCAGTCTGTCTTTCATCAAAGACGCTAGATTTTGTGCACCATGTATCTTCAAGACACTCAGAATTTGCCTCACCAGACAAACAACTTTGTCCTCTGGACAATCAAATTTTCTACATGCAATGTATCCTACAGACACCCAGACGTGCACCTACGGGCACTCAGAATCACCCCAACAGGTGACTAACAGTCATTCAATTATGGCACATCCAGTCGACATTGGATCATGCCAACCATGACTGGTAAAACCGGTGTGTATTGATCTTCTAGCCGTGGCATGCCCAGTTCACTCTGGCCTAGAGTAAAATGCTGATCCACTTGCTCGTCAACACCCTCACCAATCTCAGAACCTTGGAGGATGAACAAGGAACCTTTTCTTTCACCCTTCAGAATCATATCTGAACCTTTGTAGGCATCCAGAATTCCACCTTCACCTTTGAAACTGTATCCCTTCTTGTCCAACCGACTAAGCGATATCATGTTTTTTGTTACTTGTGGAACGTGTCTTACCATGTTCAATGCAAGAGTTTTATCACCCGAAGTTCTCACCCTTACAGAGCCCATGCCAACTACCTCACAGTCTGATCCATTAGCCATATAAATACGGTCTCCATCTTTCTGCTCGTACGTTGTAAACTGCTCCTTGCGCGAATATATGTGATAAGACGCTCCCGAATATAGAACCCATGCAACCTCCTTGAACGCTTCTTCTTCAGTCACCAGGGCATAATCACAATCCTCATCCAGATTGTCACTGCTTACCGCCGCAACAGTCGACTCAGATTTCTGCTGCTCTCTCTTCTTCTTAGGACAGTCGGTTTTCCAATGCCCTTTCTCCTTGCAATAGCTACAGATATCTCTAGGTATCGGACCCCATCTAGAACCTCCGTTCCTTTGACCATGCCCTCTGCTGCCTTCCGCAACCAAACCTGATGACTGAGATTCTGTACTAGTACCACTCGCCTTTCGGCGCAGTTCTCTATTCTTCAAACCAGACTTTACTTGCTCCAGAATAATTGTCTCTTTACTCAAACATGAATCAACATATGATTCATATGAAAATGGTAGATACATAAACAGAATTAGAGCATCATCCTCATCATCAATTTTCACCTCTATATTACACAATTCAAGTAATAAAGCAGAAAATCGATCTAGATGATCCTTAATAGGCGTACCTTCAGACATATGGAAAGTGAATAACTTCTTCTTCATATAGAGCTTGTTGGTTAGAGACTTCGTCAAATACATCTTCTCTAACGTCAGCCACAAGCCTCTCGCTGTTTCCTGATCCGCTACTTCCGCTAAGATCTCATCATCAAGACTCATGATAATCATTTAATGAGCCTTCTCATCCAATAATAACATGTCTGCATCCTTCTTCGAATCCTCTACTGTGGGAACGGCTTCTGTCTTGCCTTTTGGATCCTTATAATCCCTGATTGCAGCAGCCACTAAAGCCCACAAGCTTTGTCTTTGCAACATGGCTCTCATCTTGATCTTCCATAAACTGAAACTGTTCTTCCCTTCAAACTTGTCGATTTTCTGGTCCATCCCAGAATCCATCTATTCTACCGCAGCGGAATGCCCTAATCTTTCTTGACTAACCAGGCTCTGGTGCCACTTGTTAGAAAATCAGACTCAAGAGATAGCAGATAATAATAAACGCAAATCAACAAGTAAGACACAGATTTTACGTGGTTCACCAACAACCTATTGGCTACGTCCACGGGCAAAGGGAAACATATATTGTTATGGTGGAGAAACAATTACAAGAAGATGATCACACTAATCTATGTTGGCATGAACTTTGATCACAAAGTTCCTAGCTATGCAAATTCCTAGATCTAGAATTACTGATCTCTCTCTCTCTATGTTTTTTATCACACAAGGAAAAATACTACTTTATGGCTAGTATTTATTTGGAATTAGAGACCTAAACCAGAAGATAGAAGAAGTCCTAAATCAAATCCCCAGAGGACTTGAAATACTTTCTACGCAAGCCAGAATACTGCGAAATCAAGCCAGGCCCGGAACACTATGGTCCGACCGGTTAGTGACCTTGGTCCGGCCGGACCTCACCATGTCCGACCGGATCCTCCACTACACACGGCCGGATCCTTTGATGCTGCTTCATGCCTTTCTTATTTTGTTCTTCTACTACACTTATTTTCTTCAAAATCACCTTTGCTCTAACAACTTCAATATATATTACTTGGTTCAAACTTTATAGTCACTATTGTAATATGAATTATTAGAATGTGTGTTGTACTAAGTAAAAGTTTAATCTTAAGGACACTTTTATTTATGCGTGAGATTGACAATGTGTTATAAGTATATATTGTAATTTTATGCATTTGATGTTGGAACAATTTATGACCCTGAATGCCATACTCATATTTAGAAGGAGATTGAGGAAGGAGATGAAGGCGGAAGCGTATAATACCTGTTGAATCCATAGTTAATGTTGAAGGGAGAAATGAAGAACAAGTAGGGAGAAGTGTTCTTCTAAATGATAAGTATCTCTTAATCTCTCAAAAGTCTTCCAACATTATGAAGTAATTTAGATGAGAGAAATTAAGAATGAAGTATGTTTTAGGCTTGATGGAGAGGCCTTTAAATAGTAAACATGGTGACACTTCATTTAGGGACCACACCCTTTCAAGCTTTAGCAATGTTAATTTACCATTTTGCCCATCATAAATAGATAAATTACATTTCAGGAATTCTACACATTTTATTATTGACTACACTTTATATTAACATTATACTTATGATTTTATGTATGGAATTCACTAAATGACTTGTGTTGCAAGCCATGATCTTACAATCTCCCACTTGGGTTGCAAAACAAGTCTTTCCTTTAAAACATAAATATAATACAAATGACAACCCAAATGTGAGCACTTTATTGTCATTTATAACAATCTCGTCCATTAGTCATCCAAGTATAGGGACTAAAGGGGGCAAGTCGTTGCAATTGATTCGCAACTAAACCCACAGTAATCACGTATACAAATCCAACTAAATGACATAGATCAAAAGTGTAGATGTGTAGCATGGAACATAATGAATAAATCCATATTATTCCAACTAGTCCAACTTAACCAAATGAGATCAAAACTTTAAATAATAGAACAATTAATGAAAGAACAACACAAACTCCCACTATACTAAATGTTATCAAAAGTTGTTACACCCATATGAGCAATATGCTCGTGAAACACTGAAGATGATAACGCTTTCATAAATGGATCCTCTAAATAGAGTTTGTTTCTATAAGTTGTATTTCTTTCGTTCATTTTCCTTCACAACAAGAAACTTAATGTCTATATGCTTAGACTTTCTTTAACTCTTGTTGTTATAAAACTACCGTCCGATTGTCACCTTAAAACTTAAGCGGTCTTTCGACACTTGTTGACAATTCGCAGTCCATTAATAAACATATGCAGCCACATAACTTAACTAATGTCGGAATACCTAATGATCCCAAAATGATCCGACTTTAAATATAGGCAAGTAGTTCTTTAGTGTTTTGTAAATACTTTTATCATTCTTTTGGCTGCTACTTAATGTTCTCTTCCGAATTGCTTTGGTATTGACCAAGCATCCCAACAAATAAATATAAGATTCACTCATACATTAACCTACCTACTGCTGATGCAAAATTGATCTTTTCCATATACTTGGATCAAAAATTACTTTTAGGACACTGTTCGAGACTTTAAAATTAGGGGTGTCAAGTGGTTTACAGTTTGCATGCTAAACCTTTTGTAATACCTTTTCCATATAGGCCTTTTGTTATAATCCTAAAACACCTCGTGAGCGATCATGGTGAATTTGGATTCATAATACAATGATGCCTTACCAATATCTTTCATTTCAAATAAGAAATTTCTTAGTTTCCTTAAAAAGGTTCATATCATTACTTAGTAAGCAAAATATCATCCACATATTAGACCAAAATTATAAATTTACTCCCACTGAACTTATGGTATACACAATCTTAATCAAGATTCGTTTCAAAACTAAAGGAAATAATAACTTGATTAAGTACCATTGACGAGAAGCTTTGCTTGAGCCTACAAATGGATTTGTTAAGTTCACAAACTAATTGCTTAGTTTGATCCAAATCAGCCATAGATTCCTCAATGTCTCCATTAAGGAAAGTTATCTTTATATCCATTTGATAAAACTTAAGACCATAATATGCCATATGTGCCATAATGATCTAAAAGAGTTTTTAGAAGATACCGGAAAAGGTGTTTTCTTTATAATTAATGTCTCCCTTTTGAGTAAAATCTTTAACAACTAGATGGCTTTATATCTTTCCATATTACCTTGTGAATCCTTTTGGTCTTAAAGACCCATAATAGGTTTCACATCTTTAGGTAATGGGACAAGATCCCAAACGTTGTTATCTTTATAAATTTTAACTCTTCATTTATGACATTAATTCACTATATGAGAATTAGGACTATTAATGGTTTCATGAGAGGCTCATCTCCCACTAAACCTAAGTGTCCTTTATTCTCGGCAATATACACTTTATAATCATCCAGATTTGCACTTTCTTCTTACTCTATTGGATCTCCTAAAGGGCACCAGTTCTACTTCATTTTGAGGTTGTTGAATTTCATCCTTATGATCAACATTTTCATGTTGTTCAATATTTATAAGGAAATCTTTATTTTGAATTGTATGTTCTTCTTGAATATCAAGTACAAAACAATGATATCAAATTTGGAACTTATGGGAAGAGGTAATGAAAAGAACGCCTCTTCCTTTTTCAAATTCAAAATATTACTCCTAATCTCTAACTAAATTCAACATCCTCAAACAACCTAGCATTTTCTCGTTTTAAAATGTTTTAGTTTTCGGGTTGTAAAATTTATATCCCCTAGATCTCTCGGCATACCCCACAAATTAGCTACTAATAGTTTTAGCGTCCAGTTTGCCCTTATTAGGCCTATAAGGCCTAGCTTCTACTGGACAACCCCATAAATGAAGATGATTTAAGGACGGTTTCTAAATTGTCCATAATTCAAAAGGGTTTTTATTAGTAACTTTAGAGGAAGCTCTAATGAGAATTAAATTTGCGGTTTTTCAATGTATCGCCCATAATGAGTGAGGTTAAGAAATCATATTTCTTACCATATCCTTAAGGATTTTACTATGTCTCTCATCTACACTATTCATGTAAGCCGTATCCGGCATAGTGTAGTGAGTGACAATCCCACACTCTTCTATATAGCGAGCAAAAAAAAGGACCCGGATGTTGTTCCCCAAAATCGTTATTTCAATCATAGTATTCACCACTATGATCGGACTTAACGTTCTTAATAGTCTTTCTAAGTTGACTTCAACTTAGGTTTTATAAGACTTGAAAAACGTCCAAAATTGAGAATTTTCATGAAGTAAATAAATGTATCCATAATGAGAGTAATTCTCTATGAACGTAATAAATTGTTGTTAACCATTCTATGAAGGGGTAGTGAATGGTTCACAACTACCCATTAGTTCTAGAACACTTGATGCTCTCGAGGATACTTTTCTTTTAATGTTTGTAAATTTTCCTTTTAGGCTTTTAATACAAAAGTCTTTTCCGGAATATCAAGTTTGTTCAAGATTCTTTTTGACATAAGCTTGTCATTTCTCCTTAAGGAGATATGACCCAAATGCTTATGCCATAAGGTATAAGAATTTTCATTTGATAACTTTTGCTTTATATTTTGGTTTCATCATCATAAGATTCATTTATTGTTTGAGTAGTGTCAAATAATTAAAGAATACTTGACAAAGTACGTTGTACCAACAACCTTGGAATTAAAATAAAGATCACATTTTATTATTACCAAATGAACAAAGAAATCACATTTCTTGTTCAATATTGTGATATATAATAAATTCCGTTCAAATGACGGTACAATAAATATATTATTTAATACAAAATAATACTTAGTACTTAACAATAATTGAAAAGTCTTTATGCCTTTAACTTCAACCGGATTCCTAGTTTATATATAGATGAATTTCTTCATTTTTACTAGGTCTTCGGTAATTTTGGCAATCCTACTTAAATATCCTTATGTGATTGGTTGCACCAAAATCCAATCACCATGTATATGTAGGAATTTAAACCAAATTAGCCTCAATACAATACAAACAAAACCAAATGATATACCTTTCACGCTAAGCGTGATACTTAGGGTAATCGAACTTCATGTTAGTGAGGTCCTTGCAATAGAAGCATTTCTTTATGATCATTAGATGATCCTTTAGACTTCTCATTACTTGCAACCACAGTTTCTTTCCCTCTTCTCTTGTCCCATGAGAAAAGGTAGATACAAAATGAGCACATTTAAGATCAAAACTAAATGCATAAGAATATCTTTCGATATCCCGGACTAAAGTGCTTTTAGTTTTGTCGATAGGTGAACTATTTCTAAATGTACTCCCTTAAATTCCCGGTACCCTTATATCTTATGGAAACAAGTTCCCTCAAGGGTATCAAGGAACGTTTCAGCATCAACATCCTCGGAGACACTGTCCAAAAGGTCCCCGGGACAACATTCTTTATTATCATTAGGCTCACGCGGTTGGATTATTTTCACTTCTCAGCACTTAAGCAATAAGAAGAGAAACGGATCCCTTAATGCGAGTTCTAGGTCCATATAGCCCAAGATCATAATTATTTGTTTTCCAAGTTTTAAAATTAGTCCTATTTAAGCATCGGTAAGGTACTCATAGCAGTAATCACGGATGAAGCAATAAGTAAATCTGTTGATAATCGAGAACAAGAATGAATGCAAAAACATTATAAGAAACTACAATATGAATAAATGATTAATTATATCAATGAAATCCATCAATAAGTTAATTAACATGACATCAAAACTAATCTTTGGATTGTGAATTGACTCATAAATAATTGCCATAGATGACAAGTAATTTGAACAACATTTGATTAAATGCATAATCTTCCTTTGGGTAGTCTTAAGCATTTAATAAAACAACTTAATGTTCATTTTATCTGTCATCACATGAATGCACAAGTTTAGTCAAATGTCAAGATCTTCTTTGGAAAATTCATTTCATTCACATATCAACTTATACACTCAACACTTTAACAATTTTAGGTTTAAATTAAGCGATAATATTATTTAAACAATGAACAAAATTGTTTAAGCATATAATTAATAAAGACTTTTAGGTTTGAAATAATGTATGTTTTGTTCAAAAGGGGAAACAAAATGGTGCAGAAACTTAAAAAATTCCAAAACCTGTGAATAGTGTCTGCTCGGCCGAGCATAGAGAAGTGCACGGCCGAGCACCACCAACAGAATGAATTTCCTTTTCGACAGTTGTACACGGCCGCGCAAAATAAAGGACATGACCGTGCAGAACAAAGAGGTCCGCCCAGATCAACATAACAACCCACCCGGACTAAACAAAAATCCGGTCGGACCTAGAACACAACCCGGCCGGACCAATGCATGAAAAATCCCACCGTTTCAAAACCCTAGGGGATCCGACCGCACCATGCCTAATACCCGGCCGGACCACCCTATTCCAGTAGCACCGGTTCAAGAATTCAAGGTGCACGGCCGAGCAAAACAAAGGACTGGGCCGTGCAGATTGTTCTGCACTTTCTGAATTTTTGTTTAATTTATTCTCAAAAGCCAAACGAATTGCAAGTAGATCCACATGGTATATATTTAAAACATAAAACCACGTTATATAGGGATAATCTTGCCTAAAAACAATGGAATCAAGTTAGTAGATCCACATGGTATGTACTTAAAACATAAAACCATGTTATGAAGGGATAATCTTACTTGAACCATTTTTTATGAACAAAACTTTTCAAACCATTTTCTTTAATTCATATGATGATTATCAGCACTCTATAAATGAATTAGAGTCTCTAATCAATATCATAACTTTATGATTCAACAGGAAGAATGAATCAAAATTTAAAGCGTTTAAAGGCTTTCTTTAAAGAACTCAACTCAAACTAAAAAATAAGCGGGCTCTGATACAAATTGTTGGAACAATTTATGACCCTGAATGCCATACTCATATTTAGAAGGAGATTGAGGAAGGAGATGAAGGAAGAAGCGTATAATACCTGTTGAATCCATAGTTAATGTTGAAGGGAGAAATGAAGAACAAGTAGGGAGAAGTGTTCTTCTAAATGATAAGTATCTCTTAATCTCTCAAAAGTCTTCCAACATTATGAAGTAATTTAGATGAGAGAAAGTAAGAATGAAGTATGTTTTAGGCTTGATGGAGAGGCCTTTAAATAGTAAACATGGTGACACTTCATTTAGGGACCACACCCTTTCAAGCTTTAGCAATGTTAATTTACCATTTTGCCCATCATAAATAGGTAAATTACATTTCAGGAATTCTACACATTTTATTATTGACTACACTTTATATTAACATTATACTTATGATTTTATGTATGTAATTCACTAAATGACTTGTGTTGCAAGCCATGATCTTACATTTGAAATTTACTCTAAATGGGGAAGGATTGTTGGAAATTTTAGAGTAAATTATAAGTGTATAAATATCCAAATGGATTTATTTAATAATTATGATTAGGTTATGATGTATCATAATTATTTAATAAATATTTATATAAATATGAAAGTAAAGGACACAACAATTTGAAAAGATGTGACTTTTCAAATACTCCCTCCGTTTCAGAAAGTTGAAACATTTACTTTGGAGTTGAGAAATTAAGGATATAATATTATATTAAGAATGAAAGGTAGAGAGGAAGAGAGAGAATCAGTGGGGGTGGAAAGAGAATAAGTGGAGAATAATGAGTGGTTGGGAGGAAGAGAGGGAATGGGTGGAGGATTATAAAAGTAATAAAAAGCTTCTATTTTTGGATTGTTGCAACTTTTGTGAAATACCATAAATGGCAAAATGTTGCAACTTTCTTGGAACGGAGAGAAAAGTGTATTTTGCAATAGACATCTATTTGATTGGAAAAGACACATCTCTTTTAAAGATGTAACCTTTCAAAATGTGACTTTTGGAAAAGACACTTCCTCCTTTGAAAGAGTGTGATTGTTTCTGTAACTAGGTAAATAGGAAGGACTTTCATTCATTTGGGAGAACATGGAAATGATGGAAATATCAAATTCATCAACGTACAAGCTTTGTAAGCACAAAAATTCTGCAGAATTTTTCTTTGCGAAAAAATACATCAAACACATTACACATTCATCATAAGTGATTATAATTGAAAGAGCATCAATTATAATTGAGTCTTCTTTGTATCTCAAAAGTAATTTTGCGGTAACCCGGTGCTCTAAGTAAAGACGAAATATTACTTTTAGGAAAGTGTGATCCACGCCTAAAAGATACATCAAGTTTCTATATCATATCCATCACAATTCTTTACGCATTGTTCTAACAGCTCCATGAAAACATGAGAGCATTGTTTTTGCCAATACTGGCTGCATTCTCTAATCTTGTGTAGTTTCCTAATAAGGGCCAACTATATTTATGATCAAAGACTTTTATATGATCTCCTTTTACGCACACTGTGTCATAATAAATAATAAATGTTAAGCTTTTTTTTTAATAAGTTACAAAACAATTATCACAGTTTCAAATAAGGAAAAAAGTATTAGGTCAACTTCACCTCTATACATGTAGTGCTCGTTTGTTTCCACTTATTTGGAAGGGCTTTTGACTTATCACTTCAGTTAAGCTAAACTTGGAGTGTTTGTTTTCACTTAATTACAAAAAAACAATAAGTAAAGTACAACCTCATTATTGCAGTAAATAAGCAGAAGCCAAAAGCACTAAAATAGGAACTTAGGGATCGTCTGGTGTACAGTTTCAAAAAGTGAGATTTTTCAAAACGGAGCTTTTTTTTAACGCTACTATTTGGAGCAGAAAAAAATGACTAAGATTTTTGAAAAGCTCCACTGAAAAACTCTCCATTGAGACGCTAAATTAGCAAAACGCTAATTCTTTTTCTCAGCGTTTCGAACGCGACGCTCTACCAAACAAGCCCTTAATTGAACTTTTTACAAAAACACGCTCACATCATTGAGGTGCCGATTTCGATCAGTGGCGTCTACCATTGTTACCGCATTTGTATTTTCTTTACTTTCATGTACTCCTACTTTCTTTGACGTCATTTCAAGTATTTCTTTCTCATTTGTTTTTAATGAAATCCTATCAAACTAGTGGAGTACATTTTTTCTTGCTTTTTTTTCTGATTTTCTAAGTTTTTATATAATCATTATAAAATTTTAAAGTTAAATTTAAATGAAAAGGCATAGTATGCAAAAAATTTGAAAATAGTCTATTCAAATGAATTTTCTTTCATATTAAATTATTAAATTAGTTTTCATTACATACGCTTAATACGTTCTTAAATTTTATGTTTCAATTTTCTCAGTTAATATAAAAGATGCAATGCAAATAACACATTTATTTTTATAAATTCATAATATATTTTTTATTTATAGGTTTTTGTAAATCTAATGATTTTCCTTGATCAAATATTAGAGAATTAAAAATCCTTGATTACACTAAATAATCATAAAAACAAAAGTATAATTATAGTTAAATGTACATATGAATCGACTTTTTCCCTCATATTTTAGTGATATCTTCAAATTATAATTTATAAAATCTTAATAGTTATTTTAGCGGTCAAAATCACTAGCCACTTCAAAACAGCCAAAACAAACAGTAATCAATTCATCAGCCATCAGTAATAAGTCATCAGCCATCAGCTGTAAGTTTTCAGCCACAGCTATAAGCCATCAGTCATCAGCTATGACAAACGAGTAATGTACAAACGATTAAAACAATTTTTTAAAAATCCTTGACAAGTTAAATAAAACATTTATTATTGGGGACGGAGGGAGTATTTTGAAACAATCAAGGAATAGCAGGCCCGGTGATCAAGCTGTGCATCCTATGCAACAGCACAGGGCCCAAAATAATTAAAGGGCCCCCAAATTTTTCAGTCCAGTTGCAATTTGCAAGGTATTGCGTTTTTCTTCTCCATCCACTCCTCGACGTCAAACGGCAACGAATGCTGCTTCGTTCTCGCTCACTCTCCATCGCCCCTACGTTCCAACTCGCCATCTCCATCGCTGACTGCTCGTTGCCAAGGTCGTGTGAAGACGGAAGGTAAATACTTCATCTCTCATATTTTGGCTTTTGTGATTTCAAATTTAGGGCTTCAATTTCAGATTAGGAATTCAATCTTGAAGCCTTAAATTGAAATTTCTATTTGAAATTGAAGCTCTAATTTTGAGTTTAAGAACAATTCGAATTTGGCATTTGTTTTTCTCATCCTAATATGGACATATTCGGCATTTGGGTTTCTACGATTTGATAACCAATACTGTAAACCTTAGTGCTGTAGTTTGTAAACCATTACTAGTTCACACTACAATGTCATTGTCGTATTGTACTACCTCTTAGCTATCTTCAATGGATCAAAATTAAAATTTCACTATGATTTGGCTTATAGTTAAAAGCAGTGTGTTTGCTTTTTATTTCTACCCTGAGTTTAACAAATATGCTATCATATCACTGTTTATTGTTTATGTGAATTCTCAAGTTGATTGAATATTCTCCTCCTGTCTCGAATAAATGTCATAGTTGATAAGTCAATATTTTTAAGCTTTTAGTTATGTTTCCTTTAGTGCCCCAATCAATTCATATGGGAAGAGTGATATCTCTTATGGCATTGCAATGCTTCTGCCTATTAGAATTGGTAGTCTAATAAGATCACTAAATTTCACACACTATTTTTAGTAACACGACATTAGTTTTTGGACAAACGAAAATAGAAAGTAGGACATTTGTTCTCGAACAGAGAGAGTAAATTTTATTGTGTGATATATTTGAGGCCCCAATATTCAATTTTGGCACAGGGCCCCTACAACTATCGAGACGGGCCTGAGGAATAGCTGTTGTTTCCATCCATATCGGCAAATATTAATGGCTGGCTCCAACAACCGGAACGTCTCCACTCCATCTCCTTAAAATCCCATATGCAGCTTTACATCTATTTGTTAGCTTTGCAGGGCATCAAGATTTCCCATATATTAGTACCTCTGTTTGTTTGGGGGAAAACATTTTTCGGAAAATGATTTCCCGGAAAATGGCGTAAACATGTGTTTTGATTGTTTGGTAAATCTAAGGAAAATGTTTTCTGGAAAATATTTTCATATGAGCAAAAAATAATTTAATATGAGAAAAAAATTGAAGGGAGGTGGATGGGTGGTGTTGGGGAGGGGGTAGGGGAGGTGGGTGGGGTAGGGGGTGAGGTGGGGGTGGGGGTGGTGTTCAAAAATAATTTTAATTTGTCTGAAAAGAAAGTTTCTTTTTTGAGGGTGGGTGGCGAATCTAGGATTCTAAGTCAGGGTATGCATTTTCTTCGGGGGTTCGGGGGCGGAGTCCCCGAAAAAAAAAAAATTTGGGGTCCGAACCGGTTCAAAACCCCATTATTTTCAGCTTTCCCTGATTACAAGATCCAGATCATCAACAGGTACCGGCTAATAACATATCACTCTAAACACCATTATTTTCAGCTTTCCCTGATTACAAGATCCAGATTGAACTCAATAAATCATCTAGAAATGCAATTCAATTCACAAACAGAGAACACACAATTCAATCCGACAAAACTAATAGTTAAAAAAAAATGAATCTAAAAGAGTAAGGCACCTTCTGGAGCTGATTACAGCACCAGGAATTGAAACAATCCCCAAATCATCAATTTTCAATTTTTAAAACCCTAAAATTGAATTACAAAAAATACCTTTTTGAGACATTACCGGAGAAGACAGAGCTCCAGATCGGAAGGCGAAGCGCTAATCACCGACACGGCGACACCACCAGAGAAGGAGAAGCCGTTGATCGCTCGCTGTGAGACGCAAGACTGGAGCTCTTGCTCTCGCCTCTCGCTCTCGCCGCCGTCGCTCTCTCAACTCTCTCCCAAAGTCTTTCCGTAAAATGAAATAACCCTCCAGTAGCAAACTTATCATAAAACGGAAGGGTTGTTTTGAAAAGTTAAATTTACAAAATTTAACTTAAATCATATTAACACTTTGCACCTCTATTCTTTCGAAAATAACACTTTGCATCCCTATAGTTAATTTTTTTTTATATAAATACTCGGTAAAAAATTTAAAAAAACCCAGCTGCGTACCCTGGCGATACACTGGATCCGCCGCTGGCTGGCTCCAACAACCAGAACGTCTCCACTCCATCTCCTTAAAATCCCATATGCAGCTTTACATCTATTTGTTAGCTTTGCGGGGCATCAAGATTTCCCATATATTAGTACCTCCGTTTGTTTGGGGGAAAACATTTTCCGGAAAATGATTTCCCGGAAAATGTTTTCCGGAAAATGGCGTAAACATGTTTTTGATTGTTTGGTAAATCTAAGGAAAATGTTTTCTGGAAAATA
This sequence comes from Campanula takesimana, assembly GCA_026119855.1. Taxonomy (NCBI): domain Eukaryota; kingdom Viridiplantae; phylum Streptophyta; class Magnoliopsida; order Asterales; family Campanulaceae; genus Campanula; species Campanula takesimana. The sequence continues at coordinate 1,718,194 of JAOWBW010000042.1, read as the reverse complement.
TTTTCATATGAGCAAAAAATAATTTAATATGAGAAAAAAATTATTATGAGAAAATAATTTGAAGGGAGGTGGGATGGGTGGTGTTGGGGAGGGGGTAGGGGAGGTGGTGGGGTAGGGGTGAGGTGGGGGTGGGGGAGGTGTTCAAAAATAATTTTAATGTGTGTGAAAAGAAAGTTTCTTTTTTGAGGGTGGGTGGATGGTGGGGTAGGGTGGGGGTGGAGGTGGGTGGTGGGGGTAGTAGGGGTGGGGGAGGTGTTCAAAAATAATTTTAATATGAGTGAAAATAAGTTTTTTTTTTTTTGGGCGGGGGGGGGGGGGGGGTGACGTGGGATGGGTGGTGTGGGAAAGGGGCGAGGCGGAGGTGGAGGAGTGTTCAAAAACAATTTTGTGTCATCATTATTTTCCGGAAAATGTTTTCCTTAGGTGGAGGTAAGGAAAACGTTTTCCTTAGAAAATGTGGAAAACCATTTTCCGAAAAATATTTTCCCCATTTTTCGGTGCTTGGCAAACACCGGAAAATATGGAAATGTTTTCCTGAAAACAAACGGAGCCGACTCTTTATTTCTCAGACTTTCTTCCAACTTGTTTCCTGCTCTTTTTGTCTACATATGTTGAAGTTAATCCCATTTTAATTTAAGTCGTCATCTTGGTTGGATTTTGAATAATGATTTGACAAACCTCATAAGCATTCGCGGACCAAGAGTTTTTAAACACCGGGGGCACAATTTTACTACATGATTTCTAATACTAAAAATTTCTGTAGCGTAATTATATTATAATACATAAGTTCAAATACAATTGTCTCATACGGAGAACCAATGCAAATATCTAAACCAAATTTGTCCCTTACGCGTTTTCATATGTTGAAAACGTTTAATATCATTCTCCATGACTTTTCTAAGGAAATATTTTTAGTGAAACTTACAAGACAAATTATACTAAAGTACACACTTTCAAATATTTTGGTATGATCAATTTTTTTTTTTAAAACAAATAATATAAAAATTGGCTTAAAATTGAAAGGGAAAATAGGATTTAAAGGGAGGGAGAAAGCACAACATCTATTATAATATAATGACAAGTGATTTTAACAATTCTATTTTCCCGCTTCTTTTTCAATGTATATATGGAAAGCATGTTCAATCAATGTTAACAATAAATAGCACCATACAAAATAGCTGGCTCTTTATTCGATTTGATTGACTTGTAGTACTTAATTTATACTCCTTCTGGTCTATACCAATGGGCGCTTTTGGTCAAAACAATTTGAACTTTGACTAATATTTTATACTAAATTATTAATAATTATTTTTAAATTTTTATGGAGATAAATTATTTATCATAAAATGTTAGTCCAAGTTCAAGTAGGTTTGATCAAAAGTATCCATTGGTGTGGGACGGAGGGAGTAAAATTCTAAAACAGTTGTCATTTATTCAAACATAAAATGTATCCTAATATTTTTTTAACCCAAAATTATCCTTATACTTGCATACATATTCGTAGAAATAATTCACTAACCTTAGAAAGGATTTTTTTTTTTCAAACAACATTAGAAAGGATTTAAATAAAAATCGAAAAACAAGAGAAAAAGAAAATTCAAATAAGAATTAGATTTTGTTTACAGTTTATCAGAAAATTACAAGAGAATAAGAAAATTAAAATCAATCACCCTTAAATTAGCCCATTATCAAGGAAAATTAACTCATATCAGCCTCTTTAAATTAGCTTATTACCAAAACCTTTTACTTTCCATGTCAACCCTTTACTTCCCAGCTCAAAAACAACAATTGGTAACAAAATAGTACAATGTATCCAAAAATACGGTTGTTTTAATTGGAAGGAATCACATTTAATCTAATTATTAATAATAAAAAACATATAGCATTCATAGCCATAAAACACACTTAATTTTCAAATTAACCAGCCGAAAATTCATGCCCTAATTACAGCAGTAATCACGGATAAAATAAAAAAAAAATCATTGGAAACTATTTGTATATTCTCTTCAATTCTTGCCTAACACCAGTAGCTCTAGATATGGTAAATAAATCATTCAAATTTTTGGTAAAATACATCTCACCATCCTGTAGCTATATATAGACATCCTTGAGCCTCCAATTTGAAAGACTATACTTTTTGGCAATACTTCTGAAATCTTCAACACCTGTAGCAAAGATGAGTATGACTCAAAACCTCTTTCGTGAACTTAAGAAGGGTAAATCAAACGGGAGTGTTAGGGTTTTGGTTGCACGAAAGTGGGAGGTCGAAACTGACCAAATTTTGAAGTTACCGAACACTTTCAAATGTTTTCTTGTGGATGCAGAGGTAACAAATTTATAAGATTAGGTTTTTTCTACTATCATGAAACTGGATTTCTTAAAACTATCATCTTACTTGAAAATCAAAATTCTATACAATAAAACTGGATTTCATAGTACATGATAATAACTTGACAAAGATTATTGATGTTGGTTTGCTATGTCAACCCAACATCAATAATCTGTTTGTACTGCACAATATTATTACTATTAGATGTTGATTTAATTTATTTTTTCAAAGTGTTTTGTGTGTTGCTACAGAGAGGTTCTAAAAAAAGAAGTGTTGCTACAAATATATAGATGTTGATTTAATAATTTATTTTTACACATAATTAATGTTACATTTTTATATTTTTTTATATGGCCATATGATAGGATTGAGGCTTAGTGCAGAAGACATAAAAAATTTCACTTTGATGGAAATTGAAAAGATATTGCGAAACAGAGGCAAAAGCCTTAAAGATTTTCCTACTATGCCATATCCTGAGCATTATGATCCCTCTATCTTGAGCAATGGCCTAATATTGGATGAATTGGATTATGACCGAGATTCATTATCCGTTGAATGCAAAAGGTTATTAGGATTGTGTACTGATGAGCAGAAATATGCTTATGATACAATCATGAACAGCGTTGATGCTGGTAAAGGAGGAGTATTTTTCATGTATGGCTCTGGTGGTACAGGTAAAACTTTTCTATGGAGAATTCTTTCTGCTGCTTTAAGATCAAAAGGTCAAATAGTTTTGAACGTTGCATCCAGTGGAATAGCATCTCTTTTGCTACCTAAAGGTCGAACAGGTCATTCTAGGTTTGCAATTCCGTTGGTTTTGGATGAGGACTCAACATGCAATATTAAACAGGGCACCCCGCTTGCTGAGCTAATGGTAAGAACAAAGCTTATCATTTGGGATGAGGCACCTATGGTTCACATGCATTGCTTTGAAGCACTTGATAGAACTTTGCGAGATATAATGCGTTTTGATAATCCTGACAGCTTTAATCTACCGTTTGGGGGGAAAGACTATAGTTTTTGGTGGAGATTTTCGTCAGATACTTCCGGTGATTCCTAACGGTATACGACAAGATATTGTGATGGCGACAATCAATTCAACTCATTTATGGTCGCATTGCAAAGTTTTGAGGCTGACTAAAAATATGAGAATTAAAACAATGGAGAATGACCTGAGTGGAATGGAGCTTAAATGTTTCTCATAATGGATTTTAAGCATCGGAGATGGTGCTTACGGGGACGATAATGATGGTGTTTCGACAATAAAAGTTCCCAACGACCTTCTTGTGCACTCATCCGGGGATTTGATCAAGGCCATTGTTGACACTACCTATCCTTCGTTCACAGATCATTTTGATGGCGTTGAGTATTTATAGGGAAGATCCATACTCGCACCAACTCTTGATGTTGTTGAAACCATAAATGAGTACATGGTCTTTCAAAATCTATCAGATAGTAAGGCTTATTTAACTTCGGACTCAATTTGTAGGGCTGAGAATAATTCAAGTTTCTTTACTGACATCCATTCGGTCGAGTTTTTGAATATGATCAAGTCTTCTGGATTGCCAAACCATCATTTGAGCCTTAAAGTTGGTGTTCCTGTAATGTTATTGAGGAACGTTGACCATAGTGCAAGGTTGTGCAATGGAACCAGACTTATTATCACAAGGCTCGGTGAACATGTGCTTGAAGGAAAAATTATAAACGACAGTAAAACTGGAGATAAAGTGTATATCCCCCGAATGTCGTTAACTCCTTCTAATCTCAGTTTGCCGTTCAAGTTACAGAGAAGACAGTTTCCGTTAATTGTATCATATGCAATGACAATCAACAAAAGTCAGGGTCAGTCACTGACTAATGTTGATTTGTTTCTGAAAAGGCATGTGTTCAGCCATGGTCAATTGTATGTTGCTCTATCAATGGTAACTAATCGTGCTGGCTTGAAGATATTGGTATACGATGAAGATGAACAATCTGTTGATGAAACAACAAATGTTGTTTACAAGGAAAATTTTCAAAATCTGTAATTGTTACTGGTTATTTTATTATTAACAATTTTTAAATATATTTATATTTTTTTATTAACTTTGCTTATTTCTCAAAGTGTTTCTCCGTGCCTTCAAGGCACAGGTGTTATACTAGTTAAAATTAAAGTAACCAACACAACAAGGCTCGAACATGGGAGCTATGGAAACAAACTTATGACTCCTAACCAACTGTGCTGCTGCTAACCTTGTTATATTATGCAGGTGCACAACTAATATACATTAAAAAAATAAAAAATTAATGAAATTTTTGGTTGACCAAGTGCACGTGCACCCCCTCCCACTATGGGAGGTCCGGCCCCGCTCATACGTATTTCAATAAGTCTATAACCCTGGGGCTCTCGCTGGAATCGCTTTATCGTTACTAAAATAAACTTTAGTTGTTTGTTTGTTGAGGGAAAGAATAATTAGTTAAGAGGAAAAAGAAAAGTGATTTTTTTTATATAATTTATATACTCCCTCCGTCCGATATGCCGTCGAAAATGAATAATCTTTTTCAAGTTACTCTTAAAATTTTACTTTTAATAATAAAATTTTATAAATTTTTATGTTATCCGCTTTTAAATTCTAAAACTAGTTCATAGCCCATCGAAATTCGACGGTAATAATAAAGCTAAATTATTAAGAAAAACTTATGCAAAAAAAATTCATACCGAGAGAGAGGGATAGAGAAAGTTAGTGTTAAAACTATATTAATATTTCACATAAAATAGCAAACTAACGGAAAGGCAATCATGAAAATCACTACTAATTGTGTATACTTGTGACTTTTTAAAATTACAATTCACCAATTATAAAAGCATCAACATAAATTTGGTAATTGCTCAAAAGTAACACCCGTGCGTTAAACGCACGTCAACAAACTTATGAGTTTTTAAAATTACAATTGGCTATTATTTCAATAATCCAGTTGACAGTCTCTTCATAGTTCTATTATGCAACTCAAGAAGTTTGCAGGCTTGCAGCCACCCTAGAATTACTCTAAGTAAGCTAATTGGTGAAACTCTCGTATATCTAATAACACAAATTCATCCACATGAAAAAAGTTTTGCCTTCTTTGCTCAGTATCTCCTCAGTAGGAAAACCCAATATAAATGCAAAGCCAAGGAAAACCCAATATAAATGCAAAGCCAAACTCCCATCCTATGATGAGGTGATGCTTTTCGGCAAAATCAAAAGAAGATATGCATACTGAAGCATTGCCGACATGTACATGTGAAAGGATTGAGTATTCTGGTCTATTAAAGCTGCTACCTGGACAAATTTTGACTTGTGTGAGGTTCAAACACAACATTCCATATCGTCATTACTCAGTTACTGCAAAATCTGGTACAATAAAGCCAATATTCTTAAACTTAGTAAAATACATAATTGTTTGTGGCTATATAGAAAGATTTGCTATACCTTAAGCAGAAAAGTGTACAACACCTTATTGAGATGGAAGTACTGTTTACCTAATGCACCATAAGTTCGAGGACTTACATGATAAACTAATTTCAGAACACACACAAAAAAAGTACAAAATTCATAATTATCTCTTATCTATTATGCAATGAACTTACAACAATCACTGTACAAAAAGCTATCGGTCACTGTACAAAAATCCAACATTGGACTTACAGCACTACAACGCAGCTTTGGTGAATACTGGAGCAGCCTTGATACAAGATCAACTGCTTCGGGAGGCATTCGCTTGTGAAATATCTAGAAATCACAGACCAAATTAGACTGTATCTCATCTATTTTCCCACCTCCCAGAAAATATATTCCCTCAGTCCCAAAATTAATGTCCAAATTTGCTCTTGATCAAGAGTGAATTTAGACAATCATTTTGAAACGGATGTCGTAGTTAATAAATGAAACGAATAACACAACTCAGGATGTTTAAAGGATCATACCTTATGCCACGGATGAGCTTTAATCTGAGGAAACTTAAATTCAGTATAATGCGGATTCATACACTTGATTTCCTCTCTTGTCGAGGTTCCCAATATCTAAAATATTTGAAGAGCGAGAAACAGAAACAATTAAATAGAGTTCCACCTAACATTGCTATAATTTCAAATGAAAATAAGCCACTAAATCATGTACCTTGATGATTTCAACTAACTGCTCTACACCACTTTCACCAGGAAAGAGAGGCTGCAATAGACACCAATATGGTTGTTCGAGTTCTTTTCTCTACTAACCTGTATAATCAACACGATCTTAGGAAACTTTAAAGGCAATATGTACATCTATGTCCTAGAAACTGAAACCAGATATAATCATGGAATAATTCCTCGTACATCCCTAAAAGCTAACCCAACTCTTTATGAAGACAACCAACTTCATCTATTGCCCTCGAGTCCCTATGAAGAAATCTTATTGCCTAAAGCCCCTGATTAATTTAATGAAATTATGAAAACCCTATATGCTACCATAAATAACGCATCAGTATCTCCCTCTCTCATTTCAACTTCCCCCTTTTATCTCTACCCCCTCTCTTTCGGCCCCCTCTTTAGATCTAAGTATGAACTTCTATATGTCTCGCTCTTTCTTTAAATCCCCCAAACCTTTGGCACAGACACCACCGTCACATCGTATTGGCGACCAACAATACACCATCTCATCCAGAAATTGTCCCTCAATAGTTAAATATCCCCTCTCAGGCCATCACACCTTAGCAAACACACAACTACACCATTGCAACCAAGATTTAAGAGCTCCAATGCCATTCTTCTCAAGTGGTCTTTCTCCAGCGATCCCGTCCATATTCTCTGATAATCTTCCCTACTCTGTTTCACTTAACTCTCATCTCATCTACGCCATCCATCTTCTCCAATAATCTTTGATGCTCTGCTTCATCTAACCTTCATCTTAGTTGCGCCATACCATTCATAGAAACCGAATGCTTCCTTGATGAAGATGGTTTATGAGAGGCTTTGGTGACCGGTGACCAACTGCGTCCTAAGTGCATTCTCCTCATTCGATTTGCTTTCATTGAATGGGGTATTATGTTAGGGTTTTATCAACTTAAGGTCTACGAATCAGGTGTAAATTGGTAATTATATACCTAAATAACCTCGGCTAAATCGTATAAAAAAGTGACATAATGACTTAACATAATTTTCTAATATTTTCCTAAAAAACCCTTAACATTAACATGACAAATTATCAAATTTGAAACCTAAATAGATCAATATGGAACATCATAGCTAAAATTGTGAATACTCCAAGAGTTGCATGTTAAAACATCAAACCTACTATGACATTCTAATACTTGGTTGTGAATACTCCTAATCATTGTACCTTGAAACGCCATTTTTTAACATGGATTATTCATAGCTATGTTTATGTAAGAGGTACTTGGAAATTTACTATAACCCATTTGATGTTAAGCCCACACAGACAGGCTTTTAGCACGGAAGTGAGCAACCGCTCATAACCTCCAATTTTGAAGGGCTTATTTTGTAATATTCCTATATTACTACCTCTGTTTCAAAATTAATGACAAAAAAAAAAAAAAAAATTGCTCTTGATGATCAAGAGTAAAATTAAGACATTTTGTATATTCATTTTAAAATGGAGGGAGTAGCGTTATATTTGAGCTATTTTTATAATTAATTTTAGGGCTTAAATAATTTTAAACAAACCCCAAAAAATTTAGAATTTTTAGGACTGGACATGTGACATATATAGTCATTAAAATTTAGAATTTTTAGGGAGTAGCGTTATATTTGAGCTATTTTTATAATTAATTTTAGCGTTATATTGCGTGTTTTAGAAATCTTTTCAGTAAACGACTCATGAGAGTTTATTTGTTGGCAATCACACGACGCATTAAAGAATTATGAAAAAAAATCATGCCAAAAACTGTAAATTTGGGAATCGAGTATAAGAAAAAGCGGATTAGTTGATGTAGGAGGAGTTACAACGGTACTCATGTGATCCAAATAGCATTTAATTAACTTAAAGATTTCTTTCAAACCCGATTAGTAAGATTCAGATTGAGCAACTCAATATTTGATTGGTTTTCAAGACTTGTACTTAATCATAGTGTTAACTTTTAACACACATATTCATATTTGGAGCGAGTCTTCGATCTTTGTCCGAACGTCTCAAAATTTCGAAAGAAAATGTCATTGTTGTAGTATAAGTGATGCAACATCTACTCATATTTAAGGCATGGACTCCACAAAGGCATACTTTCAATTATATTTTAACTATATAGTCTTATTGTCCTATCGATTAGTCACAGAACAGAAATTTAGTTGGCGCAATAAAAAATAAACATGTAATCATTCTTATTCATATCGATCATCTCTAACATTTACTCCCCTAATCGTATAATAAAAATATTGTATTGATTTGGATTTTTTTATTTTTTCATTTTATGTTTTAAAGAATTTGTCAAAAAATTTAAAGAGTGAATTTTTCGTATTTGTGTGTTGCTTGTATAAGTCAACATGTTTTATTATGAGAACATATATGATAATATTACTATGTTTTTGTATTTTTGAAACCAAATTTTAAATAATTTAAATATTTATTTTGAGACAAAGCTAGTACAATATATTTACTTTATAGAGAACCCACTATATACATGAGTACCATATTGACATCAAATCCCATTTGTTGCTATATTTTAGGATAATTAAAATTTCAACTTGTGATGTAAATTGATTGATATATAAGCCTTTGAGATGAAATATATGAATTCCATGTGATATATTATATGAAAATAATAAATCAAATCAAATATACATGACTCCCACATTAACATCAAATCTGATTTGTTGCTATATTTAAGGAGATTGAAAATTTCAACTTGTGATGTAAATTGATTGATACATAAGCATATGAGATGAAAATATGTGAATTCCATGTGATATTATATGAAAATAATAAATCAAATCCAATATACATGACTCCTATATTAACATCAAATCCAATTTGCTGCTATATCTTAGGAGACTGAAAACTTCAACTTGTAATGTAAATTGAATGACATAAGCCTATAAAATTTGAGCAATCGTACGATTAAAATTCCTACTCCATCTGTCTCATAATAAATATCAAATCTTGTTTTATGTAAACTTAATTGGTGTGAAAAAAATTCTCAAAGAAAAATGATAATAATAAAGGGTTAATGACAATTTAGACCCTGAAGTATAGTACCACCCTTCCAATCGAACCTTGAGAGTTTTTTTTCGGCCAATTTAGGCCTTGAGGTAAAAAATGTTCGCCACGTTAGGCCTTTTTGACGATTTTCGTCAGAAAAGTCAGTTAAAGGACCTAAATAAAAAGTTTAAACTTTGTAAGGTTAAAAATAAAGATATTTTTTTTTATGCCAAAAATAAAAATAATTATTAAAATATTGAATAAAAGGGTTTTTAAATTGTTTTGAAAATATTAAATAATAAAAATAAATAAACTCAATAAATAAATTTTATTTTATTTACAAACGTAATAATAAACATAATTTTTTTTCACATGTACCAAAAAAGATTTCATAAAAAAGAAGTCATCAAATAAATTAAGACATTAAAGTATTTATTTTTATCATCCACTTAATTTATAGTTTTCTTTTATTCAATTTTTATTATTGATATTAAATTAATAAAAAAAATTGAAAAATAAATATTAAATATGAGACAAGTTGAGCCCGTAGCTGCTACGTTATTGATGTCGTGGTTGATTTGGTTGTAAGCGAACAGAGTAATTAGTGTTTTAGTGTGTGTTATGGGGTAAAAAGGGAAGATTGATAAACTTGTCTTATACTCCCTCCATCCCAAACTTTTTGTTACCAAAATTGAATGCGCAGAGATTAAGAAAAAAGTAGGTGGTGTGAGTGAGAAGGAGAGAGAAAATGAGAGAGTGGATAGTTGTTGTGAGTGGGAAGAAAAGAGAAAATTGAGCATTTTGGGTAAGTAACCAAAAGTATGGAACGCCCAAAAAGGAAATTAGTAACCAAAAGTTTGGGACGGAGGGAGTATTTAATATTTATTTTTCAAAAAATTGTTTTCTTATTAATTTATATCAATAATAAATATTGAATAAAATAAAATTATAAATTGAATGAGTGATAAAAAATAAATACTTTAATGCCTTAATTTATTTGATGACTTCTTTTTTATGAAATCTTTTTTGGTACATGTGAAAAAAGATTTATTATGTTTATAAAATAAAAAAAAAAATTATTGATTCTATTTATTTTTTATTACTTAATATTTTCAAAATAATTTAAAAACCCTTTTATTCATTATTTTAATAGTTATTTTGATTTTTTGCATAAAAATAATTATTTTGATTTTTAGCCTTGCAAAGTTTAAACTTTTCATTTAGGTCATTTAACTGACTTTTCTGACGAAAATCGTCAAAAAGGCCTAACGTGGCGAACATTTTTTACATCAAGGCTTAAATTGGCGAAAAAAGACTCTCAATTAGGGGTGACAAATTGGGTGTTTTAGGTTTACCCATTAAAGTTAAAAATCCATTGGATATCTGGGTATTTTAACTTTAATGGGTAAACCCAAAACACCCAATTTGCCACCCCTACTCTCAAGGTTCGATTGAAAGGGTGGTACTATACTTCAGGGTCTAAATTGTCATTAACCCAATAATAAACTACAATTAAAAATGTAACATTTAAGACGATAATTTTCTTATGACATTATGTTAAATTTACAATATTATTTAACAAACTACAAACAAATTTTGCTTATCAGCATGTATTTTTTTTAAATATATATATATATATATATATATATATATATATATGTGTGTGTGTGTGTGTGTGTGTGTGTGTGTGTGTGTGTGTACTTTTAAAGTATTTCATTATTTTGTTAGAATGGACCTTCACTTCAGTTTAATTTTGTTATTATGTTCAAGCTAAAACCTTGAACTATTTGTGAAAACTTGGCATTTGTTTAAAACACCATAATAAAATGAAAGACTAATAAACCTCATGTTTTTGAAGCACCATTTTCATTAATATATTAAATCAGGACCCTGACCTTTACATCAAGATTTTTTTTCTTGACAATTTTTTCACCAAGGCCTTGGTCTTTACACTTGAATCAATATTGGTCACTATTGACCATTGGCACTTGGAGTCATTCAAATCACCATACAAGTATATGAACCCTAAATTTGGTCTTCGCAGTTGGACTTTCCATCTTTAGGTTCTCCTCTACATTGTTGTTTTCTCTTTTTAGTAATAGGAGCTTGCATTCACGCAAGAAAAAATTATGACAACTTCATAAAGTATGCTCCCTCTGTTTACTTAAAACATCTATTTTAGAAAGCAAAAAAAAAAAAAGATAAAAAATAGCTATATTGAATGTGGGAGAGCATATATAATTACAACTAACATTGTCTCGTCGATGGCCCTTGAAAAAAAAAATTAAGAGCTAGGCTTGAATAGATTGGAGAGCTGCTCTCCCATTCAAGTTTGTTTGACACTTCACAAAGTATACTCCCTCTTTTTAGTAACAACTTACATCATTTTGATTAAATTTATGAACTTAATTGTATTTTAATAAAAAAAAAATAGACTAATTTGATGATTTTAATGAAAATCTAAAAAATAATATTGGTTCACCATTAAAAATATTAAATAAATAACAATTTCGGTTATTTATATATAGTGAATTTCAAGAACAATTTCTTTGAAACACAAATTAAAACTGAACAATTGAATAGTGATGAATTATAAGAAAATTGAGTATTTTTAGGCCTATTTATTTATTTTTTGGTGACTTTTTTCCTTTAAAATCAATACCATAATGAATTAAAAAACTTAATTCATTGACCCATTTAAGAATAAAGTACTCTTAAAACGATCCAGTATTCCTTAAGCACAACATATTGTCATTTATAAGGAATCTTGGAAGCACAAAAAAAATTCATTTATTTGAGAATGAAAACTTCACTATTGAATTCACCAGAGAATTAGCATGAAAAAGAAAATTAACGTGTTGAATGTGAGAAAGAAATAGAACGTACAGTTACTTGGATCACCAAAATAACTCGGACATCTGTAAAACAACGATGAATGTGAAAAAATAAAAATAAAAACAATGAATAATGTTAATGCTTAGTAGTACTCCATATAGTTTAAATAGACAAATTAAATCAATTAAATCTTAATTTAGATTGATTTGAAATTTCAAATAAGTTTGAATTTGTGTTAAGTTAACATAGCCATGAATATTAATATATTTGCAAAAACTTTCAAATTTTGTAAGAAAGATATCCTAATTGATTTCCGATTATAAATGATTCCCAAATTACTGTATAAAATGGCAGGATTTAAGAAAAAGTTTAAGGAAACATTTGCCATAAATTTTGAAATTCAAAATTCAAATTGACTTCTTGCATTTTTTTTCAGCCAGTTGAAATTCTATCCACAATTTAATCATGTTACAATGTGAGTCATTTACATTTTCTAAGAGCCTAGAAATTCGGAAATAAATTTTATCTTGGAGGAGTTATTCATCAGACTTTTATTTTAATAAGGTAAGTAATTTTTTATTTTTTTTTTTTTTTTTTTGAAACGGAAGCATGAAGAATGGGCTGCCAATAGCAAAATTCCACGTGGCTTTCCACGTCATAATGCCACGTGGAATTTTGTGAAGGCTCAGAATTCTTCTGCTTTCATATATAGTATAGATTTGTAAGTATAAATAAAATAAAAAATGGGAAAAAATCATTTAGGTACGTATTTTGGGACAAAACAAATCATTCATTTTGTACCGACATTGTATAATATACTCCCCCCGTTTCAAAATACATGTCGTTTTAGGAGTTCATTTTTGTTTCAAACTATTTGATGTTTTACTATTACCAAAGAATATTTACTCTTGTTTACCTATTATGCCATTCTTCATTAATTTTGAATTGTTTCTTATATAAGCATTTAAATTGCCTACGAAATTGGATTCTGTTAGGGCCACATAAGTCTTTTTGATATGTATTAATTGTATTTCTTAATATGTATAAAGAAGTTTAAAACGTCATATATTTTGAAACAGTGGCAGTAGTTGAAACTATTGTTATTGCTACCTATTGAAATTGTATAATAAAATTGAAACATACTCCCTCCCTCCGTCCCAGCACAAGTAGGACTTCTTTCCTTTTTTTACGCCGTCCGAAAACAATTGAGACTGCCCAAAATAGAAATATTTTAATATATTTATATTCAACCAACTCCAACATTTAACCCCACTCATTCTTTTTCTTTCTTTTCCACCATTTAATTTATTTAACAACACTACTATTACCCCACTCATTTTCCACCACATATACACTATTTTTCTCTTAATTATTGTGTCCACTCTTTTAGTCTTACTTGTAATGGGACGGAGGGAATAATTGCCACCTAGAAAAACACATGATTCACACCCCCATTAATAGGCATCACTTCCTACATCAATAATATGTAAATCATTGCATCGCTGTCAACATATTTCCAATCAATCCATTTATTTATGGCTCCACCCACCAACCCCGGAACCCCCCTCCACCGCTTCTTCCATATCTCTTCTTAAAACCCCATACACATTTTTTCATTTTTAGCCAATTTGCAAAATATCCACCATGATCACAAACAAATTGCTAGTTTACCCTTTACTTCTCTGTTTTTTCCAAACCCAATTGGCAGCAACGGCTAGTAACCTGTTCCCAGCTGATCATCTTCATCTTCATCTTCGTCTTCATCAAACGCTTGAGAGTTGTCAGATCGATAAAATTTATCAGCTGGGCGATTCTATTTCCGACACGGGGAATTTCATTATTGAATCCCCTAATGGACCATATAGTGCATGTGGTAGACTTCCGTATGGCAAAGACTTTCACAATCATCCAACGGGTCGTAGTTCCAATCAGGCCCGTCTCAATAATTATAGGGACCCTGTGCTATATACGAAAGTTGGGGCCCTTAGTAATAAAAAAAAATACACAATAAAATAATTACAATAATGTTGACGTAATAAGAAAATAATTTATTAAAATTAAAATATGTTACTAAAAGAAAATCAAACTTTCTAATTAAGTTTTGGGGGAAAAAATGAATGAAAACATAAACTAGAAAAGAAGGGGAGAGAGGTCCAACAATTAAAATGAATGAAAAGCCCAAATATGATAAAAGAAGCCCAAGATTAGAAATGGGAGAAAAGTCCAAAGAGGAAAAATGAAATAAAAATGGTATAACACAGCTCCTTGGAATCGAACACTGGACATGCCAAGCACATCATGAACGCCTTACCAAAATGCCACATTAGCCTGTTTGTTCTAATTTGGTATCTGATATATATATATACTATACATTCAAAATATGGGGCCCCCAAAATTTGTGGGCCCTGTGCAATTGGGCTGGTTGCACAGGCCCAAAACCGGGCCTGGTTCCAATGGCCTTCTCATGATCGATTACATCGGTACGTAGTATATAAATACATATATACCTATACATATTTGATTATCGATCATTGATAAAGTTTGAAGTTTTATCTGAAAACCATTTGGCTCTGAGAGGAGTAGCTCTCGATTTTTATCTATGGAAGCGCTTGGCTAATTAATATCCGATGTGGGATAATTGCTCCAACAATACCACTCTGTATACGAAGTACATTCGCTAACTTTTTGTTATAACTGGATTGCTACCAAAGAGCTCTAGCTAAAGCGGCACTCGATATTTTGATACTCCATCTGTCTCGAAATAAATATCATAGTTGGCAAGTCAATGTTTTTAAGCTTTTAGTTATGTTTCCTTGATTGCCCTAATCTATTCATATGGGTAGAATTACACTTCCTATGGCACTGCCATGCTTGTGCCTGTTAGAATGTGTAGTATAGGAAGATCACCAAGCTTCATACACTTTTTTTATAAGACAGGCATTTATTTTGGGACAAAAGAAAATGGAAAGTAGGACATTTAAATCATTCGTTAATAAGAAAACCCAAATTTTTTTTAAGAAGATGTTATATCTGGATTGCTGAATTGCATAAGCTCTTGGTATTGTTGTTGCAGCATCAGCAGCAGGGCTTCCGTTTCTTAACCCTTATAAGAAAGTGAATGCAAACTTTACGCACGGTGTCAACTTTGCTGTAGCTGGCTGCACCGCGCTATCTTCAAGTATCCTTGAAGCCATGAATCTTAGGCCATCCCCAATAACTAACAGCTCGCTGGATATTCAGCTTCAATGGATGTCTAAGCATTTTAGTTCAATATGCATCAACAATAAAGGTTTGTTTACAATTTTTGTTTTACACAAATAATTAAAATGATCAAATTAAACTGCTTGATTAATTCGCTCGGGTTTTTCGCCATTTTGTTTGCAGATTGTGCTGAGAAGCTTAAGCAAGCTCTGTTTTTCGTTGGAGAAATAGGAGGGAATGACTACAATTATGCATATCGGAAAGGTATATCCACTGAACAAGTGAAAGCTATAGTGCCTGAGGTTGTTCAAGCCATTAAAAATGCTTCTAGGGTAATACTTTTCTCTCTCCCCCAAAAGTTATATGATACTCCCTCCGTCTCAATCTAAAGTTTTGAGTTTGACTTTACACGGAAAATTAAGAAAAAGTAAATGTTATAAGTATGAAATTAAAGTAGAAAAAGAAAGTGCTTGGGAGTTTTTGTTGTGGGAATGACAAGTGGGTCCCATTGTCCAACTCATGTGGGCCGTCTCTTTCCTGAACAGGCATATAATGGGATCTGTTGTAGCGTGCACCAGGTTATCTTTTCTTTTTTTGTTTTTTTTTTTCTTTTTTTAGCTTAATTTAAAACTTGGGATTTCAAGATAATTAGACAACAATTCATCAATTGCAGAGTGTGATTCGCCATGGGGGTGTCCGGCTGATTATACCAGGTGATTTCCCATCAGGTTGTTTCCCGTCCTATTTGACAGAAATTGAAAGTGGCGATGAATTTAGGTATGACGAAAACCATTGTGGGAAGGACCGAAACAACCTTTCAGAATACCACAACAATCTCATCCAACAAGCCATCAAAGAGCTTAAACAAGAATTCCCCCATGTCACAATTATATATGCTGATTACTATAACGCCTTCCTATGGCTTTTCCAAAATACCCATAAACTTGGTACGTATGGTATGTACTATAAATTTATGAAACAGCTACGAAATTAAAATTTTCTAACCAATAATGGAATGTATATTATTTGACGATGTTTTGTAGGATTTGACGAAGAATCGAGACAGAAGGCGTGTTGTGGTGTAGGGGGTAAATACAACTATGATCCAAGTAAGAGGTGTGGGCACCCTGAAACTACAGTTTGTGTTGATTCAGATGTAAGAATCAGTTGGGATGGAGTTCACTTAACACAAGCCAGCTATAAGAACATGGCCGAATGGCTTCTAAGTGCTATCATACCACAGCTTCAATGCACGGATTTCGTTTCAGTGGGATTGTATAGTAGCTAAAAGCTTCTCATGTACGTACTTTTTTTGTATCATAAAAAAGTGTTGCTGATCAACCGAATTGTATTTTGACCAAAATAGTTAAGAGGCAATATTTATTATGTGAGGGACGGAGTATTCTTTAGAAAATGTCAAATAATTTCAAAAACACAAATCAATCATCCTAACAATCTTTTTCTAAAACAAACCAACTAAGTTGTACAAATCTTCAATAAAGAAACTAGAGAAGTAGAAGAAAATAAAATTGAAAATGAAAAAAAAGGCAAGAGATTTATGTTGAAATCAAACCCTAGTTGTAGATCTAGGGGAAAAAGACAAAATACTCCTATATCTTTAATAAATTTGAAAAGTCAAATGCGAAAATCATTTTGGTATGGAGGCAATATTATATTACTACTGTAAAATGGAGATGGGCATAAGGGCAAACCTGCCCGGCCCGGCCCTTGTTTCAGCAAACCCCCAGGTAAACGGGTTTGGGCCCGTGCCGTGGTGTGTGATCCTGCAAGTTGGACTCGGCCCGCCCCGCCCCGCCCAAAATAGTATTAAAAACCTTAAAATTTAGTAAAAAATATTAAAGACCTTCCTGAAAACGGGCCCACGGTCACGAGCTGAAAAACAGGTTTGAGCCCGCATGCTTAAGCCCGGCCCGTCATATTTTAGGCAAGTCCGGTCTGCATTTGGTAGGCAGGCTTGAAGGTAACAGGTTTGGCGGGCGCAGGCTGGCGGGCGCCCATCTCCACTGTGAAGGTCTCACTAGATTACAAACCTTCATTTTGTTTCTTACAGATACTATGACATAGAAGTTTGCGTTTCCAGCTCCACCCTAATTATGGGAATATTTAAAAACTTATCTTCCCAGTTCCCACGTTTATTAAACTAATGGAATCCTTCTTTTGAGTAAAAAATTAATAAAAAAAATATCTCAAAGGTTCTTGACCAAAGGCATCACCAAAACAATGAAATCTTCACTCTTTTGTCCCAAAACACTAGAAATAAGGGTTCTTACATTTTGTCAAATTTCTTCTTGTTTGGCTTGATTGATAAATGATGGCCCCTAATTCAATACTTCTTCTCCCCCTGTCTCTGTTACTCTCTGTTTCTTTCCTTACTATTACCACTAGCATCACTTTTCATCCCACTTTGGGAAGAAATGCTAAGCTCATTATCCCCCATTTTCAAACACTAAAGAGTTGTAAATTTGATAAGATTTATCAGGTTGGGGATTCAATGGCGGATACCGGCAATCTGATCAGGGAATCCCCTCACGGCGCATCTTCTCGCTTCAACAGATTACCTTATGGTCAAGATTTTGACCTCCACCGCCCCTCCGGTCGCTGTTCTAATGGTTTACTCATGATTGACTATATTGGTATGAATTGATTTTCCTACTCCCATTTGTATCTCTCTGTTCACTAGACTGTATAATTTCTGAATAACTGTTTCATTTCTGTTTCTGGGTTTAAATTTCTTTTTTTCTAATTAAGTTGTTGGTGGAATGATTAGTGTGGTGGTAGCAATGGTAGGGGTGGTGGTAGATGGAAAGGGATATGAAATGGGTTTCTTTTCTAGAGGTAGAAGCAGTGGCGGACCCAGAAAAATTTGTCAATAGAGGCAAAGTTACACAACAAAAAAAAACAATTCAATTGTATTTTTGTCAATGGGGGCAAAAAAAAAATCTAGTGTTTTAATACTTCCATCTCAAAGGGGTCAAATTTCAAAAAATTGCACTAAACCCCAAAATTTTTGTTAATTTTGCCCTAATAAATTTTTATTTTTTAAAAACCAACGGGGGCAATTGCCCCCTTTGGCATGTGGGTAGCTCCGCTTCTAGGTAGAACCTTAGGGTATATTGGTTGTTTGCTATCCCAAAGTTCCTCATTAGATTTGGGTTAATTTCGTTGACAAACCCGTTAAATATTTAATGGTTGTAAGGCCATCTCCAACAGTTTGGTGTAGAAAATGCACTATTCCTCTAAAATAGTGATTTTCAACACTAAATATTTTTAATCATCTCCAACAGTTTGATTTAAATCTTGCACCAAATAAGAATATTCTTAGAATATTCCATATTATATGTCAAAAAAAAAAACAGCGCAGCTAGAACTTGCGCCAGATTTGGCACAAGTTCCGCCTTGCTTCAAAATAGTGCACACTTTCGAGTAACTGTTGAAGTTGGAATTCTGCGTCAAACTTGTACAATTTGGCGCTTTGAAGTGTGACATGGCCTAAGTCACGTGTTAACGAAGGTAACAAAGGTTAGCTACGTCCAGAAACTGTCCATAAAATATGGACATTTCAAATGTTAGATACTACTATTAATTTGATTGGAAAAAATACAAATGTGGTTGAACGAGGATAATTAAAAATGAGCAAAAGTTGAGTGACTATTTTGTTATTTTGGGCAATCCCCCTTTTTCATCCATCCATTGTACTTTCAACAATGTGTCACTTTTACCCCTATATTTTTTTTCTTTAAAAAAAAAAAAAAACAAACAAACAAAAAAACTGTATGTTTGAAAATATACCATTTGGCCCCAAATCCGCCCCTAAATCCGTGACTAATCCACGCGTCAATCCGCAATTTTGGGATTGGAATGATACATTTCCAAACTACATTGGTATCTTTTTTGTTGGGGGAAGTAGAATGCTAAAAGTGAAACACCCTTGAAAACGGAGTTTGTTTGGCCTGTTATTTTACCAAAAATAAACAAGTCAATAATTGTTTGTTTTTGCTGTGCATAGAGACTGCTGACACTCATAAGGTGTTTTTTTTTTTTTTTTTTGTATTTTCGCAGCATCAGCAGCAGATCTTCCTCTTATCAGTCCTTACAAAGATGTCAATGCCAACTTTACACATGGTGCAAACTTTGCTGTAGCAGGCGCTACTGCATTACCATCACCAGTTCTTGAAGCTAGGAAAATTTCAAATCCTCTTACTAACACCTCCCTTGATGTTCAACTTCATTGGATGTCTAAGCATTTCAATTCTATATGCCACACGTATAACGGTCCATAATCTTTACTCTGTTTCCATTTATTCCAACTTTATTTTCTACTTGAACACTACTACTCCCTCCGTCCCAAAATGAATTGTCCAAATTTTGCTCTTGATTGATAGCAATTTCGAACATTCATTTTGGGACAGAGCTTGTACTATTCTGGTTTCAAATAGGAAGAAAAAAAAAACACTAATGTTTTCAAAGTTATTCCTTCCATTTTGTTTTACAGATTGTGCTGAGAAGTTCAAAAACACTCTCTTTATGGTTGGGGAGATAGGAGGGAATGATTATAACTATGCATTTGGAATCGGTAAATCCATTGAGGAGGTGAAATATATGGTCCCGGAGGTTGTTCAAGTTATAAAGACCGCTGCCACTGTAAGGCCTCTCTCTCTCTCTCTCTCTCTCTCTCTCTGATCTTCTTCTCCCTCTAATTTACAGTTTATATTTATATATAACAATCTGATTGCAACTCTTAACTCATTGCAGAGAGTGATCCAGGAACATGGGGCTGTACATTTGGTCATACCTGGGGATTATCCAACTGGTTGTTTCCCATGTTATTTGACAGCTGGCCGAACTGACAATCCATCTGCTTATGATGAACACAATTGCTTAAAGGACCATAATGAGTTTTCAGCGTATCATAACGATCACCTCCAACAAGCCATCAAAGAGTTAAAACAAGAATTCCCCAACACAAAAATTGTTTATGGGGATTACTACAACGCTTTTCTTTGGCTTCTTCAACAGGCTCCACATCTTGGTAGTTCTTACCATAAACTTTTATATATTTTTTTTTTTTTTTTTTTTTGATTTATGAATCACCTGCGTACTTATCAACTTCTTCTTATTAGGATTTGATGAACTATCTGTACTTAAAGCATGTTGTGGGGTGGGAGGCAACTATAATTATGATATAAAGAACTATTGTGGATCCCCCATGGCTACAGTTTGTGAAGATCCTAATGAAAGGATCAGCTGGGATGGAGTTCACTTGACCCAAGCCGCATATAAGATGATGGCAAATTGGCTTCTTGATAGCATTGTACCGCAGCTTCAATGCTCTGATTTCTCCTCCACAGCCAATTAGTACGTCGATTACTACTTTTACCAATTTGTTATCTTAAAGAGTTGGCTTAAATACGTTTACCCCCCTCAAATTCTAACATTTGTTAGGATACAGGGGGAAAAGTGGGATAATTTTAACATTGGGGACCGCTTAGACACAAATTTCGAACTGGGGTGCAAAGTGGGATTCAGTGTATACTTGAGGGGGTAAACGTATTTAAGCCTAAAGAGTTTGTCTATTTTAAGTTGTTTTATTTGTTATCAAATTTTGTTGGTTAGGTAAAAAATATATATTGGGGAGCATTCGCAACATTATCTTGTATTTGATACCACATTATCTTGTATTTGATACGTGAAACGGTGAAATTGTTGTTCGAAGCAAGCTAACCCCTGACGGGAAAGTTTGGACCAAATTCACACAAGGCAATCGACTGAAATATGCAATATGCAACGTACTTTCATACTCTCTCCGTCCCAAAATGATATTCGCGTTTGACTATTCAAACTTTTTATGGATATGAACACTTGCTTCAGTAACCATGCTTTGCTTAAGCCTAAAATGTAGAAATGTGAAGAACTTTTTGGGACAATGAGAAATGGCAAATGAGATCATCATTTTGGGACGGGGGGAGTATTATTTACTCTCTCTGTCCCAGAGTATATGTCCACCCTCTCATTTGCACGGAGATTAAAAAGTGGTGGAAGTGATGTAAGTGTAGTGACTATGAAAAGTAAAGTATGAGAGAATGAGGGGGAGGAATAGTAAGTTGATTAGTGTTGTGAGTATAAAAGTAAAGTAGGAGAGAGAATGAGTGGGAGGAATAGTAAATATTCTTTGTTATTTTAGGAAGTGGACATATATTCTGCGACAGACTAAAAATGAAAGGTGGACATATACTCTGGTACAGACGGAGTACAATTAATGCAATATATTACAAAGTTTTTTTTTTTTTTTTTTTTGATAAGTGCAATATATTACAAAGCTTATCACTTAATGTAACGTACTTGTCAATTTTGTTTCAAATAATTCAATTTTCGTGCAAGTTTCGTTTCAAATTAGGTAATGTACTTTGTAGTACGTTGCATTAATTGCGTTATATGAGACGAAAATGACAAGTATGTTACATTAATTGAGAACTTTGTATTACATTGAATTAATTGTAAACAAGGTGTTGGTACGTTGCATCGATTGGTGAATTTTTCCCACGAGCGATTGTAGTAGGACTGACATGTGCATTCTTTTTCCAATTTCCCGGTCTCGAAATGATCATTTTTATTAGGGATTTTTACCAATAAGCCTTTGAGAGAAGGTGGGGTTTGCCAATAAAAACACAACATTTCATATTCTACCCTACGGTACGTGGGTTGAAATCAATTTACCAATAAATCCTTCTCACTTTTTAAATGACAAAAATACTTCCAACCCAAATAAAATCCTTTCACCCCTCTTACCTTTGACCATCTTTGACCTCCACCATTACCTTTGACCACCACCATCACTGACCGCCGCCCTCGGCCGACAACTGTGGACCCTGACAGCACCCCAACGCCGACCACCACCACTGCCAACAATCAAACCTCTTGTCACCTCCCGCTACCAAACTTCCTTCCATGGACCAACCTCCAACTGGCGTCACCCTTCCCCACTTCCATCTTTGACAGCTAGGAATTATTAAAAATAATTGTCTCAACCAAGGTTTCAACCCAAGACCTGTTGGTCTTAAATGGGAGACTCAACCACTATGACGACCAGATTTTAGTTCCTTTTATGATTTATGAACCGTTACAAATTTAAGGCAAGAAAATCACATCCCTCAATTTTATTACTCCTTCCGTCCCGGTTTAAGGTTCTTAGTTTGACTTTGCACGCTTATTAAGAAATCAAGTGAAAAACAAAGAAAAATGGGTCAACAAAAGTATGGAGGTGAGGATATAATTGTCCAAACACTATTCATAAAGCAAATGAGTGAAAAGTAAAGTATGTAAGTAATGGTTTTTTTGTAATTAAATGAACTTTCTGAGGGTAAGATTATTCAAAGCACTATTCATATTTTGCCATTTTAGGAATAAAGCAACAAAGAACCTTAAACTGGAACACACCAAATAGGAAAGTAAAAACCTTAAATTGGGACAGAGGGAGTATTATTTATTTTTTTTGTATCAGCATTCTTCATAATTAAATTTTTACTCAATTTTAATAAAATAAATAAATAAATAATTTATTTATCATTTGTCTAGAGTGCATATGAGAGTATGTTCACTTTTTAACCTTAAACAACTACGAGATTGAGTTATCAATTGTTTCACACATGATGCTACTTTACATGTATTAACTCAATATTTAGCTTGATACAACACATAAATTGATTTGATAATTGTTTAAAGCGCATGTGACGACACACAAACTGTGAAAATGAATGTCAGTTTCGATAAATTGAGAAACGAATTTTCAGTTATTATACTCAACTCATATGTGAATAATTGAGAAATGAAATCTTAGGTATTATATTCAAATTCATGTGTGAACAACTGTAAAATGAATGTCTCAGTTATTATACTCAAACTCATGTGACAAGTGTAAAATGATGTCACAGTTATTATACTCAAACTCATCTGTGAACAACTGTGAAATGCATGACTTAATTATTATAATAATTCTGAAAAAATTGAGAGATAAGTTTATCAGTTTTTAGATAAATTGAGTATCATTTATAAGAAATTGATTTTTCATATAAAAGACACATAGTATCACACAATTATGAATTACTCAATTGTGAAATCACACAACAATGAAATTTTACAACTGTGAAATCAATTGAAAAATGATTTTACAAGTGAAAAATGGCACAATTGTGAAAATCACACAACTGTGAAATCACAGAACTTTGAAATCATTTGAAATTATTTTACAAGTGAAAAATGAAAAAATAACACAACTGTGAAATCAGTTGAGAAATGATTTTACAAATGAAAAATGACACAATTGTGAAAATCACACAATTGAGAAAACACACAACTGGGGAAAATATAGATTTATGACTCTGTACTTAAGTCAAGGATGCAGATATGCCTTTATCAGGGGCGGATCTAGCATAGGTCCAGGGTGGGCAGCTTTATATATATATATATATATATATATATATATATAGGGGTGTAAATTATATTTTTTGAAAGAAGAGGAGTGCAGAGTGTTAAAAATAAAAAAATTACTAAAAGACTCTCGCTTGATTCACGGCAATCGGCACTTCTTCCTCCGTAGCAATGTCTCAATCTCAAAAATGTATTCTTTTAATTCAATTTTACGGTTTTAAAATCTGAAATTCATGATTTGAGCATTTTTATAGTGTGATTTTAATTTTTTGTCATTTAAAGTTTTGAGCCGACATGACCAGACCCAAAAAAAAAAAATATTGGGGGCTCCGCCTTTGAACCTCCAAAAGAAAATGCACACCCTCAACTCAAATCCTAGATACGCCACTGGCCCTTATACAAGTTAATTGCCATATTAGCCCTCGTACTTATAAAAAAAAGTGTGGAGATACGATCTTTCCGTCCAAAATCTAACGAAATGGCTTACTGAGATGCTTAGTTGGCCAGGAAAAGTTTATACATGGAAACAAAATGCCTAAGTGGAATTTGATGAGTATGACAGGCTTAAAACTACGTCGTCTGGCACTTAATAGGGCTAAACTACGTCGTTTTAAAACAAAAAGTACACTTCTTTTTCTTCCTCCCTCGTACAACCACCCACCCCCTTCTTCCTCCAGTATCGCCATTCCATCATTGTCTACCGTCCTCCGCCGCCACAACCACCAAACTCAACACCACCACCACAACCACCAAACTCAACACCACTACCAAATTCACAATAGAAATTAAACACAATCTCCCGAGAATCAACATGTGATTAAGCAAAATCGAAGCCCTAAATTCCATGACACAACCTAATCAATTTACAGTCAACATCCGATGACTTCCTTAAAGGAATTGAATAAGAGAGCTCAAGCTTGGAGAGTGGTGTCGAAGGACTGTAAGTCAACGTTGGCTTGGTAGGCGGCGGCGTAAGAATTTAGCTCCTTCACGAAATGAGGGTTAATGTTGAAATTGATGTGGGAAAATGATGTTTCTGCACCACTCTTGTAAAGAAGCCCAACAATTTGATTTGTACCTGGTGTGTGCGTGCGTTGGGTGGTTTGTGAGGATCGGATTTTATGGTGGAAAAAATGGCCTTTGGGCAGGTGTAATGGGGGGAGATGAGAGGTAGGTGTACTGGGGGGAGATGAGAGGTGTATTTGAGTTTTCTTTTAAAAATGAGGGTAAATTAGTCAATTTACTGTGAAAATATTTTACATTCTACCCTTTCCTATGAGGGGTGTTACTTGTAAATAATTATTTTAATTTTATTCTATTTAGTGCCAAAACGACGTAGTTTAGAGCCCACCATACTTAACAAATTCCACTTGGACACCTAATCAGCCATTGTTTTTGCCAACTAAGCATCTCAGTCAGCCATTCTGTTAGATTTTGGATGGAAAGATGACGGAGTCCTAATATCCACACCTAATATGGAAATTAACTTGTATAAGGGTATATCTGCATCCTTGACTTAAGTACAGGGGCATATTTCTATATTTTTCCCACACAACTGTGAAATCATACAACTGTGAAATTAGATGAGAAATAATTTTACAAGTGAAAAATGACACAATTGTGAAATCACACAACTTTGTAATCATACAACTGTGTAATTATACAACTGTGAAATCAGTTGAGAAATGATTTTACAAGTGAAAAATGACACAACTGCAAAATCATACAACTGTGAAATCAGTTGAAACTGAATTTACAAGTGAAAAATAAAATTTTTATTTTCTAAAATTTAATTATATGTTGAGTGTACTTGATTTAGTTTGGTTCAATTTGAAATGATCAGACCACAAACCAAACAGAACTATATAGTTTGATAATTTTTTAGATCGAACCAAACCATTTGAACTTAAAAACTTGACCAAAAACCGCAGTTTGAACCGAGCTATTCACACCCTTGAGCAATTCTCTTCCTTCACTGTCCTACTTACATCCATCATTCACCCATGGCCGCAATCAACGATGAAATTTATTCAAAACTCTTTGAATGATTCTTGAAATTTCTTAAAAAAAATAAAAAAATCCCTTATTTGTTTTGGTGATTTGTTAGAAAATTATGGCCACTTATTGTTTTCCCAGTATTATATTTGTTGCCATTTTCCATGCCAATAGCAATTCTCTTCCTTCACTGTCCTACTTACCTACCCATCCATCATTCATCCATGGCCACAATCAACAATGAAATTTCTTCAAAACCCTTTGAAGGATTATTAAAATTTCTCCCTTGTTGGTTGATAATTTGAAAAAAAAAAAAATGGCCATTTGTTGTTTTACTAGCGTTGTAATATTTATTGCTTTTTTCCATGCTAATTTGGGAAATGCTGAGATAATTATCCCTACTTTTCAAAGATTAAAGAGTTGTAAATTTGATAAGATCTATCAGATTGGGGATTCCATGGCGGATACCGGCAACTTAATCCGGGAATTTCCTGTGGGAGCATTTACTCCATACTCCCGGCTACCCTATGGTCAAGATTTTTACCGCCATCAACCCACCGGTCGTTGTTCCAATGGTTTACTCATGATTGACTATGTAGGTAATGCTCTAATTTTCAACTCCATAACTATTTCCTCAATAATTGCTTCATTTCTATGTCAAATTGTTTGATTCCTTGGTGGCTGTCCGTTGAATTTGTCAATACCCACTTTCTCTCTCCTACTTTACTTTTCATACTCACAACATTTACTTTTTTTTTTAATCCGCGTGTAAAGTTAAACTAAAAACTTTAAAGTGGGATGACGGGAGTATTTAGGTTTAAATGTGCATAAACACAACATGGTTAGTGAAGCAGGTGTTCATATTCTTAAAAAGTTTGAATAGTCAAATCATTTTGGGACATAGTGAATAATACGAATTTTGGGGTTAGTTCACTAAAATTTGACAAGTTTCTATGATAAATTTATTTATCCTATTAAACTTTTTATAGGTTGTTATTGATGCATCCTCAAAATATTATCAATAATAACAGTTTTTTTTTTTTTCAATTTCATTAGTACTTGTATACCTCAATCAAAGGCGTTTGTATTTTCGCAGCATCTGCAGCAGGTCTTCCATTTCTGAATCCTTACAAGGATATCAATTCCAACTTTACACACGGTGCAAACTTTGCTGTAGGTGGGGCTACTGCATTACCGTCACGTGTTCTTGAAGCTAGCAACATTTCAAATTCTTGTACTAACAGCTCCCTTGATGTTCAACTTCGTTGGATGTCTAACCATTTCAATTCTATATGCCACTCGTATAAAGGTTCATGATCCATACCCAGTTTCCGTTAATTCCAACTGTTTTTGTAGTTAAACACTAATATTCTCAAAGTTCTTCATTCCAATTTGTTTTACAGATTGTGCTGAGAAGTTTAAGAGTGCTCTCTTTTTGGTTGGGGAGATAGGAGGGAATGATTATTACTATGCATTTGGAATCGGTAAGTCAATTGAGGAGGTGAAATATATGGTGCCGGAGGTTGTTCAAGTTATAAAGATGGCTGCCACTGTAAGGCCTATCTCTCTCTCTCTCTCTTTCTGATCATCTTCTCCCTCTAAATTATACTCCCTCCGTCCCAAAATGATAGTCCCTTTTGCCAATTAAGTTTGTCCCAAAAAGATAATCTTATTTCTAAAATTTGTGTGTTAGAATCATTAAAATTCCAAACATAACCTTGTGATGAAACCTATTGAGGAATAATAGTTGTGACGAAAATGGCTATAAGTTGATTAGTCAAATGGGACTATCATCATGGGACGGAGGGAGTATATGTGTGTGTGTGTGTAACCATCTGATTGCAACTCTTAACTCATTGCAGAGAGTGATTCAGGAATATGGGGCAGTACATTTGATCATACCTGGGGATTATCCAACTGGTTGTCTCCCATGTTATTTAACAGATTACAGAACTGATAATGCATCTGCTTATGATGAACTCCACTGTTTGAAGGACCATAATGCATTTTCAGCCTATCATAACGATCACCTACAACAAGCCATCCACGAGTTAAAACAAGAATTCCCCAACACGAAAATTGTTTACGGGGATTACTACAACGCTTTTCTTTGGCTTCTTCAACACGCTCCACATCTTGGTAGTTCTTAGCATCATTTATTTATTTATTTTTATTTATTTTTATTTATTTATTTGGTTTTCTTCCTATTAGGATTTGATGAAGAATCTGTGTTAAAAGCATGTTGTGGGGTCGGAGGCTACTATAATTATGATTTAAAGAATGCTTGTGGCTCTCCCATGGCTACAGTTTGTGAAGATCCTGATGAAAGGATCAGTTGGGACGGAGAACACTTGTCCCAAGCCGCATATAAGATCATGGCAAATTGGCTTCTTGATAGCATTGTACCGCAGCTTCAATGCTCTGATTTCTCTTCCACATCCAATTAGAAGGTCGATGACTACTTTTACCAATACGTTATCTTTAAGGAGTGAGTTTGTTTGTTTTAAGTTGTTTTATTTGTTTATCAAATTATGTTGGTTAGGTAAAATAGTTGTGTGATGTGATACTCTACTTATATTCGATACATGAAAGTGCTGTTTAATTGAAGCAATGTAGCCCCTGACAGGGGAATTTTGGACTGAATTCACACAATTGTAGGACTAACAATGTACATTCTTTTTCCAATTTTCCCTGTCTCGAAAAGATCATTTTTGATTATCTTGATCAACTTGATTAAACTTTGATAATATATAAATTTAGTTATTATTAAAAATAAATAAATAATAAGGTTGTCGTTGAAAGTATTTTCACTTGTGCATCAATAATTTTATAAATATAAATAATCTTCATAAATCTTTAGTCAAAGATCTTACCTTTCAATTCAAATCAATGGCTTGAACTGAGTAAACACTAAACAAACATACTCAGGCTCCATACCCTCCTACAGAAACACTAAGCCTGACCAAATCAAAACAAATGTATAATCTGAATGTTATGCAGAAAAATGATCAAGTTCAAAACATGCACTCCAGTTACCATTACAGCATAGGATTCGGAAATGATTTTGACTTGAGCAACTATGAGTTTCAGCACACATCATAACTCCAAGACTGCAAGTTGGTAATAATCGAGAGATATATGCTTCATTCAATTAATTGTTTAGATGCATGTAAGAGGATGAAAAAAAAATAGCGAAAAAAAAAAACAAAAAAAAAAAAGAAGAAGAAGGAAAAATGACTCGGGTCAAACTAATTTAGGTGTTTTTTTTGTCCATCAAACAATTAAGCGATAATTGGAAGAAAAAAAATTGTTGCTTAAGATAAAGGCCTTGGGCACTTCTAACTTCTAAGTTCTAACCACTATTGCACTTCGATTTTAACCATCTACTCTAATTACGATCCATATGTCCTCCGCCCAGTCCATTCTTTTATTGAAATTTTTTAACACCGTCAAAAAAAATGTGTTTTAACCAAAATATTGTGATTTTAACGCGAGTTAATATCCCTGTAAGTCCATCTATTGGTCATTAATTTGTAAACTCGTTATAAAAATTAACAGTTGACCTTTATTATCACAAAGTGACTCTTAGTAAAAAATTGTGTCATTGTTTGGCGATTTGAGTTTCTGACAGCCTTCCAATTTGCACAACTTGAATTATTCTTTACTTCAAACATCCATAAATCCAGACAGTCGTCAGAAAAGAACTGGGAAGATAATTATCAGAGAAATAAAAAGAATGTTAGATGAAGCTTCATTACTGAAAGTTAGCACCTCAACTTGATGAATTCGCATCTTGTTGCCTTAGGAGATTTGTTTATTTAACTACCAACTTGAGCAAGAAATTTTTAAAAGTCAAAAGTCAATGACTGACTTTGTGGTTAATAACATGAAATACACTTAAAACCATGCGTTTTCTTAGCAAAGATTTATAATTTTGCATCAAAACTAAGTGTTAGTTGTTTTTACGCTGTTTCTAGAGTCCAAATTCACTTATGTACATCCGAATCCGATCCGAACCCGATCGGATTTTAGAAAATGAAAACCAAACCCTAATTTTTCTGATCGAATTGCCTTCGGTTCGGATCGGATTCGGTCAAATTGCCATCCATATGTACCACTAATAATGATTCTAAGACCGTAAACTTTTACCACTGATAACACACACAACACTATGATGACACCAGCCTAGCAATATAGAATCACTAGGGGTACACAAATGGTACACAAAAAGTGGTACATGAAATTTGAACTCTCTTTTTAGGCAAATCCAAGTTTTTCTTTTTTTTTTTCGGCTCCAAATTAAGTGTTGTGTTTCTAAATAAGTAAATAGTTTTCGTCTTTTCGAGCAATTTTACCATGGTGTAACGTACAAACACATTAAGCATGTTCCTTAAGAGGTTGACATGTCAACTGCGAAACTTATTACGGGACAAATGGCTATTAATCTATTACCCATAATTCTCTAACCGTGTTTCCTCCCTTTTTGTGATCTTAGCATCGCTTATTAGTACTTCAAATCTATATATATATATATATTAATGTTGTCCAAAAGAGCTATGGTATTGACATGTGGACAAACAATGGAGAAAGCTTGCATTTGGAGAAGCCACATCAACAACATACTAATAAATAAGTGACTTTTCATTTTCTTTTCATTAGCTAATAATAATAGTTACTAAAAAGGGTAACTATAATTGTTAACTATTATAGTAACTATTACTATTATTAGTAATAGTTAACTATAATAGTTAACCATTATAGTTAACTATTACTCTTATTAGTAATAGTTACTATTGTAGTTAACTATATTAGTTAACTATTACTATTAATAGTATTAGTTAACAATATTAGTTACAATACAAGTTAAATATTACTATTAATAGTATTAGTTAACTATAATAGTTACTATTATAGTTAACTATATTAGTTAAATATAACTACTAATAGTATTAGTTACTACTATATTAGTTAACTATTACTATTAATAGTATTAGTTAACTATAATAGTTACTATATAGCTAATTATTATTATTAATAGTATTATTTAACCATAATAGTTACTTTATAAGTTATTTTTTACTATTAATAGTATTGGTTAACTATAATAGGCTACATACATTAACTATTATTATTAGTAGTATTAGTTGATTATAATAGTTATTATATAAGTTAAATTATTAATTTTTAATATTAATTAATCATAATAGTTACTATATCAATTAACTATTACTATTAATAATATTATTTTATTATAATAATTATATTAATAATTATTATTATATAGACCATCATTGCTATTAATATATATATATTAACTATTACTATCAATGGTATTAATTAATTATAATAGTTATTATAATAAAAGTAATCATATAGATTAATTTTATTATTAATAGTATTAGTTAAAATGATGATTACTATATCAGTTAACTATAGTTAAAAGACATAGTATTGGTTTCCGTGCAAAGCACGGGTTACCCGCTAGTATTCTTACAAAGATAAAGCCAAGCCGCTCCGTGCGAAAGCAGCCTCAGTAACTTGTGCCCTAAAATATTGTACGTGCCTGTACATGCATTAATTAATTATCATACTAGTACTCAATTAGGGGAAGGCACTAACTAGCCTATACTCCCTCCGTCCCACCCGACTAAAGATTCTTGGTCAAACAATTTATGATCTGACCAAATATTTGAAGAAATATAATAATGCTAATAAAAATTTAAAACTTGTTATTATATCACGATTAATAATAAACTAAATAACTATTTTTAGATTTTCATTAAGATAATTATTTTTGTTCAAATTGTTAGTCAAAGTATAAATTGCACCAAGAATCCTAAGTCGGGCGGGATAGAGGGAGTATATCTTGGCTTGAATCCTAATATCATCACACAGATCAACAACCATGGCTTCTCCTAGTTACATTCTCTCCCTCGTTCTCATATTCAATCTGATCTGTTTATCTTACTCAACCTCAACACCAACTCAGCCAGATACCGTATGCAACAACACAACTTACCCATCATACTGCAAATCCTGCTACCTAAGAATGGTCCTCGGTCCATCTATGAGTTTGGTCACATTGCTCTCCAGCAATCCATAATCATAACAAGAAACTTCCTTTCCTCAGTCAACAAGTATCTCAAATCCCCAGATTCATTGTCCAAACCCACCATTTCTGCACTTCAGGATTGCCAATTCCTTGCCAACCTAAACTTGGACTACTTATCCACGACTTTTCAGAATGCAGCATCCATAAATGATAACCTTTTGGGTTCTCAAGCCGATGACATGTCCACACTACTAGAATATATAATTTTGGAGACGAGAATTTGGAGACCAAGATGTTGGTCGTGAAATAGGGACGATTTATATATAATTAGAGACCAATCAATCGTTGTTAAATATGAGCCAAAATTCAATAAAAATTAGAGACCACAAAGTGGTCCCTAGTAAACAACCGTGACCACCTCGGTATTTTGAGACCAAAGTATAGTCTCAACAAAAAAAAAAAAGTCTCAACAGTAGAAGCGGTAAAACGAAATTTTATTAGCGGGAAATGAAAATAATTGGGGACCATCAAATGGTCGCCATTTATTTTTTGGGATTTCGTGAAGGGTAATTAGAGAAAAGGGTTCCATTTCTTTTTCTACCTGTTCCTTCTTTTTCTCCCCCTTCCTAACCTAGTTAATTTCCGCAGCTCCTCATCATCGTCGACTATGCCCAATTCAGTTCATCATCGTCGTCGACTATGCCCAATTCGTGCTGCCGGCTGAAACCCTCGGTCCGGTGAAGGAATCTGAAGAGCACGAGGCTCGATCGTCTGATCCATCTCCCTCCCCATTGTGCGTACATAACCGGCGGTCATCTCCCTCCCCTTTGTGCGTACTCCGGCCTCTCCCTCTGTTTATTTTTCTGCCGGCCTCTCCCTCGGTTTGTAATTCCTAAACCTAATTTTATCGTTCTTTTGCTCTTTCCATCAAATATTGTTCAAGTTTTGATTGAAATTGATCCATTCAAACCTAATTTCATCCATTTATTTTGTGCCCTAGGAAGATCGATTTTGATTTTCCTTAACTCTGGTTAAGGGAAAGAGAGTTGTCTTCTTGAAACAGCTCACGTCTGGGTTGATTTTGGTCACAGGTGAGTTTTTTTTTTTTTTTTTTTTTTTGGTATGAATTGGATTTGTTTTATATGAGAAATGAAGGATTATGCTTCACTGATTTTATGCTCAATATGGTTCATTCTGATCTTTATTCATGGTGTGAGACCTAATTTTGGTTGTGTTTCTGTCACTGTGTACTGGTATGTAATAACAAAATTTGTAATAACAAAAATTGTGTTATTGGTGAATGTAGGAGTTGATAATGGAAGGGGAAGAACGTAGTTGGATGGATAACCGAAGAGTCATAGGAGCGAGGGGATGTACTGAAGAATTTGTAAGAGGTGTGAAGTATTTTGTAGAATTTGCTAGATCACATCCTGAATGTTTACGTGATGGAATGATTCGGTGTCCGTGTATCATGTGTCGTAATAACAAAGTCCAAACTGATGGTTATATTAAGATGCACCTTATGAAGTACGAGTTTGTTGATAATTATAAGAGGTGGACATTGCATGGTGAGCCAAGGATTGCTTTTAGAGATGTACTAAGGCGTCCATCTATAGTTACAAATTCCATAATTGAACAAGAGGCAGTGACTGTAGATGAAGAACAAGTAACTGTAGATGAAGAACAAGTTGTGGGTATGGATGATATGGTTAGAGATGCGTCTCGTCCATCATTTGATTGGACATTAAATTCTGAAGAGGAACCAAATCACAATGCTAAATCATTTCTGAGAATGATGGATTCTGCAAATGATAAGGTTTATCCCGGTGCAGAGTCGAGTGTGTTGGAGTCTGTAGCTGAGCTTCTTAATATTAAGGCCGATTCAAACATGAGCCAACATACTTATAACCGAATCACGGCATGGGCTCAATGACATTTGCTGCCTAAAGAGAATAAAATGGTAGCAAATTTTTATGACACAAAGAAGTTGATGGGGCATATCGGTCTTGGTTATGAGAAAATTGATTGTTGTAGAAATCAATGCATGCTTTTTTATAAAGAAGATGAGGGGTTGGAATCATGTTCGGTATGTGGACTTAGTAGGTATAAGTCTCCACGGCGTGGTAGTGCGAAACGTAAGAGAAATGTGCCTCATAAGCAACTACGTTATATGCCTTTGATTCCTAGGTTGCAACGCCTTTATGCTTCCAAAGATAGCTCTGAAGCTATGCGTTGGCATAAAGAGAGTCCACGTGAAGAAGGTGTTATGACTCATCCATCCGATGGAGAAGCATGGAAAAACTTTGACGCCACATATACTGAATTTGCAGCAGATGCTAGGAATATAAGGTTGGGGATATGTTCATATGGCTTTACTCCTTTTGGACCGGCGGCAAAATCTTATTCATGTTGGCCAGTTATCGTAACCGTCTATAATCTTCCCCCTTGGTTGTGTATGACTGATCCTTACATGTATTTGAGTTTGTTCATTCCTGGACCATTTAGTCCAGGGAAAAATATTGATGTATATCTCCGGCCATTGATCGATGAGTTAAAGCTATTGTGGAATGTTGGTGTTGAGACATGGGATGCAAACAAGTCGCAAAACTTTAAAATGAGAGCTGCAGTTATGTGGACAATTAATGACTTTCCGGCATGTGGGATGATGTCTGGTTGGAGCACACATGGAAGATTGGCATGTCCTTATTGCATGGAGGATACGAATGCCTTCAGGCTTGAGAATTTTAAGAAGCAATGTTGGTTTGATTGTCATAGACGCTTTCTCTCAAATGACCATCCATTCCAAAAACAAAAGAATGCCTTCAGAAGAAACAAGGTTGAATATAGGGAGGCTCCTTCTCGTCTTAATGGTGAAGAAGTTTTACAGCGGGTTTCGAGGTTGCCTGACATTAAATGGGGTAGGAAATATTCAAAAGAAAGAATAGAAGGTTTTGGTGAGACTCACAATTGGACCAAGGAGAGTATATTTTGGGAGCTACCTTATTGGAAGACAAACTTGCTACGACATAACCTCGATGTCATGCACATTGAGAAGAACGTGTTTGATAACATATTTAACACAATTATGGATTTCAAGACAACAAAAGACACTCCTAATGGCCGTTTAGATCTCGAGGTGATATGCAACCGTGATAATCTCAATTTGGAATATGTTAACGGGAAACCGATGAAGCCTGCTGCACCGTTTGTGATTTCAAAAGATAATAAAGTTCGTGTCCTTCAGTGGTTAAAAGATTTGAAGCTTCCTGATGGTTATGCATCTAACATTGGAAATTGTGTGAATGTTAAAGAAGGGACAATGTTTGGGTTGAAAAGTCACGATTGCCACGTGTTGTTGGATAGGTTACTTCCAATTGCCTTAAGAGACTTGCTGCCAAATGATATATGGGTTGCTTTGACCGAGTTGAGCGAATTCTTTAGAGCACTGACCTCGAGCACTTTACGAGTTGAAGATATGAGAAAGCTCGAAAAAAGCATTGTGGTGACATTATGCAAGCTCGAAAAGATATTTTCGCCATCTTTTTTTGATTCAATGGAGCATTTACCAATACATTTAGCATATGAAGCCAGGGTTGGTGGTCCTGTTCAATACAGATGGATGTATCCGTATGAAAGATTTTTGGGTAGGCTCAAGAAGAAGATGAGCAATAGAGCAAGGGTAGAGGCTTCTATATCTGAAGCTGTCATTATTGATGAAATAGTGTCATTTGTCTCTATGTACTGTCATCCAGATATTGAGACACGGTTTACAAGAGTTGGCCGTAACTACGATGGTGGAGGCACAAACCGAGATGGGAAAATATCAGTGTTTTCTGCACCAGGTCGGTTCCTTGGGAACCCTATTGGCAAGCGCATGCTTAGTAGAAAGGAGTGGGATGCAGCTAAGCTCTACGTGCTTCTCAACTGCCCTGAGGTTGAGGAATATTTGGAGTAAGTTATTCTCTTGTTATCTATAGTTTAAATATTTCTCTATTATTTTCTTAATTATTAAAATCAAATATTATTCATAATACAGCATGTTTGAAGAACAAGCAGGAGATATGGCACCTGGATTGGTTGCAATCAGGACAGACAATGAATTTCCATCATGGCTTGCACAATATGTAAATATCATTATCACTAAATTTGTTTTCCTTCTACTAATATATAATCTGTTATTTATTAAATTCAATGTGTTTTATATAGATTTTGGAACACCCTGAAGATACTAAAGCCGCCACGTTAAAATATTTAGCCATGGATCCAAATTTTTCGGTTAATTTATACAAGGGCTATTTTGTGAATGGCTATGTCTTTCACACCGAAGAGTATGGACAAACCAAATCAACTTGGAATAGTGGAATCAATTTGAAAGGGAACATGGATTATTATGGGATTCTAAAAGAAGTTTTAGAGTTCACATATCCACGGGGAAATTCCGTTGTCCTCTTTAATTGTGAGTGGCATGATTCGCCAGACGGCATAGTCAAACATAACACATTTGACCTTGTCGATGTTGAGCAATCTTCAAAGCATGTTGGTGATGATGTTTTCATTCTAGCATCACAATCTCAACAAGTGTATATGACATCCTACCCTCACCGACGGAGAGAGTTCAACGGATGGTGGGCTGTTTGGAAAACTAAGGCGAGAAGCACATATAACATACCATATGAAGTAACTACTGATTCATCATTAGATGATTGTTATCAAGAGGAAGAAATGCCTGTGCCTCCTAATGTATCATCAGATGAACAAGCCAACGATGATTCATTTTGGGTTGAAAATCCTCCTCGAGAATCAGAGGAAGTATTGCAATTTGACCAACAGAATGAGGAGCAAGAAGATGATGAATATGACTATGAATTGGGGTCTGATGTTGAGGAAGAATGCGAAGAGGAGCTTGAGTTTTGTTTGGATGATGAAGATGACGGTGAAAGGGATGTAAACGTATCTACCTCTGATAACATGGAATGATTTACATTGTTTTCTATTGTAACAGGAAAGAAATTACGTCTTTCATCTTTGTAAACTTTTAATTTTAGCTACCATGGTATAACTTATGTATTCTCTGTATTGTAGTATATATTGCGTGCATGTTATTTATATTATGTTATCATTTACTATTCATTTTTGTAGTTGGATTAATATTGCTTATTTCATATTATAATATAATATATATATTGTATGTTTGTTATTTAGATATGACTAGTACAGGAGAAGATGGAGGTGAAGATTGTAGTTATAGTGCAGGTAGAGATGGAGCTGCAGATTCTGGTTATAGTACAGGTGGAGGTGATGGAGGTGCAAATTCTGGTGATAGTGCTGGTAGAGGTGCGGGTAGAGGTGCTGGTGGCGGTGCTGGTAGAGGTGCTGGAAGAGGTACCGGGAGACAACGGACTGGGCGATTTTGGAGAGTGAAAGAGTGTCCCACGGCCATTACAGGTTCACTACCGCAGATCCCTGAGGATGCTAATGAGGAAGGGGATAGCTCCATTCCTCTTGTGCCACCTAAGGTCTCTGAAAAGGTTTATGTGGAACCTGAATTTCATTCAGATGGGAGTTATATTCTTCAAATCTGTGCTAATGATGGGTAAGTCTATAATTTTTTGTGCATTCATATTTTGGCAGTAAATATAAATTTGTGTATGTATTTATTTATATGACTCTATTCATTGTATTTATAGATTTGTACGTGGTGGTGCGCCTGATCCTGCTTGGTGGCTTAGTTGGAAATTTCAGAATACTGATTTCAAAGGTTGCTATAGGACTTGGTCAGAGTTCGCAGCTGGAGAGGTGACCCATGGGTTGCTTATGGAATGGTTTAATGAGTTTCAGGTAACTACTTATGAAAATTCATTTATTTATGTTAACAAGTTTTTGTTGTTTAATGTGTGTGGGGGTGGGGGGAGGGGGGAATGGGGTGCTGTTGATGAGAGTCTGTTTAGTACAAATTTGTCTGTTTAGTACTGCTTTTTAGATTATGAATGGCAGGTCTGGCTTCATCTGTTCTTTCTATGCAAGTATATATGCAAACAAAAAGCTAATCTTAGCATGTGCTTCCTTTCCTTTGTCAATGTTGAAACTTGAAAGTCCTTCTGGATATAATAAAGTATGCTGATCGGGGACTTTAGCTTTCTAGTAATGTTAAGTCATTGAAATCAGTTTTGTCAAATGTCTTCTTAAATTTGGAAATTTCAGAATACTGATTTCAAAGGCTATATGAACTTTTATTTTCCAGATCAAGTATTGTTGTCCCGACAAATCTGATGATGTTTTCTTCAAAGCATTTAAGGTCATGATATCTGTGCGGTATAAAAGTATTATAAGTAGAATGAAATTGAAATGGGATGAGCAAAAGATACGCCCTGTTTGTATGGCTGGTGATGTTTGGAAGCAATGGCTAGAATGGTGGGATAGTGAAGAGTTTAACAAAATATCAGACACAAATAAGAGGAATAGAGAGAGTATCAATGGGGAGGCTTGTGTTCACACCGGGGGATCTCTTAGCCTCATTAATCTCTTAGCACTCATGGTAAGTATTTCATCATTATTATTTCTGTTTTTAATTAATTTTCTTTTCTGTTTTCTTAATTGTGTGTTGTAATCTGCCGTCTCTACTGTTTTTAGAAAAAATATATGGAGAACATGTTGATGAAGCGGATGCGTATACTGCTATGCATACTCGCAAGGGGCCAGATGGAAAGTTGCTTTGGGCTAGTAAAAAGAGTGAACATGTCTTTGAGTAAAAAATTACTTCCTTAACAATTTATTTTTTTTTAGTCTTAGCTCTATTTAATAATAATTGTTTTTCCCTGTGCTTTGTATATTAATCGTTTTTCCATGTGCTCTGTTTAATTTATCATAAGTCATTGCCTTATTATGACAGGAACTACAATTTCACAATTTCTAGATGTAATAAATATCAAACATGGTGTATCGAGGTTGGGAGGGGGTGGTTTGGGGACGATAATTATAGATTGAAGCTTAATTCAGTACAACTTAACTTATACTATACTGATTCATTGCTTGTTTGCCATATAAAACAAGTCACACTGCTCATTTGTACCAAAAGGAACTGTCAACGAGGTCCTAATTGTTTGAGATTAGTTTTTTTTGCCAACTTGTGAAGGTTTGGAAGTTAAATGGTTATGATGGACATAGTATGCATCTGTTTAATCTTGAACTGCGATTTTGATTAATTCTGCTGTACTAGATGATGTATGATGGACATAATATGCATCTGTTTTATGATTGATTGGAATGGAGTGGATCAGATGGAAGGGAGGGAAGGCAGTCAAACTTATCATTTTTGACATCTTATTATTATGGACAGGATAAATATAAAGATATTGCCCGATAAAAATCAATTTCTAAGGGTATCATTGACCCAAATAGTGCTTCCAAGACTCGTGTCCCATTTGAGGGTGAATCTTGGGAAACTGCTGTTGTCGATGTCAATGAAGGGAAGAGAATCAGAACGGGAAATGCAATATTTGGTTTTGGGCCTGGTGGAAGAGCCATACTTAATCTTCCAACCAGCCGTACCCATCCGTCCTCGCTTTCTCAAGTTTCAGATGGTTTCAAGTCCATAAGAGAACAACAGGTAGAAACAGAGATGGATTCTCTAAAGGCAATGATGCAGCGAGTGCTGGAACAACAAGAAAAGGAGCGACATGAGAGAGAACGGGACCGGGAGATAGAGAGGGAGCAGCGTGAGCGAGAAAGACAAGAGCAAAATCAATGGCTCATGCAACAAATATTGTGCCATCTGCAACAACAAAGGGTCCCTTGGAGCTCCCAGCAGCAGCAGCAACAACCAAATCAATGGCCTCTTGGTACGTTTTTCTTTCCATACTTGTAAGTTGTAAATAGTGAACTAGTTAATTGTTAAGACACCATTGCTTCAGCAAATTTAATCCAGTTTTGGTTTTATTTTATGTTTTTGAGTTTGTGGTTTAAGAAAAGTTGTTTAAAAGTTGAGTAATCTGTTGCATTCTTGAATTTTTTTTATTTTTTTTTTGAAAAGTCGGTGCATCATTTTTATTTTTCTAAAAAAACCAAGTGCAACATTGGGTTCTTAATCCAGTTTTGGGTGCTGCTATTCCTCAACTGATATCAGAAACCCAACAGTAGCAATTGAAGTTTACAGTGGCAGTGTGGCCTAGTGTGGCCTTCTGCAGTTCGGTAGTGTTGAAAATGTCCTGGACTCTGTTGTCGTGGCACTGCGTCGTGATCCAAACAGGAAATTTATCTATGCGGAAATGGTACTATATTTTTTCAATTATCTGCTTTAAGAAAATCTGCTAGAAGATTGTGATAAATCCATGTTCTAACTTGACATCCTTACGATTATACCATTGCATTCTTGCTACTAGTTTTTAGTTAAATGTTGCTAGTTCAATAGGATGATTAAGAAATTTCCACGGATTACATGTTATTATTAGAACAAAGTCTGAGTTGAGTTTTGTTGCCTAAAGCTTTTCCATGAGGTGTAGATATCAATCATCTTTCTAATCTCCATACTTGTGAAATGGTACCATTCTGTTGTAAGAAAATTGCATCATTTTCATTTTTTTTTATTTCAGGGAATCCTTGGGTTGAAAATGTTACTTTATCTCATTTCTTTTGACCTCCCTTAAAAATGAGCTTTACGCTTAGATACATTATAAGAAGCAATATGATAATTGTGGTCATGAGTTTTTTGGTGTAGTGGTAGTGGGGCCCGGTGTTTGGATTTGTATATGGAGAAAGGCTACTGATATTGGAGAATGTGGAATGTATAAGGAATAACATTTAACTCCATATCTATGTGAGGTCTATACAAATTGGAACTTCATACTAAATGCATGTTCCTAATTTTTAAAAACTTCTGGACTCTGCAAGTTAGAGCAGATAGCTTGAAGTTATATAGTACTTTGTTACAAGGCCCTGCATTGGCATTAAGTGCCTGTGAGCTACTTGATATATCCTCTAGTAAATGATGTAATTTCTTCACATCTCCAGGTTTTATGATAGGTGCTAGTGGTTCCTTCCAACCCCAGCAGCAAAACCAATGGACTCAGGGTATGTTTCCGCCCCAAATGCAACTATTGCAACTACAACAACCACAAAGTGGCCAGAGTTCAACCTCGCCTAACAGTAACGGAAGTGGCGGCAGTGGTGGAAGTGGAGCTGGTAGTGGAATTGGAGCTGGTGGAAGTGGTTCTTTTTTACAAATGCTTCATGATCCAGCTTTTTGAAGAGGTATGGGTGGAAGCAGTTTAAAAACAACTTTTTGGTAGTGGAATTGGAGCTGGGTAATAGAGGAGTTTTTTTTTTTTTTTTTTGGATGCAATGGAGCAGTTTAAAGTAGGTAAGTACGTGCAGCAATGTTAGGTTAATGTTATTAACTTTTTGGTATAATGTTAGGTTAATGTTTTGTCTAAACATGAAAATATCACATTTAAACTTTTTGGTATAATGTGAGGTTAATGATATATAATCTTTTGGTATAATGTTTGCTTAATGTTATAACCTTTTGTTTAATTTTATATTTAATTAATTATGCTGAAAAATATTCATTTTGCATATATAAAAAATAATTTTATATTTGTAAATAATTTATTACAGATTTGAATTTGGAGACGATTGAGTGGTCTCTACCTTTTCTAGCATGGAGACGAATAAGTGGTCTCCATTTTGAATCGGATTTCGTGACAATGTGGTGGTCCCCATTCCGAGACCATTCATTGGTCTCCATTTTGCGACCAACTTTTGTTTTCGAGACCACGGTACCGTTTCGAATTGGAGACCACCATTTTTTGTTATATTTAGCAACCAGATTTTTGGGACCACGCATTTGGTCTCCAGAATCATAATTAGACACCATATTTAAAAGTTAGAGACCATTTTCTTAGTCTCAAAACATTGTTTCTCTGGTAGTGCCACCCTTCTTAGTGCAACACTAACCGACCTAGATACTTGTTTATTTGGGCTCCAAGAAATGAGAAAATTTTGGGGGAAGCTAGTTCCACCATAAGTTATAAAAAGTCTTGTTTTTTATAGGGTTTAAGGTTTAGGATTTGGGGTTTCAGGTTTAGGTTTTAGGGTTTCAGGTTTAGAGTTTAAGGGTAAAAAACATGACTTTTTATAACTTATGGAGGAACTAGTTTCCCCCAAAACACACTCCCAAGAAATAGGTGCCCCTACCAGCATCCAAAATGACCTTTCTAGCTAGATCTCTAATGGAACTGTCTAATAGTGTGTCACTAGCCATTTTTTTGCAAGGTTGGAAGCCTAGTTCGAAAAACGGGAGATCCCTAGGGGAGAGAGAGTCTAGATTTACCTATTTGAAGCGATTTCTGCACAGAACATTGGTGGGCCGTCCCGGAAGAAAACTCCTCGACTTTCCATCTCCGGCAAATGCGAATG
The DNA here is from genome assembly GCA_026119855.1 of Campanula takesimana. Lineage (NCBI taxonomy): Eukaryota > Viridiplantae > Streptophyta > Magnoliopsida > Asterales > Campanulaceae > Campanula > Campanula takesimana. The sequence goes on along the minus strand of JAOWBW010000042.1, from coordinate 1,675,776 downwards.
TGACCAAAACTGTGGTTGTGAATCCAGACGGTACTGGAAATTTTACTAACATCAGTGATGCAGTGGCGTCAGCACCGAATAATACACCTGCGTATTTATCAACTTCTTCTTATTAGGATTTGATGAACTATCTGTACTTAAAGCATGTTGTGGGTACGGCGACAACTATAATTATGATACAAAGAACTATTGTGGATCCCCCATGGCTATAGTTTGTGAAGATCCTAATGAAAGGATCAGCTGGGATGGAGTTTACTTGACCCAAGCCGCATATAAGATGATGGCAAATTGGCTTCTTGTTAGCATTGTACCGCAGCTTCAATGCTTTGATTTCTCCTCCACAACCAATTAGTACGTCGATTACTACTTTTACCAATTTGTTATCTTAAAGAGTTGGCTTAAATACGTTTACCCCCCTCAAATTTCAGTGGGCAAAGTGGGATAATTTTAACATTTGGTACCACTTAGACACAAATTTCGCACTGGGGTGCAAAGTGGGATTCGGTGTATACTTGAGGGGTAAACGTATTTAAGCCTAAAGAGTTTGTCTATTTTAAGTTGTTTTATTTTTTATCAAATTTTGTTGGTTAGGTAAAAATTATATATTGGGGACCATTCGCCACATTATCTTGTATTTGATACCACATTATCTTGTATTTGATACGTGAAATGGTGAATTGTTGTTCAAAGCAAGCTAGCCCCTAACGGGAAAGTTTGGACCAAATTCACACATGCCAATCGACTGAAATATGCAACATACTTTCATATTATTTACTCCCTCTGTCCCAGAGTATATATTTACCCTCTCAGTTTTATGGAGATTAAGAAGTGGTGGAAATGATGTAAATGTTGTGAGTATGAAAAGTAAAGTAGGAGAGAATGAGGGGGGGGAATAGTAAGTTGATTGGTGTTGTGAGTATAAAAGTAAAGTATGAGAGACAATGAGGGGAGGAATAGTAAAGATTCTTTGTTATTTTAGGAAGTAGACATACACTATGGGACAGACTAAAAAGGAAAAGTTGACATATACTCTGGTACAGAGGGAGTACAATTAATGCAATATATTACAAAGATTTTTTTTCTTTTGATAAATGCAATATATTACAAAGTTATCACTTAATGTAACGTACTTGTGAATTTTGTTTCAAATAATTCAATTTCCGTGCAAGTTTCGTTTCAAATTATGTAATGTACTTTGTAGTACGTTGCATTAATTGCATTATATGAGACGAAAATGACAAGTATGTTACAATAATTGATAACTTTGTATTACATTGCATTAATTGTAAACAAGGTGTTGGTACGTTGCATCGGTTGGTGAATTTTTCCCACGAGCGATTGTAGTGGGACTAACAATGTGCATTCTTTTTCCAATTTCCTGGTCTCGAAATGATCATTTTTATTAGGGATTTTTACCAATAAGCCCTTGAGAGAAGGTGGGGTTTGCCAATAAAAAGTAAAAACACAACATTTCATATTCTACCCTAGGGTCCGTGGGTTGAAATCAATTTACCAATAAATCATTCGCACTTTTTAAATGACAAAAATACTCCCAACCCAAATAAATTCCTTTCACCCCTCTTACCTTTGACCATCTTTGACTGCCACCATTACCTTTGACCACCACCATCATTTGACCCCGCCCCCGGCCGACAACTGTGGACCCCGCCGGCCGCCCCGACGGCACCCCAACGCCGACCACACCGGCCGCCAACCAACACCGACAACAGTCAGACCTCTAGTCACCTCCCGCTACCAAACTTCCTTCCATGGACCAACCTCCAACTGGAGCCCCCCTTCCCCACCTCCATCTTTGATAGCTTGGAATAATTAAAATTAATTGTCTCAACCAAGGTTTCAACCCAAGACTTGTTGGTCTTAAATGGGAGACTCTAGTCTACCACATTTTAGTTCCTTTTATGATTTATGAACTGTTACAAATATAAGGCAACAATATCACATTTCTCAATTTTATTATTTTTATTTTTTTGTATCAGCATTCTTCATAATTGAATATTTACTCAATTTTAATAAAAGAAATAAATAAATAATTTAATTTATCATTTGTCTAGTGTGCATATGAGAGTATGTTCACTTTTTAACTTTAAACAACTACGAAATTGAGTTATCAATTGTTTCACACGTGATGCCGCTTTACATGTATTAACTAATTTTTTAGCTTGAAACAACATAGAAATGGATTTGATAATTGTTTAAAGCGCATGTGACAACACACAAACTGTGAAAATGAATGTCAGTTTTGGAAATTTGAGAAACGAATTTTCAGTTATTATACTCAACTCATATATGAATAATTGAGAAATGAATGTGTTAGGTATTATATTCAAATTCATGTGTGAACAACTGTGAAATGAATGTCTCAGTTATTATACTCAAACTCATGTGTGAACAAGTGTAAAATGATGTCACATTTATTATACTCAAACTCATGTGTGAACAACTGTGAAATGCATGACTTAATTATTATTATAATTTTGAAAAAATTGAGAGATAAGTTTATCAGTTTTTAGACAAATTGAGTATCATTGATAAGAAATTGATTTTCATATAAAAGACATATAGCATCACACAATTGTGAAATCACATAACAGTGAAATTTTACAACTGTGAAACCAATTGAGAAATGATTTTACAAGTGAAAAATGGCACAATTGTGAAAATCACACAACTGTGAAATCATTTGAAAATGATTTTACAAGTGAAAAATGAAAAAAAATGACACAACTGTGAAATCAGTTGAGAAATGATTTTACAAGTGAAAAATGACACAATTGTGAAAATCACACAATTGAGAAAACACACAACTGTGAAATCAAACAACTGTGAAATCAGTTGAGAAATGATTTTGCAAGTAAAAAATGACACAATTGTGAAATCACACAACTTTGTAATCCTACAACTGTGAAATTATACAACTGTGAAATCAGTTGAAAAATGATTTTACAAGTGAAAAATGAAAAAATTACACAACTGCAAAATCATACAACTGTGAAATCAGTTGAAAAATGATTTTACAAGTGAAAAATCAAAATTTTTATTTTCTAAAATTTAATTATATGTTGAATGTATTTGGTTTAGTTTGGTTCGATTTGAAAGGATCGGACCACAAACTAAACAGAACAATATAGTTTGATAATGTTTTAGATCGGACCTGTAAGTGCAGAACGCGGGGTTGGCACAAGTGCTGCCAACACTGTCCCAGTGTTACCCGACGGGCAGTCTGGGAATATATTTGAATATTTGCTTCATAAATAATTGATGTACTAATTTCTAATATTGTGGCAAGTTTATTGTTGGTCCAATTTTCAGGTATATTATGCTAGAATATTGCAAGGAAGATAAAAGAAGAGTTTATGGATAAAAGTGGATTTTATTCATAAACATGTGAGATTTAAAGCAACAAGAAAACATGGGATTTGACCCATTCAAAGGGCTGGATGTTGATCAAGAAGGCGTCCATAGCAAGAAGGTACTAGAAGGCTAAGCAAAGACTTGGGCTCAAAGAATTTGTTCCTACATTTTAGGAAATGTGGAGTATTTCTTCCCCAAGGCTCGGCCACTCCTCTCCACCACTCCACCACGTTTTTTATCACTAACCCTGCCATTATTGAAGTATTCCCAAAGTACTTCAAGCCTATAAATATCAAGGAGGATGTAGATTGAAGATACAACACTTGAAGCTACTTCAACACACATTCTCACACAAGAAAAGCCTATACACTCCTTGGTTCCTTTAAACCCCGTCTTCCCAAACCTATTCTATTCTTGTAATCCTTGATTATAAGTTTGTCTTTGCTAGGATAGGGTCTCGTGTATAGACTTAGTCGTTCCATAGAGCTCAAATTGTAATAGCGATAGGGAACTCTCGGCCTTGTACTTCAATTCATATTATTAGTGAAGGTCTCGCCTTTTGAGGCATCTCTCGAGATATATAATTTATATATCTTGAGAAAAATAATTCTTGTGTTGTTTATCCGCTGCAAACTATTTTCAGAAACTGTTTTCTGCTTGTGTGTGTAAAGTGTTGCCCGAAGTGTTATCGCTGCTTTGATAACACTTTCTTTCTGATTTAAGCCATCGACTTGCTTTTTCAATGGGCATCAGAGCTGGTTACTTGATATACTAAGTACTTCGATCCAGTGTGTCATGGCTTATGATCTAGCCAATCCTAATCAAAAAAGGCTTCGTGTTCTTGATGGTTCGAATTACGCCTATTGGAAGATCCGCCTCCGCTCGTATATCAAATCAATTGATATCCGGGCTTGGCGATCTATTGTAAATGGTTATTCTGTCCCATTGTTACCTCCGGATGAAGATGGTGACGTTCAAGTCAAACCTGAATCCGAGTGGACTAATGAGGAGAACAATCTAGCTAGTTTCAATGAGAAGACACTTAATGCCATTTATGAGTGGGTTGATATGCATATTTTTAAACTCATTCAAAATACTCCCACTGCTAAGGAGGCATGGGATACTTTATAAAGATTTTGTGAAGGAGATGGTAGTGTGCGTGAAACTAAGCTTAGGAGGCTCACTAGCAAATTTGAAAGATTGAGGATGAGTGAAAATGAAGATATTTCTTCATATTTTGAAAAACTTTTTGATATTGCTAATGAATGTCAAGTTTTGGGTGAACCTTTTACTACAACTTGTTTCAAAAGCAGTTAGAACTCTTCCTGAGCGCTTCAATATAAAAGTTTCATCTATTGAAGAGGCTCACAATCTTGCAACCATGGATATCAACACTTTGATGAGTATTTTCAAAATTTTGAATTAAATCTTGCTGATCAAAGTGATGCTATTAAAGGAAAAAATGCTGTTTTGAAAATTCAACCCTCGATTTTTGAAAAAGATGAGGAAGAAGAGTGTTTTGAAGAAATGGATGAAAATACTAGTGTTGCTTTACTTGCTAGGAAATATAACTCTATGTTAAGAAAGTTCAACAAGGAAAATGTGCAGGTAAAAGCAAAGGAGCAAGAAACCAAGGTGTACGATTCGATGCCAAGAAGGTCACTCCCAACCACCCAGAAAGAAAACCCAATCCGTAGGGCATCCTCGGATCAGTCAAGTTCAAATCCCAATTACCTTGACTCCATTCAATGCCATACGTGTTCGGGATGGGGACACTATGCTAATGAATGCGCAAACAATCTGAGGAAGAAGGGAAAGAGCTTGTGGGTGTCTCCCAGTGACAATGAAGAAGAAGGAGTGGACCATGCTCAAGAACCAGATGAGACAACCATGTTTGTCACTGTATGTGACTCGGACACAGAAAGTGCTATCCCAAGTAGTAACCCAAGTGGGATAACACCTGTGATAACACCCAGCAGGTATAATGATTTTAATTCCACTTATGTTGTTTGTTTTGTGGGGTCTATTAATCTGGATGCAGGAAGTTCTCAAGATGATGCTGAGATAAGTAAGGATGAACTCATAATAGGATTGAGGAATCTTTATGAGGATATTCTTGAAGAATACAAGAAGGAGCATAGCATGGTGCAATTCTTGACCAAAGAAACACAGCAACTAAGGGTTGGCATCGCTAATCTTGAAATCCAACTCACAAAGAAGGATGCTGAGCTGGAGAAAGTAAAGGCCAAATTGTCTCTAGCCTAAACCACACTCAAGAAACTCAACACGGGGTCTACCAAACTGGATGAGATCCTCATGTTAAGTAAACCTCTCAGGGCAGGTATTGGTTTTCAAGATTCTTTAGATAAGATCATTTCTTCTTTGTCTTTGGAAAATAATCAACCATGTTTTTTAAACGAGCGTGGAAAGGATAGAGATTTTTCCTCCAATATCTCTGACAAAGGGAAAGTATGTACTTACTGTCACACTGCTGGACATTTTAAAAACAATTGTCATGCTTTTCTGAAAAGAAATAAGTCAAGTTCCTCAGTGTTATCTGAAGTGTTACCCACTACTTCTGATAACACTGCTTGTCAGAGAAACAAAAATCAAAGAAAGAAAGAATGGAGACCTAAAAACAATCAAAGATGTGATGTTGTTTTTACTGCCTTAAGAACTAATGTTGAAGGTTCATGGTATTTTGATATTGGACATTTTAAAAACAATTGTCATACTTTTCTAAAAAGAAATCAGTCAAGTTCCTCAGTGTTATCTGAAGTGTTACTCACTACTTCTGATAACATTGCTTGTTAGAGAAACAAAAATCAAAGAAAGAAAGAATGGAGACCTAAAAACAATCAAAGATGTGATGTTGTTTTTACTGCCTTAAGAACTAATGTTGAAGGTTCATGGTATTTTGATAGTGGGTGTTCACGTCACATGACTGGAACAAAATTGTTTTTAAAAGACTATGAATTTGTTATTGGAGGTAATGTTACTTATGGTGGTGGAAGTAAGAGCAAGATAATTGGGAAAGGTACACTAAAAGTTTCGGGTTTCCCCGCCTTAAAAAATGTCTTACATGTAGATGGTCTTGTAGCTAATTTAATTAGTATAAGCCAACTTTGTGACGACGATTTAGAGGTAAAATTCAACAAAAATACTTGTGAGGTCTTTGATCGTACTAACAAGTGTGTGATGTCAGGTACTAGACCAACCGACAATTGTTATTGTATTGAAGACAAACAGGTATGCAACTCCGTGAGAGTTGATGTCACTACATTGTGGCACCAAAAATTTGGACACGCCAATTTTCGAAATATTGAAAAGATTATTAAACTTGGTGCTATTCAAGGGGTTCCTAACTTGGATTTTAAAAACAAAATCAATTAGTGTTATTGTTGGTCCAATTTTCAGGTATGTTATGCTAGAATATTGCAAGGAAGATAAAAGAAAAGTTTATGGATAAAAGTAGATTTTATTCATAAACATTTGGGATTTAAAGCAACAAGAAAAACATGGGATTTGACCCATTCAAATGGCTGAGTGTTGATCAAGAATGTACAAGGCGTCCATAGCAAGAAGGTACAAGAAGGCTAAGCAAAGACTTGGGCTCAAAGAATTTGTTCCTACATTTTAGGAAATGTGGAGTATTTCTTCCCCAAGGCTCGGCCACTCCACTCCACCACGTTTTTTATCACTAACCCAGCCATTATTGAAGTATTCCCAAAGTACTTCAAGCCTATAAATAGCAAGGAGAGTGTAGATTGAAGATACAACACTTGAAGCTACTTCAACACACATTCTCACACAAGAAAAGCCTATACACTCCTTGGTTCCTTTAAACCCCGTCTTCCCAAACCTATTCCATTCTTGTAATCCTTCATTATAAGTTTGTCTTGGCTAGGATAGGGTCTCGTGTATAGACTTAGTCGTTCCATAGAGCTCAAATTGTAATAGCAATAGGGAACTCTCGGCCTTGTACTTCAATTCATATTATTAGTGAAGGTCTCGCCTTTTGAGGCATCTCTCGAGATATATAATTTATATATCTTGAGAAAAATAATTCTTGTGTTGTTTATCCGCTGCAAACTCTTTTCAGAAACTGTTTTCTGCTCGTGTGTGTAAAGTGTTGCCCGAAGTGTTATCGTTGCTTTGACAACACCTTTGATAACACTTTCTTTCTGATTTAAGCCATCGACTTGCTTTTTCAGAACCAAACCATTTATACTTAAAAACTTTACCAAAACCCGAAGTTTGAACCGAGCTATTCACACCCTTAAGCAATTATCTTCCTTCACTGTCCTACTTACCTACCTATCCATCATTCACCCATGGCCGCAATCAACAATGAAATTTCTTCAAACCCCTTTGAATGATTCTTGAAATTTCTCAACAAAAAAAAAAAAAAAAAAAAAAAAAAACTTGTTTGTTTTAATGATTTGTTAGAAAATTATGGCCACTTATTGTTTTCCCAGTATTATATTTATTGCCATTTTCCATGCCAATAGCAATCCTCTTCCTTCACTGTCCTACTTACCTACCTATCCATCATTCATCCATGGCCGCAATCAACAATAAAATTTCTTCAAAACCCTTTGAAGGATTATTAAAATTTCTCAACAAAAAAAAATTAAAAAAAAAATCCCTTGTTTGTTTTGATGATTTGTTAGAAAATTATGGCCCCTTATTGTTTTCCCAGTATTATATTTATTGCCGTTTTCCATGCCAATAGCAATTCTCTTCCTTCACTGCCCTACTTATCTACCTATCCATCATTCATCCATGGCCCCAATCAGCAATGAAACTTCTTCAAAACCCTTTTGAAGGATTATTAAAATTTCTCAAAATTTTCTCCCTTGTTGGTTGATAATTTGTAAAAAAAAAAAATATGGCTATTTGTTGTTTTACTAGTGTTATAATATTTAGTGCTATTTTCCATGCTAATTTGGGAAATGCTGAGATAATTATCCCTACTTTTCAAAGATTAAAGAGTTGTAAATTTGATAAGATCTATCAGATTGGGGATTCCAAGGCGGATACCGGCAACTTAATCCGGGAATTTCCTGTTGGAGCATTTAGTCGATACTCCAGGCTACCCTATGGTCAAGATTTTTACGGCCATCAACCCACCGGTCGTTGTTCCAATGGTTTACTCATGATTGACTATATAGGTATCCGCTAATTTTCCAACTCCATAACTATTTCCTGAATAATTGCTTCATTTCTATGTCAAATTGTTTGATTCCTTGGTGGCTGTCTGTTAAATTTGTCAATACCCACTTTCTCTCTCCTATTTTATTTTTCATACTCACAACATTTATTTTTTATTAATCCCCGTGTAAAGTTAAACTAAAAACTTTAAAGTGGGATGATGGGAGTATTTAGGTTTAAATGTGCAGAAACACCACATGGCTAGTGAAGCAGGTGTTCATATTCTTAAAAAGTTTGAATAGTCAAATCATTTTGGGACGGAGTGAGTAATCTGAATTTTGAGGCTAGTTCCCTAAAATTTGACAAAGTTTCTATGATAAATTTATTTATCCTATTAAACTTTATATAGGTTGTTATTGATGCATCCTCAAAATATTAACAATAATAACTGTTTTTTTTTTTCAATTTCATAAATACTATACCTCAATCAAAGGCGTTTGTATTTTCGCAGCATCTGCAGCAGGTCTTCCATTTCTGAATCCTTACAAGGATATCAATTCCAACTTTACACACGGTGCAAACTTTGCTGTAGGTGGGGCTACTGCATTACCGTCAAGAGTTCTTGAAGCTAGCAACATTTCAAACTCTGTTACTAACAGCTCCCTTGATGTTCAACTTCGTTGGATGTCTAACCATTTCAATTCTATATGCCACTCGTATAAAGGTTCATGATCTGTACCCAGTTTCCGTTAATTCCAACTGTTTTTGTAGTTAAACACTAATATTCTCAAAGTTCTTCATTCCAATTTGTTTTACAGATTGTGCTGAGAAGATTAAAAACGCTCTCTTTATGGTTGGGGCGATAGGAGGGAATGATTATTACTATGCATTTGAAATCGGTATGTCAATTGAGGAGGTGAAATATATGGTGCCGGAGGTTGTTCAAGTTATAAAGATGGCTGCCACTGTAAGGCCTATCTCTCTCTCTCTCTCTCTCTCTCTCTCTCTCTCTCACTTTCTGATCATCTTCTCACTCTAAATTATACTCCCTCCGTCCCAAAATGATAGTCCCTTTTGCCAATTATGTTTGTCCCAAAAAGATAATCTTATTTCTAAAATTTGTGTGTTAGAATCATTAAAATTCCAAACATAACCTTGTGATGAAACCTATTGAGGAATAATAGTTGTGACGAAAATGGCTATAAGTTGATTAGTCAAATGGGACTATCATCATGGGACGGAGGGAGTATATGTGTGTGTGTGTAACCATCTGATTGCAACTCTTAACTCATTGCAGAGAGTGATTCAGGAATATGGGGCTGTACATTTGGTCATACCTGGGGATTATCCAACTGGTTGTATCCCATGTTATTTAACAGAATACGGAACTGATAATGCATCTGCTTATGATGAACTCCACTGTTTGAAGGACCATAATGCATTTTCAGCCTATCATAACGATCACCTACAACAAGCCATCCACGAGTTAAAACAAGAATTCCCCAACACGAAAATTGTTTACGGGGATTACTACAACGCTTTTCTTTGGCTTCTTCAACACGCTCCACATCTTGGTAGTTCTTAGCATCATTTATTTATTTATTTATTTTTATTTATTTATTTGGTTTTCTTCCTATTAGGATTTGATGAAGAATCTGTGTTAAAAGCATGTTGTGGGGTCGGAGGCTACTATAATTATGATTCAAAGAATGCTTGTGGCTCTCCCATGGCTACAGTTTGTGAAGATCCTGATGAAAGGATCAGTTGGGACGGAGAACACTTGTCCCAAGCCGCATATAAGATCATGGCAAATTGGCTTCTTGATAGCATTGTACCGCAGCTTCAATGCTCTGATTTCTCTTCCACATCCAATTAGAAGGTCGATGACTACTTTTACCAATACGTTATCTTTAAGGAGTGAGTTTGTTTGTTTTAAGTTGTTTTATTTGTTTATCAAATTATGTTGGTTAGGTAAAATAGTTGATGTGGTGTGTATTCTACTTATATTCGATACGTGAAAGTGCTGTTTAATTGAAGCAATGTAGCCCCTGACAGGGGAAGTTTGGACTGAATTCACACAATTGTAGGACTAACAATGTACATTTTTTCTTCCAATTTTCCCTGTCTAGAAAAGATCATTTTTTATTATCTTGATCAACTTATAAATTTCGATAATATATAAATTTAGTTATTGTGTTAATATATATATATATATATAAAGGTTGTCATTGAAAGTATTTTCACTTGTGCATCAATAATTTTTAAAAAATGACATTTATCACCTAACTGGGAACAAATGCCGAAATACATTTTGGTGCCAGAAGTTTTACTCAAACTCAATTTTGGATTCTAAACTTTAAAGTGGCACAAATAAGGTCCCCAAGTAACAGTTTTTAAATCAAATTGATCCCTAACAGTTTGTTGAAAATTTAACGATACTACCCTTTACATGTAAAGGGTAGTATCGTTAAATTTGTGAACATTTTGTTACACACAGTAAAGTTCCAGGACATAAAGTGAGGTTACGGTGACATATTTAGGCCGGGAATAAGTGCAAAGTCTTTTAGATTACCTGATATTAGGTCTCGGGAAACAGGCTTCCCTTCATGGGTAGTGACTGTATGGCATCCCAAACTCCAGATCTCCAACTTCACTCAAACTCGAAGGACAAAGGAAGAAATATACTCCCTCCATCCCAAATAGATGTCCCCACTTTTTTTGTCATTACTACGAATATACTTCGAGTAATAATTTTAGGTTAATTTATTTGTTTTATTGAAAATATAAAGCGTGTTATTGATAGTATTATTGACAGTGTATCTGTGATATCTCTCAATTCTCATCCCACATTGAAAATATGTGGGAACTGAGTGTGCTATATAGAAGCCTCATACACTCCTACTAAGCATCAAATCATCCGACTTTTGGAGGCCGGGTCTACAGAGTACTAAATTTTACCCTTCAAATTCCAAATTATAATCTCAATGCTGATAAATGTTTGCAGAAAAATGATCAAGTTCAGCACATAAGCACTCTATTTACCATTACAACATAGGATTCGATTTATTATTTTGACTTGAGCAACTATGTGTTTCAGCACACATCATGACTCCACAACTGCAAGTTGATAATAATCTACAGAGATATGCTTCATTCAACTTATTGCACAGATGCATCTAAGAGGGAAAAGGATAAAAAATGAAAAATCACTCGGGTCAAAATAATCTAGGTGCTTTTTTGTCCATCAAACAAATACTTCCTCCGTCCCATTTTAAGAGTCAAAAAATGGGTGGGTTCAAGAATTAAGAAAAAGGTGATGTGTTGTGAGTGTTGATAGTTAGGTAGGAGAGGGAAAGTGGGGTAGAGAAGAGTTAGTGGATAATTGTTGTGAGTCTGACATGTAGGACCCACTTTCCATTTTAGGATTTTGACTCTTAAAAAATGGGGTGCCCTTTTAGGAAATTTTTGACTCTTAAAATGGGACGGAGGGAGTAAGCGACAATGTAAAAAGAATGTTGCTTATGATAAAGGCCTAACGCATTTCTTAACCACTATGCGCTGTTGTCTTATTTTGCTCTACGCACTTGATGGTAACTATGTGTTGTTTTATCTTTAGTTTTTACCACATATGTATGTTTTTAGCAGTTTTAACCCACCTACATAATTATGATTCATACATTGTTCCCACCCGCTAATTCCGTCCATCATAAAAACATAACACCATCAATAATGTTTTAACGGAATGTGATTTGTAACCCACATTTTATGATTTAAGACGTGACTCTTCGTGACTATATGTTAGACTAGATGTTCTTTTTTTCATAAATGTGACTCTTCATAATCGAATGTGTCACTGACACTGTTTAGCAATTTGAATTCATGACAGACTTTCAAATTTGACATGTGCCCAACTTGAATTATTCTGTACTTCAATTATCCAGAAATTTCAGACCCTTGTCAGAAATAAGAAATTGGGAAGTGTAAAAAGAATGTTAGATGAAGCTTCATTACTGCAATAAGAAACTCAACTTGATGTACTTGCTTCTTGTTGCCTTCAGAGATTTGTTTATTTATCTACCAACTTGTGCCAAGGAATTTTAATAAGTCATAGTCAATGCCTGACTTTGTGGTTGATAACATGGCGTAGACTTAGAACCAGGCGCTTTCTTAGCATAGATTTATATTGCTGCAGCAAAACTAAGTCTTTGTTGTATTTACACTATTTACAGCTTGTTATACTCCCTCTATCCCGGAAAGTTTGTCCTATTTTATCTTTTTATAGTCAACACAAATGAACTTTGACCAAACATTCGTGTCGATCTAATCATTCAAGTAAAATTTTAAAAATAGTAATTGATAAATCATTAAGTGATTTATCAGTAACAATTTTTATGATTTCATTGTGATCATTAGATTGACATCAATGTTTGGTCAAAGTTCATTTACGTTGACCATAAAAAGTCAAAATGGGACCAACTTTCCGGGACAGAGAGAGTATGTTATAGAAACCTTGCCAGATTTTTACTTGGAATAGGTGCAAATTGTAAATCACAATTGATTTCAAGTTTTTTCTACCACATCTATATGAAAAACAGTGTCATTACTTATAAATGATCATGAACAAAAAACTAGACAAATTTCCAACAGATTGCAACATGTTGCGGCTCCGTATGCATGTTTAATACTTGCTTAATGATTAAGAAAAAAAAAAAAAAAAAAATGTTGGTCGCAAAACATAATATTATCTATGTTCGGTAACAAGTGTGGCGTTCTAAATAAAGAAATAGTTTTAGTGCAATTTTACCATTATTACACAACACAACAAATAAATGACATTCCTTAGAAAGGTTCATAAGTCAACTATGACACTTATTATGAGGCAGAGGTAGAGGACTAGAGGGAGTACATTTCAAACACCAATCTGACTGTTACCTGTAATTCACTTGACTTTTTTGTGACCCTAGTATTGCTCTTAGTACTTCAACACTCTTAGCGAAGAGATAAAACCAAGCCGCTCCAAAAGCAGCCTCAGTAACTTGTGCCCTAAAGGATTATCTCATGTTCGCGTAGATTTTACGTGCTTGTGCATGTATTAATTAACTACTTATTATATTCAATTAGGGGAAGGAACTAACTAGCCTATATATATCTTGGCTTGAATCCTAATATCATCACACAGATCAACAACCATGGCTTCTCCTAGCTACATTCTCTCCCTCTTTCTCATATTCAATCTGATCTGTTTATCTTACTCAACCTCAACACCAACTCAGCCAGATACCGTATGCAAAAACACAACTTACCCATCATACTGCAAATCCGTGCTACCTAAGAATGGTCCTCGAACCATCTATGAGTTTGGTCGCATTGCTCTCCAGCAATCCATAATCACAACAAGAAACTTCCTTTCCTCAGTCAACAAGTATCTCAAATCCCCAGATTCATTGTCCAAACCCACCATTTCTGCACTTCAGGATTGCCAATTCCTTGCCAACCTAAACTTGGACTACTTATCCACGACTTTTCAGAATGCAGCATCCAAAAATGATACCCTTTTGAGTTCTCAAGCCGATGACATGTCCACCCTTCTTAGTGCAACACTAACCGACCTAGATACTTGTTTATTTGGGCTCCAAGAAATAGGTGCCCCTACCAGCATCCAAAATGACCTTTCTAGCCAGATCTCTAATGGAACTATGTCTAATAGTGTGTCACTAGCCATTTTTTTGCAAGGTTGGAAGCCTAGTTCAAAAAAGGGGAGATCCCTAGGGGAGAGAGAGTCTAGATTTACCTATTTGAAGCGATTTCTGCACAGAACATTGGTGGGCCGTCCCGGAAGAAAACTCCTCGACTTTCCATCTCCGGCGAATGTGAATGTGACCAAAACTGTGGTTGTGAATCCAAACGGTACAGGAAATTTTACTACCATCAGTGATGCAGTGGCGTCGGCACCGAATAATACAGCTGCCGGAAAAGGGTATTTCCTTATTTACGTGGTGGCTGGAGTTTATGAGGAGTATGTTGTCGTTCCGACCAACAAAAAGTACCTGATGATCATCGGGGATGGTATTAACCAGACCATTATTACAGGTAACCACAGCGTGGATGATGGGTGGACTACGTTCAATTCTCCAACATTTGGTAAGTTCAGTTTAGATCCGACTTCTTCTTTCTTAAATCATGATGTTTTCGATAGTATTGGATTAAGGATATCAAGAAAACTATTACTCTGTATTTAATCCACAGTTACAACCGACTTAAACGTTATTTTAGGATCCAAAAGTTTGTTTATTTATTGTCAATCTAACCATCAAGTAACATTTTGTGTGTTGCAGCTGTAACCTCAACAGGGTTTGTAGCAGCAAACCTGACGATCCGAAACACAGCGGGACCCGCAAAACACCAAGCAGTCGCACTCCGTAGTGGGGCCGACCTTTCTGCATTTTACAGTTGCAGCTTCGAAGGATACCAAGACACATTATACACCCATTCCTTAAGGCAATTCTATAGGGAATGTGACGTATATGGTACAGTAGATTTCATATTTGGAAACGCTGCTGTTGTTCTCCAGAATTGCAATTTATATCCCCGACTCCCAATGCAAGGCCAGTTCAATGCCATTACCGCACAAGGCCGGACCGATATAAATCAAAACACAGGGACGTCGATTCAAAATTGCAATATTCAAGCTGCTCCAGACTTGGCCTCTAGCAATGGCACAACACAGACGTATTTGGGTAGGCCATGGAAGGAGTACTCTAGAGTTGTTTATATGCAGTCGTTTATGGATAGCTTGATTCATCCGACGGGGTGGCATATTTGGTCAGGGGATTTCGCGTTGAATACTTCATATTATGCTGAGTTTAATAACACGGGACCAGGGTCTAATACTACTAATAGGGTTACTTGGCTTGGGTACCATGTGATAAATGACACTGATGCGGCTGCTTTTACCGTCTCCAACTTCATTGCTGGTGATTTTTGGTTGCCGCCCACTGGAATTCCGTATTACGGTGGCTTACTTTGAGAAGTAATTTCATCCCATTAAGTGGATTGATTTAGATGTTCTCTTGTTTATTTTTTCTCATTTTGTGTTTAGCTAGGGCAAAAGGGTTTTGTTGTATCAACGCAAAATGGGATTCTCATTTGCAGGAGAAAAACTCTGAGGGTTTCTTAATAAAGATTGTCTACTGTGGTAACAATTGTCTGACCTTCACCCATCAAAGGTTTTTTTTTTTCAGTTTTAGCTACCACTGGTTCAAAACCCCCCAGTGTATCCTAATTTTAACGCCAGCAAGATAACAAGAACGCATATAACACATCAGGCCAAGGTGATCTACTTTTAGACTGAAGGGATAACAGCTATAAGAAGGCGGTGTAAAGTGTAAATCTATATGAAATAAATGTGGGATTATGTAACAGGTCGATGCATGCTGATAAATACCGGCTACTATTCACATAGTACTATACATTTAAACTGTACCTTTCCAATGTTCTCACAGCTCAATGGATGAATGATCAACGTAACTTGTTGTTCGTGCCCCCATGAAGTCAGAACTATCACTTGAAGTAAGGAGAGGCACCACCAAAGCACATTTCGGTTGAAGCACTTGTATGACAGTTTGTTTCCTACAAGATTGGGATTGGGAATGAAATCAATATAAATCACTATCAATAAAAAGAAAACTTCATTCAATAGAAACTCGATCTCAAATCTGACTGGAAAAGAATGAATCTTATCATCTTTCCTTCTGATAGGGAAGGGTGTGCATTTCATAAGAACTTAATAATTGAATCAGCATAAGAACTAAAGAATTCTTTAGATGCTACCTACATAATAACTGAATACTCCCTCTGTCCCGGAAAGTCTGTCTCATTTGACTTTTTTATGGTCAACATAAATAAACTTCGACCAAACATTGATGTCGATCTAATCATTCTAGTGAAATTCCAAAAATTATAATTGATTAATCATTAAGTTACATATCAATGAAAATTTCTAGAATTTCATTGTGATCATTAGATTGACACCAATGTATGATCAAAGTTAACATGTGTTGACCATAATAATAAGTCAAATAGTACAAACTTTACGGTACAAATTAAATGGAGTAGTTTTCACTCAACAATAAAGTCAGTTCAACTCAAATTGCTCTTGTGCCAATTACTTCAAATCAGCTATACAAATCATTTTATTCCTTTTGTTCGGTCCTAATCCAATGCAAGATCTTATACAGTGCTCACTGCTCAGATTTTATGTTTGCTTAACGAATTCCTTCAATAAGCATATTAAAAAAACAATCTAATTGTGCAAATTACTTGAAAAATTGAGTATATGTGTGAGAGAAATCTCGATCAAAAACTTAGAATTATACAATTAGTTGAGAGGAGACTTGTGGTTATGAATCAGAGTATGAATGTGGTGCTGGGTAATTATGCAAATTAGAAAAAATTAGTGGCTTGTGAATTGTGACAATCAAAGTGAAGAAGAGGAAGGTCGCCTTACATTGCTGAAATGGAACGCGCAACAGTCACCGGACAAATTGAACACCTGCGCCGGAAACCTAGAATTTTTATCCTTCTCATATCAGTGGGCAAGATCGGGGCCCTTTTCTCTGCCGGAGACTGCCACGAAATTCTCCCGCCCACTGTGACAAAAATTTGATTGATTTGGAATTTCTGTTTATTTTTCATTTCCACCTTTTTCTTCTTGATTTTTTTATCCTTCTCATATCAGTGGGCAAAGCCAATAATTTTGTAAAGGTGGATCAAAATTATATTGTTACTTATTGTTTCGAAATAATATTTTCATTTTCTCACTTACTTAGTCTCAAAATATAAAATTTATTTTCAAAATTAAATCTTTTTAAATTATGTAATTTTTTAATTTAAATGTGCTAAAAGTTACACAATCTATATTACAATACAAAGCAAGAATAACCGTTTTACAAAGAGAGACTGAGATTGCTTCTCAAAATTTGATCGGACGGCCTAAGTTGATCCTAATAACCCACTCCCATGAAAGCCGTCAGACAGTTAACTCCCTCAAGTAACCTCATCACTTTTGTTAACTTACAGTGTATCTTTTCTCCCCCCACTACTCGACTTAAAAGTTAATGTGATTTTGGGTTATAAAAAAGAGGAAATTGAGTTGAGGTTAAGGGGTTTTATGTGAGAGAACAAAATTAAATGGGATTCTTTCTTCCTTTTCATATTGTCACCGTGCCAGTGGCACGGGTAAGAATACTAGTAGTTACACAATTTTAAAACCAATAGGGTCAATTCAACATCATGACTTTGCTTATGCTTCGCTAATACATATACTATCACAAAAAAAAAAATTATTATTATATTTTTTTTTTGATACAATCACAAAAATTATTATTAATAAATGGGCAAATGATAAACAATGGTCTAAAGTTTGGGAATCGTTCGTAGAAAGGGAGAACTAAAAACTATCAATTAAGGATTTTTTAGTGAAATGTTAGATTTTTCAGTTAAATGAAAATTTGTTATGCACATGTAGACTTAACTGAAATTAGTTTTACATTTAATGGGGTTAAATAGATATTTAAAATTTTAAAGGACAAACAAAAAAATTCACTAATATAAGATAATAATATAAGATAATTCACTAAATTATTATTTTAAAAAATACTTCACTAAATTAATTGTAAGAAATTTAATTTGACTAATTATTTTGGCTCAAGAATAAAGTAAAAAAATTTTTTGAAAAAAATATTTCACTAAATTAGTTTTTTTTTAAAAATATTGCACTAAATTAATCTATTGTAAATAAAAATTCCTAACATATTATATTAAATTAGTTTGCTCCACCTCGTTTCAAAATACTACCTCCGTCCTAGCTCAATGTGCACTATTTGACTTTTTTGGTTAATTTGACTGAACTTTTACCTAAATTTTATGAAAATCTATACTCCCTCCGTCTCACCTCACTTGAGACTTATTTCTATTTTGGGCCGTCCCACTTCACTTGAGACTCCCCTAAATGGTTATCCTTTTATAATTTTATATTTAATCTACCCCACCCACTCATTCTCTCTCTTCATTTTTCACCACACAATTTATTCAACTAACCTACTTTTAACTAGAGCTGTCAATACGGGTTGGCGGGGCGGGCTCAACCCACCACACCCCGCCTTCAAACGGGGCGGGGTGGGTGGCCCAAATTCTTGTGTACCGAAAATGAAGGTTACAGGCGGTAGCGAGTCGGCAGCGTGGACAGAGAAGTGGCCGGAGAAGGGGGTAGGTAGGACTTAGGAGACTTAGAGAGAGAAAGAGTTGGCTGGAGAGGAAATGTAAGGGTGGGAGACTGGGAGTGGGTATCGTGAATGAAAAGATGGGAGGGGGTTTTGTAACTTTTGTTTGAGGGAAAATCCAAAAAAAAAGTGGGTTGGCCCGTGACCCAAATGGGCTAGCTCAAAATGGCCCACTTGTATTTGGGTTGGTATATTTAAGGCCCAACCCACCCTTATTCCATGGCGGACCTGGCCAGCCCAACGGGCTCAGCCCAAATTGATGGCTCTACTTTTAATGTCGCGACCCCGAACCCCGCGGCCCGAGATCGCGAGCTGGACGTCGACTTAGAACCAAAACTCTAAAATATAGAAGTTAAAAATTCCATTTTGAATCAAAAGATGATAACACAAGGTTTTACAAATCCAAGTTTAAATCAATAAAGTGCATCTAACATAAGCTCCACAGCTTATACCAAAAAGAATAAAATATACAATTCTTAATGACGTCAATAATGGTAAAACTATCCCCAAAAGGTTATACATTTAAATAATGTACACCGATCCATAACAACCTGCCCCAAAATCTCAATCCTCTCGACGTCCTCCTCGATCCGCGAATCCTAATCCTTTTCCTCCTGGGGGGGGTTAAGGAAAAACAAAGATGGAAATAAACGGGGTGAGATAAAATCTCAGTAAGTTACTAATGCAACTACATGACATGCTAATATGCAATAACCAATAGCAATTAACATATGACAGATAGCAGCGGAATAATAAGTGACATGCTGTCAAACAGTAACATCCAATAATCAACCATATAAATAAGCATATAACAACAAATGAGAGGCTCCCTATCGCCAACCGTCCCATACCGGTTGGAAATAACGACCAGCTCATCATGCAACACATAAAGTTGAAATAAACACTCATAAGTGGATACATAGCCAAGGTTTTCCAAACCGGAACATCCAAATAAAGGATCGCTGCGCAGCTTCAATAATCAACAATCAACATCTTCATAGCAGCATGAAAGCTCGAAGAGAAAACCCCGGTACCGGAACCAATAACAAAGTAATGTGCCACAAAGGGCGGGAGCCATGCCACAAAGTCATGCTCCAAACGACTCAACCAAGGCCGATCTGGAAGAGGAAAATAAGGGCAAAACAATGGTCGACACCATGATGGACTTGGCCGGTGCCATCACAATATCTCGCATCGCCCGACACAACCACAAATACCAGCTGGACTTTCAAATAAATGCTAAGTAATAAAATACTAGTACGGTAAACAACTAAGGATTCCAAAGTAGGGAACCATACCAATTAATCACCATAAAAGATGCAAACGATTACTCAAGAAGAGTTCAACAACAATAAACACAAGGAGTTTCTCATAAAAGAGTCAATCAACATTGACCATTAAACATAATGATTCCCAGATAAGGCACGTACCAAATACATCATAAATATGATACCTACAAGTTAATCATAAAGAGCACAACCCAAACGGTCACTCGCAAATGGCACAATGACTATTACCAAAAGACCCTAAACATTTACTCATAAAGATATAGTAGGACTATGAACTCAACTATCTCATCACACCTGGAATTCCAAAGTAGGAATCAGAATGAATACACTTTAAGGTTAATCAAACCGTAAGTACCCAATTGCCAATACACGCTTTACCTCCGTCCTTAACGAACCAATCCCAAACCCCCAAACGAATCCGAAAGGTTAATCTTTAGAACATGATCACGACCGGATTAAACCCTACATTTTAGTGTTCAATAACAACCCCCTAGGTACTATAGGACATCGCCTAAAACCTAGACCAAGTCTTACTCGAAATTAAATTCGATTGGAACAACCACGAACACATCATAAGATGCCCAAACACCCAATAAAATCCCGAAGTATAAAACTTATAACTTAACTGAACAACCTATACCATCTTGTAATGCTCAAAGATAGCTTCGAAACGATAGTTTACACGCCTAAAACGGAGTCCGGATGAGAAAGTTATGGCCTCCGGAAGATCGAACGAAAAACGGACAAACTGGAAAAAGAGGGATGCGCGCGCCTCCATAAAAAGTGATGCGCGCGCCTCCTAAGGTCAGAAGGCTGCGATTTCGAAGCAGAAAAGGGTGCGCGCGCCTCCCAAAACATGGTGCGCGCGTCTCCTTGCCCGGAGGGACGAAATCCGGCCAAAATCTGGGTTTCTACCAATTTTCTTACCCATTTCATATTACAACCAAAATCAAACATAATTAACCTTCCACCAAGCATAAAGATGAACCCAAAACAACTTATAACTAGAATGGGGACTCGAATAATACCATTTATCAACCAAGATCAAGATTCAAACCCAACATTCCTAAAATCACCATTTTTAACCCAAAATCCAAATAAATTCCAAATAAATTCTAAACTCATCCAAACTTCAAATATAACAACTCAAACATCATATAAATATGATATGAACATTTTAGCATCAAAATGGGGGAAAAGTAACTTACTTGAAAATTCTCAAAGTTGCCGGAATTCGATTCTTTTTGGTTCTACGCGATCCTATCGACGATCTAAACAAGGTTCACGTTTTAAGAAATGAGAGATTATGAGAGGAAGATGGAGGAAATGAAGAGAGAATGAGAGAAGAAAACTTACCTCTTTCACCCATGGAAGAGAGAGAAGTGGCTGGGAAAGAAATGGGGGAGAGGTGAGGGAGAAGAGAGGGAGATGATAAATTCAAAACTTACACTTAGACCCCCTCCCCCACTAACTACACAACTCTACTACTTCCTTCTACAACCAAGACCAAATAATACTACACTAGCACTAAGGACCCAAATAAAATGCTAGGCATAATTATTATGACACATAAAGTGCACACATAAATATTTAAATAAATAATAATTTAAATAAATAAATAAATAAGCAATTAAATAAATAATAATTATTTATTACTAATAAAATAGAGCCTAGTTTTCGGGTCGTGACATTCACTCCCCCTTAAAGAAAATTCGACCCGAATTTTAACGAGACTTACCCGAAAGACCCAATAGCTACGGATACGATAGTTCCGCCATTTCTCAAATTCCTCAATTGTCCATTCTAAACCACCACGTAGTAACCCTAAATAATGTTCACAATACCACGACCTCTCGCACATAACTTCCTTCAATCATAACCTTCACTACTAATTAGAATCCATAATCAAAATTGGAGAATCTCAATTGCTCCCAAACATAACTCTCGAGATATCCCAAGCTCACTTTATTCACAACCTTAATTACACTGCAAAGGTGTCTCCTTTTGTAAATCGCATACTTAGTAGTATTCCCCAGAAATTCAAAACATCACCATCCCGAGCCTAATTGGTTTTAAAATATAAGAAGGCTAAAGAAATTTCTATTTCCACAATATTCATCGAAATGGCTATATCTCTATGGATTATCATTATAGTGTCTTCACTTTGAGTTAACACCTTAAATAAATAGTACCATACAAACCCCAAAATTTCTCGTACAAAGTGTCCACTTAAATCTATGTTATACTCTCATCCCTTCATTAATCTGGTATTGAAACCTAAACCATTCAATATACTCAATAGTCCGCAAAAAGACCCAAATTTCATCTTCAAAAGATTTTTTCTAACACCCATTTAAGTCATAATCCGTGCTCATATACCCAAAGGAAATCAACGAACTCTAAATTCAATAGCTAACCCCAGTTAGGCCCTCACGCATACATTTATTGACTTAATGATATTTAAGCTCAATGGTACTACCATCATAATAAACCAATTAGCTAGTCACCTTCCAACTGACCCAATACCAAATCATAGTATTCTTTAATATGCCCGAGTATTTATACTCAACTTTCTTCACTTATTTGTAATCCAAAATAAGAAATGCCACCAAGACAAGATTTAGGACCATAGAACACCCCTTTAACTAAAACTCAAAATGCCTTTGATATAGGTCGCAATTTATTACTCTCCCGAAATGTGCTTAGTCCTTTCAAACTTACGCGCTCACCACTATCGATGATTATAACTTCCATAATATACTCATATCCCATAACACATCATGCTTTTCCTCATACTATCCAATTCCGATGCGCTCACGTAGATGCACTACAAGTAAACAAAATCTCCTACCCAGAAATCCTCAATTTGAATCCTCAACTCTTATAACCCAACCGATGCCATAAGGACATTGATCTAAATATTAGCACTACAACCTTGTACTATAACAACTCAATTTAACCCAAAGTTCTCCCCAATTACTAGGTACTACTCAGAAATAAAAAATAGAAATTTTTACAAACGATAAATACACCCAACAATTCACCGAAACTAAATACTCGGATTTCAATTAAAGAAAGATAGGTATAACTCTACCCAAAGGAACGGTCTCAAACAGTTTTAAGAAATTAGGAATGGAGAATATAACAATCCCCCTACAACAATAGACTAAAGCAATAGTAACATCAAAATCTTGTAATAGCAACATGGTTAATTTAGCAGGTAAGTTATATCTACCTTTAAGCACAACATGAGCACATAATACTCCATCATACATCCTACACTCCTCCATAGGAGTAGACACTGACAACACATAAGTCAAAGACTCAGAAGAAATAAATGCAACTAAATGCACAGAAACACATAAATGCGATGATCCTAAAATGCACGCGCTCGCTCTCACGACGCAAAATAATACCTCCTGAAATTACCCGTTACCTGGTGAGTGCTGATTGTTCGCAAATACTCTGCCCTATACCTTAGGGTTCCCTGAAGCATCTCTCTTCTGACCCGGTGAAGTACTGGTTCCTGTTCCTGATGATTGAACCTTAAACCTCGGACAGTCTTTTATGAAGTGTCCCAACTGACCACACTTCACACATTTTCCTTGCTTCTTCCAACACTTATCTTCTGAGTGTCCTTTCCTCTGACAGTAGCTGCAGACTTTCCCAATTCGTATCCCTTTATTAGAACCTCGATTTCCTACTGTTGGCTGCCCTTGAAGTTGCCTTCTGAATCGAGTTTGGACTCCAGAATTACCTCTGTTATCCGAATGTTGCTGTTGTGACTTACTCTGCCCTCCTTGCTTACCCGGGTTAACCATCTCAGTCTTCCTTCTGTTCCCCAATATCCTGCTCAATTAAGTAGGCTCGATCCACCGCATCCTGATAAGTCTGAATCCGCTGTGCTATAAGCTGAGTCCGGATGGATGTCTTCAAACCCCTGATCAATCTCATCGCTTTCTGCTCCTCGGTCCGCACAAGGTATTCACAACACCTGGCTAATTCTGTGAACTTAGCTGAGTACTGTGCTACTGACATCATGCCTTGCTCCAAGCTGAGGAACTCGATCTCTTTCCGGTTTTGATTCACTAAAAAGATAAAATGATCCTTGAATTTCTTCACGAACCACTCCCAATGATATGGTACAAGAGTCGCATCCCAACTGGTCTTCAGTGCCTTCCACCAATGTTTCGCAGCCCCCACGAGCTTATAAGCTGCAAACAGAACCCTATCCTCATCAGTGCAACCAAAGACATCGTAGATTTTCTCCATCGATTCTATCCATAGCTCGGCTTTCTTCACATCAGGCTCACCGTCGTACTCACTTGGTTTCAACTTTAAGAACTGCTCCAACCCATACCGCGGAGGTGTAACATGTTCCTCTCTCGGCCCTTGGTCATGAATTGATTTCACGGCCGCTTCAAACTTGTCCTGAAACATGGCACAGGCTTCTTCCCTTGTCTCATTCTGATTCTGTGCCCCGCTAGTACCTCCTCTGTTTCTTCTTCCGGACATTTCGAGTAATTACCTGCATAAAACATCAACCATTAATCACTCCGCACTCTACTACCCACCTAGGTCATACTAATCCACCTAGACTTATACTTAGAGCTAATGCCATAGCTCTGATACCAACTGTCGCGACCCCGAACCCCGCGGCCCGAGATCGCGAGCTGGACGTCGACTTAGAACCAAAACTCTAAAATATAGAAGTTAAAAATTCCATTTTGAATCAAAAGATGATAACACAAGGTTTTACAAATCCAAGTTTAAATCAATAAAGTGCATCTAACATAAGCTCCACAGCTTATACCAAAAAGAATAAAATATACAATTCTTAATGACATCAATAATGGTAAAACTATCCCCAAAAGGTTATACATTTAAATAATGTACACCGATCCATAACAACCTGCCCCAAAATCTCAATCCTCTCGACGTCCTCCTCGATCCGCGAATCCTAATCCTTTTCCTCCTGGGGGGGGGTTAAGGAAAAACAAAGATGGAAATAAACGGGGTGAGATAAAATCTCAGTAAGTTACTAATGCAACTACATGACATGCTAATATGCAATAACCAATAGCAATTAACATATGACAGATAGCAGCGGAATAATAAGTGACATGCTGTCAAACAGTAACATCCAATAATCAACCATATAAATAATCATATAACAACAAATGAGAGGCTCCCTATCGTCAACCATCCCATACCGGTTGGAAATAACGACCAGCTCATCATGCAACACATAAAGTTGAAATAAACACTCATAAGTGGATACATAGCCAAGGTTTTCCAAACCGGAACATCCAAATAAAGGATCGCTGCGCAGCTTCAATAATCAACAATCAACATCTTCATAGCAGAATGAAAGCTCGAAGAGAAAACCCCGGTACCGGAACCAATAACAAAGTAATGTGCCACAAAGGGCGGGAGCCATGCCACAAAGTCATGCTCCAAACGACTCAACCAAGGCCGATCTGGAAGAGGAAAATAAGGGCAAAACAATGGTCGACACCATGATGGACTTGGCCGGTGCCATCACAATATCTCGCATCGCCCGACACAACCACAAATACCAGCTGGACTTTCAAATAAATGCTAAGTAATAAAATACTAGCACGGTAAACAACAAAGGATTCCAAAGTAGGGAACCATACCAATTAATCACCATAAAAGATGCAAACGATTACTCAAGAAGAGTTCAACAACAATAAACACAAGGAGTTTCTCATAAAAGAGTCCATCAGCATTGACCATTAAACATAATGATTCCCAGATAAGGCACGTACCAAATACATCATAAATATGATACCCACAAGTTAATCATAAAGAGCACAACCCAAACGGTCACTCGCAAATGGCACAATGACTATTACCAAAAGACCCTAAACATTTACTCATAAAGATATAGTAGGACTATGAACTCAACCATCTCATCACACCTGGAATTCCAAAGTAGGAATCAGAATGAATACACTTTAAGGTTAATCAAACCGTAAGTACCCAATTGCCAATACACGCTTTACCTCCGTCCTTAACGAACCAATCCCAAACCCCCAAACGAATCCGAAAGGTTAATCTTTAGAACATGATCACGACCGGACTAAACCCTACATTTTAGTGTTCAATAACAACCCTCTAGGTACTATAGGACATCGCCTAAAACCTAGACCAAGTCTTACTCGAAATTAAATTCGATTGGAACAACCACGAACACATCATAAGATGCCCAAACACCCAATAAAATCCCGAAGTATAAAACTTATAACTTAACTGAACAACCTATACCATCTTGTAGTGCTCGAAGAGAGCTTCTAAACGATAGTTTACACGCCTAAAACGGAGTCCGGATGAGAAAGTTATGGCCTCCGGAAGATCGAACGAAAAACGGACAAACTGGAAAAAGAGGGATGCGCGCGCCTCCATAAAAAGTGATGCGCGCGCCTCCTAAGGTCAGAAGGCTGCGATTTCGAAGCAGAAAAGGGTGCGCGCGCCTCCCAAAACATGGTGCGCGCGCCTCCTTGCCCGGAGGGACGAAATCCGGCCAAAATCTGGGTTTCTACCAATTTTCTTACCCATTTCATATTACAACCAAAATCAAACATAATTAACCTTCCACCAAGCATAAAGATGAACCCAAAACAACTTATAACTAGAATGGGGACTCGAATAATACCATTTATCAACCAAGATCAAGATTCAAACCCAACATTCCTAAAATCACCATTTTTAACCCAAAATCCAAATAAATTCCAAATAAATTCTAAACTCATCCAAACTTCAAATATAACAACTCAAACATCATATAAACATGATATGAACATTTTAGCATCAAAATGGGGGAAAAGTAACTTACTTGAAAATTCTCAAAGTTGCCGGAATTCGATTCTTTTTGGTTCTACGCGATCCTATCGATGATCTAAACAAGGTTCACGTTTTAAGAAATGAGAGATTATGAGAGGAAGATGGAGGAAATGAAGAGAGAAGGAGAGAAGAAAACTTACCTCTTTCACCCATGGAAGAGAGAGAAGTGGCTGGGAAAGAAATGGGGGAGAGGTGAGGGAGAAGAGAGGGAGATGATAAATTCAAAACTTACACTTAGACCCACTCCCCCACTAACTACACAACTCTACTACTTCCTTCTACAACCAAGACCAAATAATACTACACTAGCACTAAGGACCCAAATAAAATGCTAGGCATAATTATTATGACACATAAAGTGCACACATAAATATTTAAATAAATAATAATTTAAATAAATAAATAAATAAGCAATTAAATAAATAATAATTATTTATTACTAATAAAATAGAGCCTAGTTTTCGGGTCGTGACATTTAACCCCACTCATTCTCTCTCCTCATTTTCTACCACACATTTCCCTTAGTTTATTCGTTTTCCTTAGTTATCGTGCCCACCTCTTAGGTCTCAAGTGTGGTGGGACGGAAGGAGTATATCTCTATGCAATTTTGAAAGATGTTATTGATACTATTTCTAACAATAAAACAATAACAACTTTTAAAATTGTATAATAATATCTAGATTTTCACAAAATAATGGTCAAAGTTCGGATGAATTGACCACATGAACAGTAAAAGTGCACCTGAGCTGGGACGGAGGTAGTATATGTTAATTTTAGAGATTTCACACAAAACAAGAATGGTGATTATGTTGGGTTTCATAGGATCATGCACAGCGGAACTTAAGCATAAAAGAAACTCAAGCTAGATCCATGCATAATAATAATTTAATAAAGATAAATACTATCTTGTTGTCCCGAAATAAATGTCCTATTTTCCGTTTTCGTTTGTCCCAAAATAAATGTCGACTAACTAAAAGTAGGGTATGAAGTTGGTGATCTTCCTATACTACACATTCTAATAGACACAAGCATTGCAACGCCATAATTGGTGTCACTCTACACGTATGAATAGATTTGAGCATATTTAAGGAAATATAACTAAAAGCTTAAAAATATTGACTTGTCAACGACGACATTTATTCTGGGACAAAGAGAGTAGAATACTAACCCTCGTAGACCAAATAGAAGAACACGGACTATAAATGCTAAAGCAAACACCCTTCTATCGGTATCCACACATCGAACGGACTCAAAAACACCTTCTTGATAAATTACTAGATCTAGGCTTGAAACTTAAAGAAACATTTTATTCCTTGGAATTATTTTGCTTCACTTGATTAATGAGTTTTGATGATTCTAGATCACAAAACTAATCATCTATCTCCGTGTGTTACTGTTTCTCAAACAACATCTATTGATTTCTAAAATCAGGGTGTGTGTTTTTCAAACTCAGTTGCATATAAATATAAAAGAATTTTTAATTATATGAGGACTCTGATTTCTTTTCTTGCAAGAAAAGAAAATCTAAAACATTTTGACGAGGGCCAAAGTGGTCGCCCGGCCCATTGCCACTTCTAAAGTGGCCGCCCGACCTAATAGTCAGTGTCCTCGTTTTTCGAGTCTTTTCTAATTCATTCTACGTGTGTGACCTAATAGAATTACATTATGTTGGCAATAAGTTCGATCCAATCAAAACTCATAAATTAGAACTTAACACAATCCATTTGTCTCACTATACTATATTGGACATAAGTCATCGTCCACGTCAACTTATTTTGTCTAATGTTTTCTCCATTCCGAGTAAATTGATATGAGCAAATGGCATTGATCTCATCAATTCATTTGAGCATGTCCATGTATTTTATCAACCTTACTCATCGAGTGGCTTAACAGATATCTCTCGTATAGGGAGATAAATCCCATCTTGGATTACTATTCTTCCCTATACGAACCCGATCATGCCAACGATAGCCATTATAATTACTCGTTTAATGTAACGTTTTACTATGTTAAACATAGAGTCTATCAAGTGAAAGGCGAGGATAACCTAAGGTTCTAATGATTCAAATGATATAACTATTATGAGATTTAATTATAACATTTGACCATGACATAAATCTCAAAACGGGTCTATCTAGTATATTGTTCTACAATAAGTATCCATAAGTATAATCCGTATCTCTATGCACCATAATCATCTCATGATTATCCATTAAACTCTTGATAGCTCATATATAAGTGCTAGCGACAATGATTATTACTTCCTTTGTCCTGGAATAAATATCATACTTTCTATTTTGGTTTGTCGCAGAATAAATGTTGCATGCTAAATATAGGATATAAAGTTCAGTGATTTTTCTATACTACCCATTTTAAGGGCAACCCCAATGGTACTCATAGGTATCAAAATCAAAATTTGATACCTGTGAGCTACTATTCACATGGTACTAAGAAAACTATCTCCAACAATAGGTATCAAAATTATGATTTCAAATTAATTTTTATCTTGTTTAACATTATTAATTCTTTTAACACGATAAATAATTTTAAAGTGGGATCATTAGTTTAATTAATATTTATAAAAATAAATATTTTTTTACAATTATAATTATATAAAATAATTTATTACATCCGTCATGATGAATGTTCAACAAAATTAAAAAAAAAAACTTGATTAAAAATAATTTATTTTTCTGAATATTTAATTTGAGACAAAAAAGTATAAACTAAATTTAATATAGTAATCTATTACAGAATCAAAATAAATTATGGTTTTAATTTTTTTATATTAATTAACATTATTTATGACATAGAAGTATAAATAACAAGTTGATTGAATGAAAAAAAAAAAAAAAAAGCCTAGTCAATCCGCCAAATATTAAAGAAAATAAAACAAAAAGTTGAAATATTCTCGTTGATGCTCAGTTTGGGCATTTGAAAAGATCTAAAGTTTTGAAATTACAAGGGGGACACAACCATGTGCTGTCGGTTTCCTCACAAAGTCAGTCCACTCCCGCGCTTGTGTTGCACACAATAGTCTTTAGCATGGTAGCAAATATGCTACCTTAGTTAGGACTAAATCAAAATTTGATACCCATCATTTTCACCATTGGAGATGCTAAGACTTTGAGGTGGGTATCAAAATTAGGTTTTGATACCCACCATTAGAGTTGCCCTAATATACACAAGCATTGCAATATCATGAGAAGTGCTACTTTACTTATATGAACGGATTTGAGCAATCAAAGAAACACAACTAATAGTTAAAAATATTGAATTGTCCACTGTGATATTTATTACAGGACATAGAGAGTATAAACAACATGCAAAAGATATAATAATCAAACCCTTTATCTCTATAACAATGAAAACGTGATATAACATATATGTCTTTCTCAAAGGCCTAGGGAACAATCACCGACAGATTAATACATATTACTCCTTTGTCCTAAATGAATGTCCAAAATTTAATGTAAGGAACATTCTAAAAATGTGATATCTCCCATCCCACATCGGAAATATGTGGGAATTGAGTGTGCTATATAGAAGGCCCATACACTCCTACTAAGCATCAAATCATCCATTGGACTTTTGGAGGCCTGTGATGGGTTGTGATTGACCCAATTGAGGAGATGCTTGGTGGGCTAGTGTATGGTACATATGTGGCGGGTCGGGTCTGCAGACTCGAGTCGTGACAAAAAATATCTACTTTTATGCAGTTTAGTGGCAAACCTTTGAATATATTCTTGTAATCTTTTTTTCAAACATTAGATTTTGCAAGTATAAAGAAGTTAGTGAAAAAAAATCGTAAAAATATAAAATTTAAGGACAAAGTATTTTTCAAAAACAAATCATTTTGATACAAAAAATTATTGAAAATAAAAATTCATTTAAGAACAAATGGAGTAAATAAACAAAATATAGTCACAAATAAGAATATATTTTATAAATATTTGTAATTGTTTTAGAGAATAATAAACAATAATTATTTTGAAATATATATTTATTAAATCTTTAAATAACAATTATTTTGGACATATTATTTTTTTGGTACAAATTGGACAGATGAATACCAAGAATAAAATAGTCCTATATTTTGGGATTTGATTTTTTGGGGAATCACTATTTGAGGTGAAGTGATACTAGTAATTGCAAGGAAAATTAGAAAGACAGAAGAGAAAATAATTACAGAAAAAAAAATTGGAATTTATATAATTAAACTGATAGCAACAATATTTTTGGTTTGCACGAGCACTGATCAATCGGTATCTTCAAGACTTATGCGACCCCTCATTGATAGTGCTTAGGCTGACATGGACGCAACTCTCCTAAGATAGAACGTGCAGACCGGGGTACTTCGCATGAAAAGTTTTCAGCGAATTAGCAGTGTGTGTTTGGACAGTATCACTACAGAGTATTTATGTAGGAGGTCAAAGGACAGATGAACAATATGCAACGAGGAGAGAGGGAGGAGAAAAGTGGAAAAATTGGTGTGTCGAGTCGTTTGTGAAGTCTCTCTTTTATATTATTGACAAAACACTGACAAGAATAATTGTTATGTCATTAAACTAAAAATTAACACCGATCAACAGTTTCAATTCTCTATTTATTCTCGTGTAGAAGTTACTATTCGGAAATTAATTGTGTATTAAAACCTTGTGGAAGTACACTTTTGTTATTGATTATGGGAATAATTTTGAATCAAAAAATCAAAATTAATAGCAAAAGATAAACGAGTAATCTGCTTTTCTGCCCCTCGTACTATGGCCCCAACATCAATTTGACACTCGTACTACTGAAACAACAAATGTATGATGCGTACTATAATTTTATTAGCAAAATTAACCAATTTATTATTCAGTTGTTAACTTTTTCTAACACACGTTATTTTTTCTAACGAGCATTTAATTATTTTAACGAATGTTAAAAATTTATTTTCGTCAGTCTTTTTCCGACGACCATATCTCCCTATCCGATAAATATTTTTCAGATCCCAACGGTAAATATGTGCCCCTAGGTGTCTCGAATCTTCTCCAGAAATTTGAAGGCGATCCAACGGTTAATGAATCGGAAAATTGATTTTTTCTGGACCAGACCGGGAAAGTGACGGGATTCGGTTTTGCTTCGATTTTTGGCCTTTTGGCCGGAATTTTCCCAGGTTTTCTTGCTCTTGGCCGGCGCCTAGGTTTAGGGTAGGTGCGGTCATGGCTAGGAAGGGGATTGGTACAGCTTTTTTGGCGTGGAAGGTGTAAATGGGAGCTCAAATCCTAATTTGCAAAGAAGGGGGTCGATTGGTGTTGGAGATGCTTCTAATCCATCAATGGTGGAGTTGGTTGGGTGGAGTGGTGACTGGTTTGTGGCGGTGGCGATGGGGCGGTGTTGGGTTGCGAAGGGTGGGGTGGATGTTGGGTTTGGGAAGATGATGGAGATAACAAAAGTTAATTTTGTTAACATAAATTATTAACATCCGTTAAAATAATTAATGCTCGTTAGAAAAGTAACGTGTGTTAGAAAAAGTTAACAACTGAATAGTAAATTGGTTAATTTTGTTAATAAAACCATAGTACGCATCATACATTTAGTGTTTCAGCAGTACGAGTGTCAAATTGATGTTGGGGCCATAGTACGAGGGGCAGAAAAGCATATTACTCAAAGATAAACTACTATGAGTATACCAATTTGGTTTTGATACATTTCAAACTATGAGTCTCTATGCACACAATTTAACTTTTTTTTTCTTTTTAAAAGAGGATTAATAGCGGTTTTCCAGTTACCCTCTTATTTTAATAGTGTTATAGGAGGCATGAGAATTTGAGAAGGGATCAAACCCTAGACCTTACACTAAGTGTGAAGTTGGGCTCTACCACTGAACCACTCCTTATGAACAAATGGTTGTATTCAAACTTGCGTTGGATTTAGATGTATAACCCCGGACACTTTTAGCCCTCTCCACCACCCACCAATACAAATAAAATTGTAAAGTGTCAGTTTTTATACTAACTTTTTTTACATTCTCTTTTCATGTGGGATAACTCATTTTTCAACATCAATCCACTTACTTTGAGTTTTTATCTCATTCATCCATCAACCAAAATAGATAAATAAATACTTCCCGTCTCATTTAAATTTCAAAAATTTCCACTTTGGTCGTCCAATTTTAAACTACAAAACCTAAAAAGAAATTTACTTATACTTTTTTATTTATGGATCTCACATGTCATACTCACAACAGTTATCTACTAAATACTCCCTCCGTCCCAGCTCACTTGAGACTTTTTGACCAAAACTGGCCAACTTAAGGTCGGTTTGACCAACACTTTATAGAAATATTTATGATCCGAACAAAAATTTAAAAAATGTAAAATGACCACCATTAAAAATCCTCTCAATAACAATTTTTAAAAAGTTTTTTGGAACATAAATATTTCTATAAAGTGTTGGTCAAACCGACCTTAAGTTGACCAGTTTTGGTCAAAAAGTCTCAAGTGAGCTGGGACGGAGGGAGTATTCACTACCATACTTTCTCTCTCCTACAAAACCATCTACACTCACAGGTCATCACTTTTTTCTTAATTTTAGTACCTCAAATATATTTTGAAATTTAAAATGAAACGAAAGGAGTATTTGATTTCAATGTTTTCAGGGAATAAAACACAAAGTCACATTTAATATTATCATTTGACAACAATTTCGCAAAGAAAAAAAATCATTATTTACCTTCCCCCACACATTTTTTCCAACAACCACTTGCCTTGAAATAGTTACATTTAAATTTTGGGTTAATTGCAATTTAAACCCTGAAGTACCTTACCACCCTTCCAAGCGAACCCTGATATGTTTTTTTGTCAAATCGGGTCTTCATGATTTAAAAACTCGCCAAATAAGGTCTTTTTGACGGATTTCGTTAGAAAGTCAGTTATGTAGCATGTGCCATGCATGTGACTAACGGAATTGGGTGACTTTGAATTGATATTAGCTACTAAGGGGCCTAATGAAAATTCTAAATTCAAAAGGGCTGAAATAAAAACAATTATCAAACTTTTAAAATAAATAATATTAAAAATTATTTCATTGGATATAAATAAGTAATTACTTCATTAATTATTATATTAATATTGTAAAATAATTTTTATTTCCAAATTTTATGTGAGGAATATAAATAATTAAAAAACATTATAATGATTTAAAAATGAAACAAAAAATATAGGGATAGTTCTATATTTTAATTAAATATGGAGCATTTCTTTGTGAGGAATATAATTAATTTTTATTTTCAATTTTTTATTAATATCTATATCCACAAATTTTTATAGTTTTAAAATTTATATTTATTTCTTCAGTAAAAAATTATAAAAAAAACAAACATTTTAGATATAAATAAAATAAATCAGTTCCTTAACAATTTTTTAGCATATTATTCGAAAGATTAAAAAAACTCACTTTTCATCTAGAAAAGAAAAAAAAAAAAAAAACCAACCCAGTCAAACTCCTTCCAAAACTCCGGCTAACCACCCACCCATTTCAACAAATTCAGCCAATTGCACACCCTCTTTACACCACCCACACCAGCCACCAACAAACATACCACCGTCCACCAACCCACCTCATCACCACCAGCGCCCACCACCATCTACCACCACCGGAAATCAGAAACACCAACCACCACCATCCGTCATAAACACACCACCATAACCACCCCTATGACTACCACCCACAATAAACAAAATTGAATTTGGGTCACATACCCAAAAATCAAGTTAGTTGCAATACAAATTGGGGGAGAATTTGGTTTGAAGGCCATTAACCCTACCCTACGAGGCTATTAATACCACTGCCATTAACATCATCGTTCCATAACCAGGCAAGATTTCTCCGTCTCCCAAACGCATCACCTTAAATTCGTCTCACTTTTCGAAATACAACAGACATGGCGACATTTAAATCAAGAGAAAACCACCGTAAAAGGCTAGAATTGGAGCAAGCACGTAAATCTGGGCTTGCCCAAGCTGAGGTTGACGTAGAGGATGGAAAAGAAATTAATCCTCATATTCCTCACTATATGTCAACTACACCATGGTACCTCCGGACGGACCGAGTCTGAAGCATCAAAGAAAACCAAAATCAACTCAAACTGAACGGAGAAATCGATTGCCGGTGCCAGAATCCAGATCGGCGCTTCATCTCATATTGGGCTACAGCGTATGAGCAACGAGGAAAGAGGGAGATGCGGCGTGTGTGTGACGAACGAACGAACGACGGGGAGAGCTTTGGCAGTGGGAGGCACCGTCGCTGGCAGGCTGGAGAGAGAGAGAGAGAGAGAGAGAGTGTGTGTGTGTGTGTGTGACGGAGGAGGAAGAAGGGGGATATAGTTTTTTTTTCCATCCCTTGTTTTTTGAAGATGTCATTTATAACCCCTTAAAAGCTAATATCAATTCAAAGTCACCCAATTCCGTTAGTCACGTGCATGGCACATGCTACATAACTGACTTTCTAACGAAATCCGTCAAAAAGGCCTTATTTGGCGAGTTTTTAAATCATGAAGACCCGATTTGACAAAAAAAATCATATCAGGGTTCGCTTGGAAGGGTGGTATGGTACTTCAGGGTCTAAATTGCAATTAATCCTTAAATTTTCTTCTTTTTTTCAATTATCCTTTGCGTTAATGACAATTTAGACCCTGAAGTACCATACCACCCTTCCAAGCGAACCTTGGGTGTCTTTTTTTGTCAAATCGGGTCTTCATGATTTAAAAACTCGCCAAATAAGGCCTTTTTGACAGATTTCATTAGAAAGTCAGTTAAAAAGCATGTGTCAAGCACGTGACTAACGAAATTGGGTAGTTTGAAGTTGAAACTAACTATTAAGGGTGTTTTATAACATATCTAAAAACTGAGGGGAGGGTTAAAAAAACACTCACTATTTATAAACCTTCCCTTCCCCCTTCTTTGTTCCAATATTCCCCCATCTTCCTAACAATGCCGCCTCCACATTCGTTGCCTCGCCGTCGCCCTCGCTGTCTCCGTCTCCTGTCATCGTCTTCCACCACTCATCCACTCCGCCACCATTCGCAATTATGCAGAAGTCTACTCGCCACCATTCACGAACAGGAATTGGATTTCACGAGGTCTTGATTTTTTAGGTTTTCGGATTTGAGGATAAAGGATTGATTAAGGTTTGTGATTTGAGAGGTGTGATTGACGAGAATAGAGTCTGGGAGGTTGATATTGGAGGGGGGAGAGATGAAAAGAAGGCTCTGAAGGTAAATTGATGTTTCTTGTTTTCAAGATGCAAATTTTCCAAACTTTGATTTTGAAATTGTTGATTTGGGATTGTTGAGTTTGTGAAAGTTGTCGGAGCTTTCATTTGTGAAATCTGGGTTGGGTGATTTATGTAATTTTGTGAATTTAAAGCGAATTTGTTTAAGAAATTGGATAGGGGTTTGGTCGGATTTGTTGAAGAAAGGGGTGGGGATTTGGCCGGGTTGGTTGAAGGGGTTGGGGGTTTGGTCGGACTTGTTGAAGAAGAGTGGTGATATCAATAATGGCTGTGAAGGTAATGGTGGGTAGAAGCTGGAAGGATGGTGGGAAAGGGGTGGTCACCGGAAGAAGGGGGAAGGTGGTGGTTATGGAGGATGAACTGACTGGAAGTAGGAAGGATGGATATTTATTTAATTTTCCATTAATAATTAATAAAGAAATTTTTAAGAAATTTTTGTTAAAGATGATGGTGGCTGCCTTTGTCTAAAATTGAATTGCTATTTTAAGATTTTTTTTTCTAAAATAAATGATTGTAACTTATTTTAATTTCCTATTACAAAATATAAAATGTTGCATATTTATTTAATCAAAGATACTCAGACTCTTTTGTTTATCTCGCCGGACTCGTCTCGACAAGACTAAAATACGTGTGTCCGACACTGGTACGACGGAGTAAATCAAAGAGTCCGAGCATCAAAGTATTTAATGATAATTTTCTTTGGTAAACGTAAAAAACGATTTGGATAAGGCATTTGCTAAAAATATACTCCCTCTGTCCCGCCCGACTTAGGATTCTTGGTCAAGCAATTTATACTTTAACCAACAATTTGAACAAAAATAATTATCTTAATGAAAATCTAAAAATAGTTATTTAGTTTATTATTAATCGTGATACAATAACAAGTTTTAAATTTTTATTAGCATCATTATATTTCTTCAAATATTTGGTCAAAGTATAAATTGTTTGACCAAGAATACTAAGTCAAGTGGGACGGATGGAGTATTACATATACTCAATTGTCTCAAAAATTGATAAATTAATATAACTAATGATAAAAAAAATGGAAATAAGAATTACATATATTCCTCAAATAATTAAGTTCTTACGTTTTTAATTATTTTTTTTGTTTCATTTTTATAATTATTATAATTTTTCTAATAAAAAAATCAATTCTATTATTTAGAATAAAAATTACTTTTTTCTACCATTTTTAATAGGTGCACAAATATTGGCGATTTTTTTTTTTTTTTTGAAAAAATGATAATTGTTTTGATTTTCAACCCTACTAAATTTGAAATTTTCATTAAGCCCCTCAACAGAAATATCAACTTCAAACTACCCAATTTCGTTAGTCACGTGCATGGCACATGTTTTTTAACTAACTTTCTAACAAAATCCGTCAAAAAGGCCTTATTTGGCGAGTTTTTAAATCATGAAGACCCGATTTGACAAAAAAGAGATCCATGGTTCGCTTAGAAGGGTAGTATAGTACTTCAGGGTCTAAATTGCAATTAACCCTTTTCCTTTTTGAAGGAAGGAGTATTGGGAGAAAAAAGGTGAAAATATTGAAGGCAAACCAGGGAGGGAGGCATCATGTGACATAAGCATGTCTGGAAAGTTGAAAGCAATCTATCGAATATGGGCCGGGGTGTGCTGTTGCGTGTCCAAACTGACCTCCCAAACATGAAGTAAATTGAGCCCCAGTTTTATTCTTTCCCCTGTCTCTGTCACACAACTTACGCCATTGCTTGCAATTTAAGATACTCTTTCAGTACTCTTTCTTTCACAACCACCACCACCCCACCCGCCACCAGAAAAAAAAAAAAAAAAAAAAAAACAACAACTAAGTACTACCTCTTTCCTTAAATGAGTGTTCAAATTTCATTTTAAAAGACATCTCAAAATCTCACCTCTTTGTTCAATTTGGTGGCAAAGATTCATATATAATCTTGTAATCTCCTTTCCAAACACTTAGTTTTGCATGTATAAAGAGACCGGTGAAAAAAAATTCGAAAAAAAACATTTAGGGACAAAGTTATGCTAAAAAAAGACACTCATTTTGGGACAAAGATTTTTTGAAAATGGACACTCATTTAGAGACAGATGGAGTAGTTTATTTGGGTTCAAATTATTAATTTATTACTTATTTCATACTATTTTTATTTAAAAATATAATGATTTTTTAAAATTGATTTACTCAATAAAACTTTTAACCATTTATTTTTAGACGGAGAGAATAACGAAAATACTTTTATTTAATAATGCGTGTTTTAAGGATTAAATTGTATTCTATTTGTTTTTGCATTATTGTTGTTTACTTATATAATAATAAATATACACTGAATTTATTTGCTTAGAAATAAAATATTTAACAGATAAAAATTAAAAATATGATATTTATATGAATATACAGTTATTGATAGACAAAAGCCTCCAGCCGAAACCCTAACTTGTTCCTCAAGCTAGGGTTGCCGCCTCCCTCCTCTATTTGTGTACATAATTCAAGTTTCCTAGATATAGTCTTATTAGAATACTACTCTTAGAATAGCTCTACAATTCCTTATTTACAGTCTTGTATATATAGGGGACAATGATTATCAATAAACTTGAGATGACTTTTATTCAAATACAATTCATAAGTTTCTTCAATATCTTTCATGGTATCTAAAGCATAAAAGATCCAAAAAAAAAAATTCCATGGCCGAGTCCTCTACCCTACCGAATCCGGCCAAGCCCTCCAAACCCCTGATTATTGTGTCTCTTACTCACATCCTTAAACTCAACCCCACCAACTATATAGGTTGGAAAACCCAAATTGTGGCTTGTCTTCGTGGTTATGATCTGCACCAATTTATCGATGGCACTCATATGGCACCACCCAAAGACCTACCCAATCCAGCAGCTACTCCCACTATACCGGCCGAATCCACCGATGCCCAAAAAGCAGCAGCCCGTCTAGCAGCAGCCGCCGAACTCGCCACCATCCCAAACCCTCCCTACACTACTTGGTATCGACAGGACCAATTACTCTTGAGTGCCCTCGCCGGATCTCTCTCTGCCCCTCTTGTACCGCTGATTTCCTCTTTCACAACAACCCTAGATGTTTGGAACACTTTGGCCAAAACCTATGCAAACCCATCAAAGGGCCATCTTAAGCAGATCAAGGACAGACTACGCACCATCACCAAGGGTTCTCGCTCCGTGGCAGATTATATGCATGACCTCAAATCTTGCGCTGACCAATTGGCATCTCTTGGTCGTCCGCTTGATCCTGATGATCTTGTTGACAAGGTTCTTGAGCAACTGCATGATTCTGACTTTGACAGCGTCGTGACTGCAGTTCAGAGTAGAGACACACCAATTTCGTTCGACGAACTTCATGAGAAACTGATCAACAAAGAACTTTCTATCAAGCATCGAGCCACACCTGTCACTTCTTTCCCGGCCACGGCTGCTTATGTTGCTAAACAACCCAGCCGAAACACTCAGCCTCGCCCACCCACCAACAACCCTAACCCCTCATCTTGGCAGAACCCTACCCCTCAATCCAGCCGCCCGAACACAAACACCACTTCTAACTACAAAGGTCGCTGCCAATGGTGTCGCAAGGAAGGTCACTTTCTCAACCAGTGCTACATGTTTCGCCAAGCCTATCCGGATGCCAACTTCCCTACTCCCAATCCTTCCCCACCTCAGAATTACCAACCCAATCCAAATCCGACTCGACAACCATACCGAGGCCAAAACCCAGCACCTCCAGCCGCATATACTTCCCATACCAATTCAGCCCCGGCTCCAGGATGGTTATTTGACAGCGGAGCTACACATCATGCAACCAATGATCTTCACAACCTATCTCTGCACACTCCTTATGATGGCACCGAGGAACTTATGATCGGTGATGGTTCAGGTTTATCTATATCTCACATTGGTTCTACCTCCCTACCCTCCCCTTCATCCCCTTTTATTTTAAATCATGTTCTTCATGTACCATCTATCTCTCGTAATATCTTATCTGTCTCCAAATTTTGTGTCGATAACAATGCATCTGTCACCTTCTTACCTGATTCTTTTGTTGTGAAGGATCTCAGTACAACCAAAATTCTTTTCCAAGGCAAATCTAGCTCCGGCGTTTATGAATGGCTTCCGTCCCCTCCTGCTGTTTATGTTTCAGTGTCCTCCCGCACAATCCATTGGCATCACCATCTGGGTCATCCGCCTTCTCAAATTTTACAGCACCTTAGTTCTACTTTTAGCTTAGATATTCCTAGATGTCTTTCCTTTCAGTGTAATTCTTGTGATTGTAATAAGAGTCACAAACTTCCGTTTAATGAAAATTCTCTTTCTTCCACTGGCCCGCTAGATTTAATTTACAGTAATGTGTGGACCTCACCCACCTTATCTTTTGATGGTTACAAGTACTACATTATTTTTGTCGATCACTTCACAAAATACACTTGGCTCTACCCACTCAAACATAAGAACGATGCCACTAAGGTTTTCACCTCCTTCCGCAATCTTGTCGAAATGTTTTTTCACCGTTCCATCATCACAATATTTAGTGACAATGGTGGTGAATACATTGGCCTCTGTCCACTCCTCCTTTCCCTTGGAATCTCATATCTCACATCCCCTCCTCTCCTCATACACCAGAACATAATGGGTACTCTGAAAGGCGTCATCGCCACATTGTAGAAACTGGGCTTACTCTCTTATCTCATTCCCACATGCCTCCCATTTTTTGGCCATTCGCTTTTGTTGTCACGACCCGAAATCTAGGCTCTATTTTATTAGTAATAAATAATTATTATTTATTTATTTGCTTATTTATTTATTTAAATTTTTTATTTATTTAAATAATCATGTGTGCATAATATGTGTTATAATATTTATGCCTAGCATTTTATTCGAGTTATTTGGGCTAGTGTGGAAGTGTTGAGTCTTAATTGTTAGTGGGGAGTAATTGTGTTAGTTGATGGAGAGGGGGGTCTAATGGTAACCTTTTGAAATAATTCCCTACTCCCTCCCTACTCCTTCCCTCATCTTCCCCATCCTTACACTCCATCCCTCTCTCCCAGCCATCTCTCTCTCTCTCCTCCATTGGGTAAGTTTCTTTCTCTTTCCTTCTCTCTTCATTTTCTTCATCTTCTCCTCATAATCTCTCATTTCTTAAAACATGAACCTTGTTTAGATCGTCGATAGGATCGCGTAGAATAAAAAAGAATTGAATTCCGTCAACTTTGAGATTTATCAGGTAAGTTACTTTTCCCCCATTTTGATGCTAAAATGTTCATATCATGTTTATATGATGTTTGATGTGTTATATTTGAAGTTTGGTTGAGTTTAGAATTTATTTTGAATTTATTTGAGTTTTTGGGTAAAAAAATGGTGAAATCATGAATGTGGGGATTTGGTGTTGGTTTGGATGATTAAAGGGTGTTATTTAGGTTCCCTTTAGGTTGGATGTTGTTTAGGAGCTTTAGAAATGTATTGGGAAGCTTTTATTTTGAGCATTTAGTGAAGGTTGTGTTTTGGTTCGAAATTGGTGAACCCAGGAAGAATCTGGGCATTGTTCTTCTGGCACGGTCGTGCAACATTCACTGTCCTCCCGTCACGATTGGCACGGTCGTGCCACTTTCTTAGGCACGGTCGCACCAAAATTCCATTTTCTTCCGTCATGATTGGCACGGTCGTGCCACTTTCTTAGGCACGGTTGTGCCAAGCTGGGACTCTGGTATATTCTTCCCTTTTCTTCTAAAATTGTTTCCTCCATAACTTTCTCATCCGAACTCCGTTTTGTACGAATAAACTATCATTTTAAAGCTCTCCTTGAGCTCTTCGAGATGAGTGAATAGTTTTGCTTGTGTGCTTGAGTTAACTGGATCCTTTGTGATCAAATGTGATAAGGGATTGGTGTTATTATTGTGGAAATTATTAGAGCACCTTAATTGGTTATTGTTAGTTCATTTCACTTTCTTGGTGACTTCTTGGTATGGTTCCCTACTTTGGAACCTTAAGTTGTTTGTTCATGCTAATATATTATTTCTTAGCATTTAATTGGAAGCCCAGCTGGCATATTTGTTGCATCGGGCGATGGGAAGGATTATAATGGTAAAGCCAAGTCCATTATAATGTTGACCATTGTTTTGACCTTACTATACCCCCCCCCCTTTTTCCAGATTGGCCTTGGAAAGGATGAGTTAGCTTCCTTTGTGAATGTATCTATCTATCGGGCATGACTTTGTGTCATGGTCCTTGTCCTTTGTGACACTTTTATGGTTATTGGTTCCGGTACCGGGGTTTCTCTTCGGCTTTCATGCTATTATGAAGATGATGATTTGTTGATTATTGAAGCTGCGCAGCGATCCTTTATTTGGATGTACCAGTTTGGAAAACCTTGGCTATATCCTTTGTTATGTGTTTATTTCCGCTGCTATCTGTTATGTGATAAATGCTATGTGCTATGTGATATTTATTATTGCTTATTGCTTCTTGCATCATAGCATGTCATGTAGTTGCATTAGTAACTTATTGAGATTTATCTCACCCCCTTTTCTTTTATCTTTGTTTTTCCTTAACCCCCCCAGGTGCTAAGGATTAGTCTCGCTGATCACGAGAAAGAGGACGTCGAGTGTGGATACATTCTTTTGGGGAAGGTTATTATAGGTTGGTTTACATTATGTAAATGTGTAACCATTTTGGGATAGTTGTACCAAACAATGACGTCACTAAGAATTGTATATTTTTATTTTGTTGGGCATAAACTTGTGGAAGTTTATGATAGTTGTAATTGGTTTTTATCAAACTTGGTTTTGTAAAACTTTGGATCATCACCTTTTGGTATCAAATGAAATTTTTAACTTCAGTATTTCACAGTTTTGGTTTTAGAGTCGACGTCCAGATCGCGGTCTCGGGCCCGCGGGGTCCGGGGTCGCGACAGTTGGTATCAGAACTATGGCATTGGCTCTAAGTATAAGTTTAGGTGGATTAGTATGACCTAGGTGGGTAGTAGTGTGCGGAGTGATTAACGGTTGATGTTTTATGCAGGTACTTGTTACAATAGTTCGTAGAAGGAGTGGTGAAGGTAGTACCAGTAATGCAAATCAGAATGATACAAGGGAAGAAGCCCGTGCCATGTTTCAAGGCATGTTTGAGGCGGCCATGAAGGCCATACATGATCAAGGTCCGAGGGTAGAACAAGCACCACCCCGCTATGGATTGGAGCAATTTCTGAAGCTGAAACCGGTTGAATTCAATGGGGAACCCGATGTTCGGAAAGCTGAGTTGTGGATTGAGTCGATGGAGAAGATTTATGATGTGTTTGGGTGCACGGATGAGGACAAGGTCCGGTTCGCGGCTTATAAACTTGTGGGAGCCGCCGAGCATTGGTGGAAGGGTGTTAAAGCTACTTGGGATGATACTCACACGGT
The DNA here is from genome assembly GCA_026119855.1 of Campanula takesimana. Taxonomy (NCBI): domain Eukaryota; kingdom Viridiplantae; phylum Streptophyta; class Magnoliopsida; order Asterales; family Campanulaceae; genus Campanula; species Campanula takesimana. The sequence goes on along the minus strand of JAOWBW010000042.1, from coordinate 1,632,126 downwards.
GTATGCGTGGGAGTTGTTTGTGCGCAAATTCAAAGAGCATTTCATTCCGGTTGTTGATCAAAACCGAAAGGAGATCGAGCTACTCAACCTGGAGCAAGGTGTGTTGTCTATAGCACAATACTCGGCTAAGTTCATAGAATTAGCCCGGTATTGCGACTATTTGGTGAGGACCGAGGAACAAAAGGCTATGAGATTCATTCGGGGATTGAAGACCTCCATCCGTACTCAACTTATTGCCCAACGGATTGTGACTTTCCAAGATGCGGTGGACCGAGCCTATTTGATAGAGCAAGATATTGGGGAACATAAGAGGAAGACCGAGGTGGCCAACCCGAGTAAGCAAGGAGCACAAAGCAAGCCACAACACCGTTTCGACAATCGAGGTAACCCGGGAGCATCATCTTAGTTTAAGGGGCAAACCACACCGAGGAATCCGGGTACTACTCCGGGGATTCAGAATAGGAAGCCTTGTACTTTTTGTTAAAAGGTAGGCCATGCGGAGGATAGGTGTTGGAAAAAGCAAGGCAAATGTACCAATTGTGGTGAAATGGGGCACTTTACGAGAGATTGCACGAGGCACCGAGGACAGTCATCCGGGCCTGGGGTTGGTATTAATCAGGGTCAGAAAAGGGATGCCGCCGGGAAGTCCAAAGTTCAAGGGAAGGTTTATGCCATGAATCAACAACAAGCTACAGATGATCCATCCGTTATTGGAGGTATTGTTTCTGTGTCTAATGTGAGCGCACGAGCGTTAGTAGATCCAGGATCATCTCATTCATACATTTCTGTGCAATTTGCTTCCATGTTAAATGCTGCATTCGAGTCTTTACCGTACGTGCTAGAGGTGTCGACCCCTATAGGAGAATGCTTGATTTCTGATCGAGTCTTTCGTGCTTGTGATGTGGTTATTTGTGGTCGTGTCCTTTGTGCGGATTTGGTAGTTCTTCCTATCCAAGACTTTGATGTCATTTTGGGTATGGATTGGTTGAGCAAGTTTCATGCTTCCGTTGATTGCCGTAAGAAAACTGTTACTTTTTCTATTCCCGATGTGCCTAAATTTGTGTTTGAGGCTAGTCCTCTGAGTAGAAAGGTTCGCTTAATTTCTTATTTGAAAGCGAGAAAATTATTGCATAGTGGTTGTGAGGGGTATTTGGCTAGTGTTCTTGATACTAGGAAAGAATCCCCTAGTTTGGATAGTGTTCGGGTAGTTCGGGAATTTCCCGATGTTTTCTCTACCGAGTATGATATGCCGCCCGATCGTGAGATTGAGTTTTGTATAGATCTTTTGTCGGGTACGGCTCCAATTTCGAAAGCACCTTATAGGTTAGCTCCCGCAGAGTTGAAGGAATTAAAGGTTCAGTTGCAAGAGTTGCTTGATCGAGGGTTTATCCGCCCTAGTGTTTCCCCGTGGGGAGCACCGGTTTTATTTGTGCGGAAGAAAGATGGTTCGTTGAGATTGTGTATAGATTACCGGAATTTGAATCAGGTTACGGTGAAGAACAAGTATCCTCTATCGCACATCGATGATTTATTTGATCAGCTTCAAGGGTCCGTGGTTTTCTCTAAACTTGATTTGAGGAGTGGGTACCATCAGTTGAAGGTTCGATCGGAGGATATTCCGAAGACTGCCTTTCGCACTCGTTATGGTCATTTCGAGTTCTTGGTTATGCCGTTTGGGTTGACTAACGCGCCGGCCGTATTTATGGATTTGATGAACCGAGTTTTCCATCCTTATCTTGACTCGTTCGTGGTGGTCTTTATTGATGATATTCTCGTCTACTCTAAATCCCGAGAGGAGCACGAGCAGCACTTGAGGACAGTTTTATCCGTTCTTGCGAGGGAGAAATTATTTGCGAAGTTCAGTAAATGCGAATTTTGGCTCGAGAAGGTGTCATTTCTGGGACATGTGATTTCGAAAGACGGGATTTCGGTGGATCCGTCAAAGATAGAGGCTATAGTGTATTGGAAGAGACCCGAATCAGTGACAGAGATTAGAAGCTTTCTTGGTTTGGCCGGATATTACAGAAGATTTATAGAGGGGTTTTCGAGGATTGCTACTCCGATGACTCAGTTGACCCGGAAGAATGTCCCGTTTGTGTGGACCGAGAAATGTGACAAGAGTTTCGAGGAATTGAAGAAGAGGTTGACTACCGCACCAATCTTGAGTTTGCCTATGGGAGCGATGGCCTAGTGATTTACAGTGATGCTTCGAAAGAGGGTTTGGGTTGTGTGTTGATGCAGAATGGGAAAGTAATTGCTTATGCTTCGAGGAAGTTGACCCCTAGTGAACAGAATTACCCGACTCATGATATGGAGTTAGCGGCTATTGTATTTGCGTTGCACAAATGGAAGCACTACCTTTACGGGGCGAAGTTTGAAATTTTTACGGATCACAAGAGTTTGAAGTACCTTTTCTCCCAGAAATAGTTGAATAATAGGCAGCGCCGATGGATGGAATTGTTGAAGGATTATGATTGTACGATTTCTTATCACCCGGGAAAGGCGAATGTGGTAGCCGATGCGATTAGTAGAAAGTCTTATGTGGCTTCGATGATGGTCCGTGAATGGAAAATGCTTGAGGATGTTCGAGATTGGTCTCCTCGTGAATCGAGACATGGGGCTATTTTTGCGAATATTAGGGTGTCTCCGACCCTAATTCAAAGGATAAAGGAAGCTCAGAAAGAAGATCCCGAGTTGGTGAAGATAATGGGTAAATTGAAGGAAAAGAATTTCGAGGATTTTTCTGTTAGCCCGATTGGAGTGTTGACTTTCCGTGGTCGTTTGTGCGTACCCGATGTTGATGGAATTAAACAGAGAGTTTTAGATGAGGGTCACAAATCGAGGTATACTATTCATCCGGGTAGTACGAAGATGTATCAGGATTTGAAGCAACAATTTTGGTGGATTAATATGAAAAGGGAAATAGCCGAGTATGTTTCGAGGTGTTTAACTTGTCAGCAGGTCAAAGCCGAGCATCAGAGACCCGCGGGATTACTTCAGCCGTTAGAGATTCCGGAGTGGAAATGGGAGCATGTGACTATGGATTTCGTTACGGGACTACCTCGTACCCGTAGGAAGTATGACAGTGTTTGGGTAATAGTGGATAGATTGACCAAGAGTGCCTATTTCTTGCCTATTGACATCAGATATTCGATGGAGAAGCTTGCGACCCTTTACGTTGATGAGATTGTGAGATTGCATGGGGTTCCGGTTAGCATCGTGTCAGATCGAGACCCGAGGTTTACTTCTAGATTCTGGAAGGCATTTCAAGAAGCTTTGGGTACATATTTGCGATTCAGTACAGCTTTTCATCCTCAGACCGACGGTCAATCCGAGAGGACTATTAAGATTTTGGAGGATATGTTGCGAGCTTGTTCGATAGACTTTTCCGATTCTTGGGATTCGCACCTACCGTTAGTGGAATTCTCTTACAACAACAGTTATCAGGCTAGTATCGAGATGTCACCGTTTGAGGCCTTGTATGGAAGGAAGTGTAGATCGCCTATTTGTTGGGATGAGGTTGGTGAAGCGAAGATCGTGGGTATTGATTTGCTTCAGGATTCGGTTGAGAAAGTTAGAGTTATCCGGGATAGATTGAAGACAGCCCAGAGTCGACATAAGAGCTACGCAGATAACCGAAGGCGAGATCTTAGTTTTCAGACCGGTGATTTGGTGTTCTTGAAGGTATCTCCGAAGGTGGGTATTCGTAGGTTTGGGAAAAAAGGCAAATTGGCTCCAAGGTTTATTGGTCCGTTTGAGATTTTGGGAAGGGTTGGACTTCTAGCGTATCGTCTTGCGTTACCGCCATCCTTAGACCGGTTGCATAACGTCTTCCACGTTTCTATGCTTCGGAAGTATTTTCATGATCCATCTCACGTGTTACCGAGGATACCGGAAGATATTGAGCCCGATATGACTTATGAGGAACGACCGGTTCGGATTTTAGATACCAAAGTCCAAGAGTTGAGGAGCAAGAGCATCGCGTTGGTTCGAGTTCTTTGGAGGAATCATAATATCGAGGAGTCGACGTGGGAGCTTCGTGACGAGATCGAGAGGAAATTTCCGTGGCTTTTTGTTTGAGGTGAGTCTCGTTAAAATTCGGGTCGAATTTTCTTTAAGGGGGAGTGAATGTCACGACCCGAAATCTAGGCTCTATTTTATTAGTAATAAATAATTATTATTTATTTATTTGCTTGTTTATTTATTTAAATTTTTTATTTATTTAAATAATCATGTGCGCATTTATGTGTTATAATATTTATGCCTAGCATTTTATTCGAGTTATTTGTGCTAGTGTGGAAGTGTTGAGTCTTAATTGTTTGTGGGGAGTAATTGTGTTAGTTGATGGAGAGGGGGGTCTAATGGTAACCTTTTGAAATAATTCCCTACTCCCTCCCTACTCCTTTCCTCATCTTCCCCATCCTTACACTCTATCCCTCTCTCCCAGCCATCTCTCTCTCTCTCCTCCATTGGGTAAGTTTCTTTCTCTTTCCTTCTCTCTTCATTTTCTTCATCTTCTCCTCATAATCTCTCATTTCTTAAAACATGAACCTTATTTAGATCGTCGATAGGATCGCGTAGAATAAAAAAGAATTGAATTCCGTCAACTTTGAGATTTATCAGGTAAGTTACTTTTCCCCCATTTTGATGCTAAAATGTTCATATCATGTTTATATGATGTTTGATGTGTTATATTTGAAGTTTGGTTGAGTTTAGAATTTATTTTGAATTTATTTGAGTTTTTGGGTAAAAAAAATGGTGAAATCTTGAATGTGGGGATTTGGTGTTGGTTTGGATGATTAAAGGGTGTTATTTAGGTTCCCTTTAGGTTGGATGTTGTTTAGGAGCTTTAGAAATGTATTGGGAAGCTTTGATTTTGAGCATTTAGTGAAGGTTGTGTTTTGGTTCGATATTGGTGAACCCAGGAAGAATCTGGGCATTGTTCTTCTGGCACGGTCGTGCTCCTTTATTTGGCACGGTCGTGCAACATTCACTGTCCTCCCGTCACGATTGGCACGGTCGTGCCACTTTCTTAGGCACGGTCGCGCCAAAATTCCTTTTCTTCCGTCATGATTGGCACGGTCGTGCCACTTTCTTAGGCACGGTCGTGCCAAGCTGGGACTCTGGTATATTCTTCTATTTTCTTCTAAAATTGTTTCCTCCATAACTTTCTCATCCGAACTCCGTTTTGGACGAATAAACTATCATTTTAAAGCTCTCCTTGAGCTCTTCGAGATGAGTGAATAGTTTTGATTGTGTGCTTGAGTTCACTGGATCCTTTGTGATCAAATATGATAAGGGATTGGTGTTATTATTGTGGAAATTATTAGAGCACCTTAATTGGTTATTGTTAGTTCATTTCACTTTCTTGGTGACTTCTTGGTATGGTTCCCTACTTTGGAACCTTAAGTTATTTGTTCATGCTAATATATTATTTCTTAGCATTTAATTGGAAGCCCAGCTGGCATATTTGTTGCATCGGGCGATGGGAAGGATTATAATGGCAAAGCCAAGTCCATTATAATGTTGACCATTGTTTTGCCCTTACTATACCCCCCCCCCTTTTTCCAGATTGGCCTTGGAAAGGATGAGTTAGCTTCCTTTGTGAATGTATCTAGCTATCGGGCATGACTTTGTGTCATGGTCCTTGTCCTTTGTGACACTTTTATGGTTATTGGTTCCGGTATCGGGGTTTCTCTTCGGCTTTCATGCTATTATGAAGATGATGATTTGTTGATTATTGAAGCTGCGCAGCGATCCTTTATTTGGATGTACCAGTTTGGAAAACCTTGGCTATATCCTTTGTTATGTGTTTATTTCTGCTGCTATCTGTTATGTGATAAATGCTATGTGCTATGTGATATTTATTATTGCTTATTGCTTCTTGCATCATAGCATGTCATGTAGTTGCATTAGTAACTTATTGAGATTTATCTCACCCCCTTTTCTTTTATCTTTGTTTTTCCTTAACCCCCCCAGGTGCTAAGGATTAGTCTCGCTGATCACGAGAAAGAGGACGTCGAGTGTGGATACATTCTTTTGGGGAAGGTTATTATAGGTTGGTTTACATTATGTAAATGTGTAACCATTTTGGGATAGTTGTACCAAACAATGACGTCACTAAGAATTGTATATTTTTATTTTGTTGGGCATAAACTTGTGGAAGTTTATGATAGTTGTAATTGGTTTTTATCAAACTAGGTTTTGTAAAACTTTGGATCATCACCTTTTGGTATCAAATGAAATTTTTAACTTCAGTATTTCACAGTTTTGGTTTTAGAGTCGACGTCCAGATCGCGGTCTCGGGCCCACGGGGTCCGGGGTCGCGACATTTGTCACTGCGTGCTATTTAATCAATCGCATGCCCACTCGCACTCTCAATCTTCAGTCCCCATATCACAAACTATTTGGTCATCCTCCCAACTATCACTAACTTCGCAGTTTCGGTTGTCTGTGCTATCCGTGGCTCCGCCCCTACACATCTAACAAACTCGATCCAAAGTCTACTCCGTGTGTGTTTGTCGGCTACTCACCCACTCAGAGTGCCTACTATTGCCTCGAACCAAAATCTCACAAAGTTTATGTTTCGCGTCATGTGAAGTTTGTGGAGCACACCTATCCGTTTCATTCTCCATCCACCTCTGCTTCTCAATTCACAACAGCAACCGAATGGTGTACAATCATAATCCCACTTCTTTCCCAACCTTTGACAACCCCCCTCACTACTACCGACTCCCCTAGACCGACTGGACACCCTCTCATTCCACCGGTTGTCCCTCCTGAGCAATCCATCGAACCTAACTCCCCCACCTCTGTTCAGTCTTCTCCATCTATCTCGGTCACCTCCTCCTCTTCCGCTGCCACATCTGCCTCTGGCAATACCTCTCCAGCCTCTACCATTCCTTCCCCACCACCTATGCCTCCCGGCCCCATCACTCGCCTTCGCAACAATATTCGGAAACCCATTACCAAACTCAATCTTCAGGCTTCTCTTCAATCCCTGATTCCGAACCATCTACCTATGCCCAGGCTCTCAAAATTCCAGCGTGGCGTGCTGCCATGCAGGCTGAGTACGATGCATTTGTACATAATCAAACTTGGGATCTTGTCCCTGCTGTGTCCACGCAACATCCAATTGGTTGCAAATGGATCTTTAGAACCAAATATAATCCTGACGGTACTATTGAACGTCACAAAGCGCGATTAGTTGCCAAAGGCTTCCATCAGAGACCGGGTGTGGATTATTCTGAGACATTCAGTCCAGTGGTCAAACCGGCCACTATCCGCACAGTTCTTTCCCTCAAGCCGGCTGAGACATTCAATAGACTTTTAAGATTTGATAAAGTTATTAGTATGATGGTATTCTCGATAGTGTCTTAGTAAAATTTATTACTCCCTCCGACCGAAAACGATATTCTCATTTGACTATTCAAAACTTTTTAATGATATAAACACTTGCTACACGATCCATGCTATGTTTATGAACTTTTAAGTTTAAATTGTGGAAATGAGAATAACTTTTTGGGACAATGAAAAATAACAAATAGGAAGATTATTTTGGGACGGATGGAGTATTTAATAAAGTTAATCATAAAATAAAATAAGTGCACCATTTTGGGATGAAAAAGTAATTATCACTCTAGGTAGGTTTTACATAGGAAAAGTGAAAATGAAATTGAATTAAACTCCCATATGTGACATGTTAGTTAATATTGTGCATGAACCAGCTTTATGATGTACTATAGCGGTGAGCCAATTATTATTCATCACTCTGTTTTTATAACTAACAGTGTAGGAAAATATCAAAAAAAATATTTATTTATTATAATATTATGAATATTTGATATACAACTTGACAATAATAACAAAATTATGCATACAACGTATTACGTAACAAAAGTAGTGTAGCCACAATACATAACACATGTAGATTTTGTATACAACTTGACAATAATAACAAAATTATGCATACAACTTAACAAAATTAACAGAATCATGCATTTAGCTTAATGAAACTAACAAATTTCAATTTGTAACTTAACAAAAGTATCTGAATCCCAAATTACAACTATAATCTAATGACACTTATATATACAAAAAATGAAAGTAAAATAAATACGGTGTACTCCCTCCGTCCCATTTAAGAGTCAAAAAAATGGGTGTGTTCAAGAATTCAGGAAAATGTGATGTGTTGTGAGTATTGATAGTTGGGTAGGAAAGAGAAAGTCGGGTAAATAATAGTTAGTGGATAATTGTTATGAGTAAAACATGTAAGACCCACTTTTTATTTTAAAATTTTGACTTTTAAAATAAAACGTCTTTTTTAGGAAAAAAAAATTGACTCTTAAAATTTAAAATAAGACAGAGAGGAGTAATAAAAATTTCCCCACCATCCAGAAACAAATTAACCCACAAGTACAATGTAAGTTGCAGAATCTACTATTTGACTGCCAAATCAAGTTTATTTCTTACGCCATCCATTCCTGGGGTAGACAGTACGTTATAGCCTTATAGGCCTGCATAATCAATCTTCTTCTGCAAAACGGGGGCAGCAGATAAGAACTGTGTTCTTTTCTTGCCTCCGTAATATGCGCACGCCTTCTTCCAAACAAACAACTCCCCCAACATGTCCCCCGGGCATAGCTCAGTGGTTAAGGAGGGGGACATAAGTTGTTGCGCTGGAGGCATAGAGTGTGGGTTCGATTCCTGGTGGGAGCAATTAGTGTCAGGGCCGAGCAACCGTAAGTCCTGGCACAACGGAGCTCTCCGGGCTCTTTTCCGGGGTCGGACCTTCTATTGTGTTATCAGTTGACATGTGCTCAAACCCTGGCTACTGAGGCACATCCCGCGATTTAACGGGTGGTAGGGAAGAGGGACCGGAACTACTACCCCCAGGAGTAGTTGGCGGAGTTAGGCCGAGCAACCGTAAGTCTGGCGAAGTTGGTGAACCTGGGCATCAAAAAAAAAAAAAAAAAAAAAAAAAAACAACTCCCCCAACATGGACACTGGAGAGCTGAGGGAAATAAATATTTAAAATATTTATTTTTAACTAAAAGTAAATTTGAAAAAAAAATTAGACATTTATTTAGAGACAGATATAGTACTTCCTTTCCCCGGTCAAGCTTCATTTTTATAAATACTTTTTGGGTAAAAAAAAAAAAACTGAATGTTAACTTTTCATTTAAGAGATATTAAAAAAATATTTTTAATAATAACAAAAATGCATAAATACCTTTGCTATCAATTTTTCAATTTTTTAATTCATATGTATTTTATAAATAGTGAAGAAAGCTTGTTAAAAATATTTTGGAACCATTTAAAAAAAAAATGTACATTAATTTTAAGATATTTTTTTACTCCCTCCGTTTCGGTTTAAAGTTCTTAGTTTGACTTTACACGCTTATTAAGAAACTAAGGCAAATTTGGGTCAATAATAGTAGTATATGGAGTATATGTAGGACCCACTTTCCATTTTAAGATTTTGACTTTTAAAATGAGAAGCCATTTTAGGAAATTTTTTACTCTTAAATGGGACGGAGGGAGTATGAATGAGGACAAGATTGTCCAAAACACTATTCATCATTTGCCATTTAAGGAATAAAGCAACTAAGAACATTAAATTGGGACATACCAAAAAGGAAAATAAGAATTTTAAACTGGCCAGAGGGAGTAATAAATATTTATTGAGACCAAACAAAATAAAAAATTCAAAAATAGGATTGACTTGAATGAGGTTGAGGTGGCCATCTAGATTTTAATGAACCTTTTTTATTTTTGTTTATTTTTGACCGTTCGACAAACAGTTCGCTTTCTACGTTGTTTTTTCTTTTTAAGTAAAACTAAATTACAACGAAAAACTACAAAATTTTGGTTGTTTTTGTAGACTCCACTATTCAAATATCTAATTATTTATTGTCAATTGTATTTATAACATAAATTTGTAAAAAAAAATTGGTTACGTTAAAATTGCTCTTCTTTTCCGTTACTATCATGACAAAAATACTCCTTCCGTCCCAAAATGATCTTCTCATTTGTCATTTTTCATTGTCCAAAAAAAAAATTCTCATTTTTAAAATTTAGGCTTAAATGTTCATAAACATTACATAGTTAGTGAAGCAAGTGTTCATATCCTTAAAAAGTTTGAATAGTCAAATGTGAAGATCATTTCGGGATGGAGGGAGTAATTGTTATATGTTCCTTTATAGTTTGACCGAGATACTATATTACTTCTGTTGCAAAATTGTTTTTGATCAACAAAAAATTTAGAAATCTATCTAGGGGCGGAGGTAGTATTATATTCCTCTTAGAAATAAATTGTCATAATTTAATTTTCTAAATCTACTTCAGTGAAATTTAACCAAAATTTTATATTTTTTTATGAAATTCATGAAATTCTAAGCATTCACCGTGATGCGGCATTAAAAGAATGTAAATATGAATTTTTACAATTCTTTTAAAAATCATTATTAATTAATTGTTTTTTTGAAGGAATTAATTGAATTTAAGTAAAATCTCAATTTAATTGATTGAAGCCGGCTATAATTCTTGTATAAAACATTTGACATTTGTCCATAGTAACATTTTTTTTTTTTTGAAGCATATGATAGTAACATTAACTTTGTCAATGAGATATCAGATGGGGCATTCCGCATATGATAGTCAAATTCAAGCCGTCTATATATATTCTACTTTATACTCCGTATTATTTATTTTTTTCTTTTCATTAACTTTTTTTATTGAATGTTTGTTCAAAAAGAAAAAACTTTTTGGTTGAATGCGCTACACTGTCTATTTTTGATGGTTTAAATTATGATTCTACTTTAGAAATCCTTTTATCACGTCCCTCAAGTACAGTGAATTAGTGGACGGATCAGATCATAGTTATAAATACCGTCTCGGACAATGCACCGGTTTTGTCATTGGGACGGGAAGTACCGGTGTATCGTACTGGATTTACCGCACTTTTTAGTATTTTTTAAGATAATTATATATATAACATATGTTCAACAAAAAATTACAGAAGCTTGTATTTTATAATCACACTATACCAATTGCTTACAAATTACAGGTTTGCAGCTTTAATTTCTTGAACTACACAGGCTGCTTTGTTCCTGTTTGGCGACTTGACGACCTTGAAAGTTCTATTGCTTTGAATGGATGTGGATTAATCGTGAAGTATAAATCTAGGTCATAGTTAAAAAAAAAAAAAAAAAAAAACTCAAGTTTAAATATATTTTTATTAGGGCTGAAAATTAAAAATTAGTGTTTAAAAATCTTTCTTTTCACGCACCGACCGTTACAACCATCTCGGTCGGTACGGTTCGGTTTGGACCGGTTTGAACGGTACGTGGCGGTTCAGGACGGTACAGAAACTGGGACGGATTGAAACTTGTACCGCACCGATTTTCAACTGGGACGGGACGTACCGGTACGGTACGGGATTTATGACTATGGATCGGATACAAAAAGTGTGGTTGGATTTGGGGCAGAATGATTAGTTATCTAAAATACTAGCGACTTCTAAGAAAATAAAAAAGCATATGCATAATTATTGTTCGTTTGGTTAACTCATTCGAACTTTGACCATAACTTTAAAAAAAATCTAGATTTTCCACTGCAATTCTATAAATTGTTATTGTTTCCCGGTCAAAAATAGTACTAATAACATATTTTAGAATTGCACAAGGGTCTAGATTTTTATAAAATTATAGTAAAAGTTCAATCGAGTTTTTACTAAAAAAAATCAAACTGTGCACATTAAGTTGGTGGCGAAAGTAGTATAATAGATGTAAACAAAGTTTGTCATTTTATAATAAAAAAAGAAAATGGTTGGAGTAGGTAGGGTAGTGTGTGTGTGTATTATCACAAGCCCATTCCATTACCTCGCATTTCTTACCAGGTGTGAATAGTGTAGTGTAGTGTAGTGTTGGGAGGGTGAGGGTGAGGATGAGGAGAGGAAGGGAAGTTGGAGAAGGGGAGCACGTGCAGTGAAGAGTGGTCCATGCAAATAGCAAATGAACTGCACGTGCCCTGCTTCTCCAACACCACCTACTCTCCCATTGCCTTCCATTTGCTTAATTCTGTATATAACTCAACTCTATCTATCTGGGCAGTATATGGAACCAGAAAGCCTTAATATATATAGCCACCCCACGCCACCCCCCCCCCCCCCCCCCCCCCCGGGTAGACTAGTGAAGAGAGTAGGAGATAGAGAGATAATAAGTACTACTAGTATGCAATTAAAGAGATGGAGTCTAGGAGTGGCCATTCTTTAATTAAAGACCCCATCAACAAGCAATCACTTTGTGTTTATGTCTATTCTCTTGACTTCTACTTTCAAACATTTTCATTTTTTAACATAAATCTATACTAGTATTCAACTTTTTTCCGGGAAAAAATATTCACATTTTGAATTAATAATTAATTTAACTGAATTTTGATTAAATGTTTTTATTAGTCTAATAAAACTTTAAAATTTTGCTACTATTGCATCTTGAAATACAATCTATTAAAAATAACAAGAATGACTGTTAATGAAAACGATGATGATAAGGAAAAACGGGGAATGATGTAATATTTTCAGTTCCTCAATCTTTCTCCCCCCCCCCCCCCGAGTTAGTCTGTTGTAAAACGCGTTTTTCCTAGTGATTAGGAAAAATGTGTTTTTCATAATCATCTGACGCTCCTCAACACACTCGCTGGACCTTCATAACACAACAACTGGTCATCCTAACCACTGTCACTGGCTATATATTAACACATCATCTGCTCTTCAATTTTTTTCTCAAAAAAAACTTTCCGGCTATCACCTTCAAATGTTATGGGTATCAGTCTCAAAGGTTCTGGATCTCAGTCTCAAAGGTTCTTTTAAGCTTTTTTTTTCTCACTGGAGCTTCATAAATTATATTCAGAAGACTATATTATTTATATCCAGAACCTCTTGAGCTTGATATCCAGAAAGTTTATTGGCCACGACCTTCTTCAAATGTGCTTGAAAATCATATGCAGAAGGCTTATTAGTGATATCCAGAACCGATGAAAAGTTTCGATTATTTATAAAAATGCCACCGCGCGTTTTTTTATAGAAGTTCCACATATTTTCAAAAATGTCACCGAAAACACGTTTTTCCTGAGACTTGCGTAAAACGCGTTTTACCCACGATTTTGTGTTCTCCCAGTCTCCCCCTCTCAGCCTCTCAATATCTTTCTTTCTTCAATGATTTTTTTTCTCATCAATAAACCGTTAACTATGTATTCGTTTTAGGGCAAATTGCAAATTGGTAACCCGTGTTTGTCTCATGTTTGCAATCCACAATCTGAGAGTTGAATCGTGCCAATCAGGCACCTAAGTTTGTCAATTTGTTGCAATGTGGTGTAAAAACTAACTTTTTGTTATTTTTTTAACGGACTTAAACACATGTGCCTCGGACATGACTTTTTAAAAGGGCAATCTTTTCAATTCCAGGAGACTGTGCAAGGCATGTGTTTAACAGAGGGGGTCAACTGTAAGTTTTTCAAAATAAAGGAAATAATGAAAAAAAAATCCATGGCATACACGTATTTGTTTATGTCTTCACCGTCTTCCTCCATCTTCTCTCTCAACCCCTAGCCTCTCTCTCTCTCTCTCTCTCTCTCTCTCTCTCTGCCATGCCCAAATCTTTCTCCGGCCCTTCTGCAAATCAGTCGCCATCACGCCGGCTACCACATCATCTCCTTCGGCCGATGACCCCCATCGCCAAATCCAGCCCCAACTTCCTATCTCGACCCAAAAGATGACCTGTTGTCTACCCCAGATCCTGGTTAGTGAAAATTCCGGCCAACACCTCCTTCTAGGGCCAGCAGGACATCATCACACCTCTTTCTCCGGCCAGCAGAACATCATCACAGGATTCGAGAGTGAGGGAGGAAAAGGACTCCCCAAACTTCCATTATTTTGATATGCAATTTCAATTTCAATTTCAATTTTCTATTTTATTTTTAGAGACAAGAATTTCAGTTTGGGTTTGTTTCTATTTTCTGTGTTTGAGAAACAACCTGCTCTTGCCCATATTACCCAGCAACAAAACTAATGTTCTAATCTGGAGTTTTGAATTTTGAAGTACTTGATTTGAAATTTAAGTTTTTTAAGTTCTTGAATAATCAGATTTTTTGAACTTGCTGATGGTTTGATGATGGTGGTGGTGGTTTAATGGTGGTGGTGGCGGGTGGTGGTTATTGTGAGGCGATTGAATGGTGGTGTTGGTGCCCTGTTGAAGAGATGCGCTGGGGAAATGGGGATCTGAGACGTAGAAGATGAAGAAGATGAAAGGAATAGGCTGGTGAGGGCCAGCCATGGGTGGATTCACCATTTTCTAGTGAAATGACAAAATTACCCCTTTAAAAGTCATGTGCAAATCACATGTGTTTCATTCAGTCAAAAAACTAACGATTTGTTAGTTCTTACACCACATTGCAACAAATTGACAAACGTAGGTGCCTGATTAGCACAATTCAACTCTAAGGTTGGGGATTGCAAACGTGAGACAAACACAGGTCACCAATTTGCAATTTGCCCTTCGTTTTATGCTATCTTTATATGCAATAGAACTACAATGATTACCGCATCGAAATTAGAATTTCTCTCATTTGGAAACCTCTATCTTCTCTCTTTCATTAAAAGCTCTGCTTTCTCTTCGTTGTATTGTGAAAGAGTATGAAATACTTTTTGATTTATTTTTATATCTTTGTGATTTTGATGTATAAATTGTGAATATTTAGTTTAAGTTATTTTTGGATTTTTTATTATTTATCTTAGGAATAAATTATTTTAGGATGATTATTTATTGTGATATAGTTGTCTAACCTACTAATGTTTATGTCTGGTAGTTAGTGTTTTGTATTTAAAGGAAAGATGGGCTCTCTCCAATCAAGGATGTGATCGGTTATTTAAAAGAGGATGGTCATCATTTCATTGAAACAGAATTTCTGAGCATTCAAAGAGAGAAATAAAGTTTTTCATAAAGAGTCCTTCTTATCCTTGAAGTTGGTTTATAATTAAGATCTAAAGTCTTCAAGGTTCTTTACAATTGTTCTTGTATTGAGAACAATATTGCTGACCAACTTTTCCTTGAAGCTTTTGATCTAAGTCTTTTGATTCTTCAAGTTTTTTTTGTGTTTTATTTGTTCTAGGAGTCTACTCATTTGGTCTTTTTATTATTTTTATTTATTTCATTGTAATTGTTTTCTATAACTTGTACTTTGTAAGTTTTTAATTAATGAATGTTTTTCAGCAAGCAAAGTCTTGCTGAATTGTTAAAATTCATGTTTTATTTATTCCTCTACAATTTACTTAATTCTGTTCGTGTGCTCATGTGTGTGGAGTTGTTTTGTCACTTGTGATTTTCATCCTTGAGTACAAGTGACTTTTTCAAGAAACAACCTCAGCTACAATTCATTCATGTTGAGAGTCTTATGCTTAAATTACTTCTTGTGGCATGTTTGAGATTCTTGGTTGGGCACTTATTGCCGACCCTAAAGCTTTTATTTATTATGTTTTCAAAGTCAAATATTTTATGAGTGAGGATTTTCTGAATGGCGGATTTTTCCAATGTTCAAGTAATACTTGGAGAAGTATTTGGGCTCCCTAAGTGAGGCAGCACGGAAGCGATAGGTTTCGTGAGTAGCGCACTACACACAAGATTTCACAACCGATGAAACCTCAAACGCAATAAACCTTGGAATCCACCAAGAAATAGAGATAAATCTCCAGGAACAAAGTTCAATTGAATAATAATAAAGTGTAATTTTCGGATTACAACTTTAGGCCTATTTTATAGTGCCCATAAAACTTGAAAAACAATCCTAAACATTCTAGAATTACTCCTAACCTATATAATAACCTAATAGGACTTAAAAACTATTAAATTGACTCAAAATCTATCCTAGAATCCTCTAAAATTAACCTACTAAAATTAATGACGAAAATACAAATAAAATAATAAAAGATAAGAAAATAATTAATATATTTGACCTAGTCAAATACCCGTCCTACATCATTCACCTCTTCTTCAAAAGAACTCGTCCTCGAGTTCGTTCTTGAAACTTGTAGTCTTTCACTCCACTTGAAAAGATATTTAGAATAAACACATTCTTTCCCGAGCGTCAATAAATCTGGCAATTTTGCACAAGGTAGGAAATAGGACAATTTATCATCACCGGCTTGAAAATTTTCTGCATCATTTTTATTACTACTACTTGACTGGGCCACGGTTACATAACCCCTGCTGGTATTGGAACCCTTTGGCTTTGATTGATATAAGAAACATGACTAATGCTGTAAGTCCCCATTCCTCTGGGAAGAGTGCGCTCCACTGAAGGTGGGGGAGCTGGTGTAGGAGGCTTGTCGGTGGATATTACTTCATTTTTTTTATTCCTTGCTAATGTTCTTACCTACTCGATCCAATGGCTGCAAGAAGTCGTGTGTTTCTAGGTAGCCGCCATCCGTCTCAGCCTTCTTCTCTCGATCTTCCTCCCCATCCTTCAAACCCTCCTTAGCCTCGCAAATAACCCCCTAAACAACAGTTTCTTCTTCCTCCGGATCTGAATCTTCTATTTTCAGAGCCAATAATTTCTGCAACTGCGCCTCCAATCGCCGAATTTACTTGGAATAAAAATAGGCTTTGTAATAATAAACATCAGATTTCGCCCAATATTCATCCTCATCTGTCCGACTATCCTCGGCATCAAGTGGCCTGAGATTTTTGCGCATCTGTTGATCATGATAGTAGCCCTTCTCCGAAAATTCTGCTTCCTTTGCAAAGAAATATTTTTCTTATTGTCGCGCACGATCAAGACTAAGATTGATTTTAAGAATAACCTCGTCATCGGAACTGGATCTAGAATCCCCATCATCCCGATTTTCTGTCCCTTGAGGACGTCGTACCGGATCAACCCTGTCTCTCTCACCATGACGGTTTTGAGTTACAACGTTTTGCCCTTGTTGAGCAGCCACCAACGCTGCAATCTGCGTTGACAAGGCGGCGATAGCAGTGGTTATGCCATCGATACCGGCCTTTATAGCTTGATCCCCCATAATACTTCAGTATGATGCAAAAGACAGGATATGGCCTGCTCTGATGCCAACTGACGCAGCACGGAAGCGATAGGTTTCGTGAGTAGCGCACTACACACAAGATTTCACAAGCGATGAAACCTCAAACGCAATAAACCTTGGAATCCACCAATAAATAGAGATAAATCTCTAAGAACAAAGTTCAATTGAATAATAATAAAGTGTAATTTTCGGATTACAACTTTAGGCCTATTTTATAGTGCCCATAAAACTTGAAAAATAATCCTAAACATTCTAGAATTACTCATAACCTATATAGTAACCTAATAGGATTTAAAAAATATTAAATTGACTCAAAATCTATCCTAGAATCCTCTAAAATTAACCTACTAAAATTAATGACAAAAATACAAATAAAATAATAAAAGATAAGAAAATAATTAATATATTTGACCCAGTCAAATACCCGTCCTACATCATTAAGTCATTCTTCGTAAGGGCATTCAATGAAGATTTGGTTCCGGAGATATCTGCAAAAGCTTGATTCTGGTGATGAACAAAGTTGATAATTCAATTGTTTTATTGAGAATTGCATGCTTACATAACATTCCTCATATTTGAGATTAGTCTTCGACTGTTGTGTAACGTCATCTTCTTAATATTTATTCCTTCCGTCTCAATCTAAAGTTTTGAGTTTGTATTTACACGGAGATTAAGAAAAAATAAATATTGTGAGTATGAAGAGTAAAGTAAGAGAGATAAGTGAGTAGAGAGTTTTTGTTGTGTAACATCATCTTCTTAATATAAACTCTCTACCCACTTTTAAGTAATGAAAAGTGGGTAGAGAGTTTTTGTTGTGAGAATGAAACATAGAGTATTATAAAAATATGTTATTTCCTTTAAAAATAAAATAAAAAACTCTTTTTATATGATAAATGACAAATAATGGTTTAAATTAGGGTTCCATTCATTGATTAAAGTTTAACGTTTCAACTTTATAAGTTAGGGGTCAAGTGTTACAAAACATTAACACCTCATTATATATATATATATATATATATATATATATATATATATATATAGACACGTGCTCAGATAACTATTTAAAATGAGAACTGTGAAAACTAAGTATAACCATTTGGTTAGACATAAAATTAAAAGTCCATATTATACCTACAGTAGATATACTTAGATTCAGTAGCTACTGAACTATAGATACAATAGTTACCGATAGGAAATCTTTACAGTGGAAGTGTGTTATTATTAGAAAAACAAAAACCACAACTATAGGGAGATGAGATATTAGTATGGGAACAAACCATAGTAAGATTATGGGAAACAAACAAACGAGACAGTATGGACATGTTTTCATATTTGGAAACTACATTAGGCCCAATAGCCTTAGGCATATGGCAAAGTAAAAAAGCCCAAGACCCAGATGAAATAAACAGACTCAAAGCTATAGGTGAAAACCCATATAACTTTACCAACCAAATCAAAACATTAATATTAGGAGTAGATCCAGCTAAGAATACTACTCTTATACAAGATACAACTATTAGAAACTTAGAACAATTGAGTATAGCAGATATGAAATACATAAATGAATTCACATTAGACTTTACTAGATTACTATCACAAACAGGTCAAGCTATGGATGATGACCTATGTGATATATATTTCGTTAAATTACCAGGAGATTTAGGAAGAAATATCCATGAATCATGGAAACAACAGTTTAGCGATAAAAAGAATTTAGGAATTGGACCTCGAATTACTTATACCTTTACTATACTAGAAGATAAATGTAAAGAAGTAACCTTACAGGAACAATTAAAAAAAAGTGCTTATGCATTTTGTAAAACAGCTATATATACACCACAAGCATATGGTCAATACAGTAAACCTACAAGGAAATTCATAAGAAAAAACACTACATATAGAAAAGAATATTAACCTTATACAGGCAATAAATATGTCAAAAAGCCTCAAACTAGAAAATGTAAATGTTTCATTTGCGGAGATGAAAGACATTTGGCAAATAAATGCCCAAATAAAAATAAAAATACAGAACGAAGTAACCTAGTAGAACAATTAGGTGAACATAAAATAGAACCCCTAGACATGACAAATTCAGATAATGAGTCAGTTTATAGCGTCTATAGTGAAGATGATAGTCAACTCACTAAAGTCACATACACATATATGAATAAAGAAGAAGAATGTTAACATGAGTGGATAAATAGAAGATGAAATAACTATATTAAATGCTTTAATTGTGGATATTTTCCTAGTATTGAAAAAAAATCACATTGTAATATATGTTTTAAACAAATCTGTTATTTATGCTTAAATACGTTATATAAACAAAGCATGACTATAGACAACAAATCCTTAGAAAGTGTAAACTTAGAGTTAATTATAGAAAAGGTAAATAAAATGGAAATTTCGAATGAATTACATAACTTAAAAATAGTTAAGATGGAGGAAAAGATTTCGCAAATAGAAAATGTAGTATATAAAAATAAACAAAAATTAGGAGAACCTTTAGCTCGAGTAGATTTAACAAAAATGTCAACCGAACATACCTTGATACAAACTAAAAATGCAACAAATATGATTAATCTACAATGTAGATTATGGCTAGATAATGAAAAATATCTAGACTTAACAGCCCTTTTAGACACAAGTGCAACAAAAAGTGTAATCTCACATAGCATGGTACCTAAACAATTTAAAAAAGAATTAACATATAAATTGGTTACAAGAACCATAGAAGATCGATTAATGACAATTACACATTACATAGAACCAATTGGAATACAATTTATGGACTTTTCAGGAAATTATAGCTTCAAATATGATATTCCTCAAATTAATATTAGTCCTGAGTATGTAAAGTCAAAAGACTTTATTCTTGGATTAAATTTTATATTAAGCCTACAAGGTGCTATTACTATTACAAAAAATTACATTACAATAAGTAAACATATCTACAGTATACCCACTCTAAGACATAATCAAACATCAGAGTTGGCACAGAAGCGTGGTGGACCAGGTAACTTAGAATTTTTACGTCAAAACCATCCAAAAACTTATTCGCATATAGAAAATGATACACTAAGATTACTTACAACTATGCTAACACATGAATTAGAAAAGGGAATTGATGTAACAAAAAGTAGTAATCATCCTATTATTTTACACTTAGAAAAAATAGGATTAATAGGAGAAGATATCACAAATTCAAAGGTATATATGTAAATTCAAAATAAAAAATCCTGATATTACCATTAGAACAGCTAATATAGAGTATAGCCCTCTAGATAAAGAAGAATTTAGAAGTCAAATCCCTGAAATGCTAAAACAAAACTTAATTAGAAAATCAGAAAGCCCACATAGATCAGCAGCTTTTATAGTTCGAAATCATAGTGAAATCAAAAGAGGAAAAGCTAGGATTGTTTATAATTATAAAAGACTTAATGATAATACGGAAGATGATCGGTATAATATACCTAACAAAGACTTTTTGATAAATTTAATTCATATGAATAAGAAGAGTGATACACCCTCAACAGCGAGGAAAGCCTACAGCTATGGACAGCTCAGATAATGAAAGCATCAAAACAGAAGATAAATACAGCATAACACAGTATTATCCATTATCCGTTTTAAACAAAAATCCCTCACAGGCTGGGTCAAGTTCTTTCAAAAAGATTTTTGATAAACATTTTGTCTCCAGAACCCAACAGCAATCCATTACATTTGGCCCAAATACATTGCCCATTTTCACAGAAGATAGCAAAAAATTCAGGCCCATTTTCGGGATGGATTTAACAGTCAAACAACAGTGTCTTTTAGACAATCTTTGGCACATACATACATTTCCAAATGAGTCGACAAAGAAAGTACAGATTTTAAACTCCCTTGGGTATTACTTTCTAGAAATAGCCCAAAAAACTCCGGAAAAAACAACAGTCACAAAAAGATTTTCTCACTACATAATCTTTCGAGGTACAAAACTCGGAATTTTTAACAAATGGGAAACAGTTATAAAACACATACAGTGTACAGAACCTCTTTACAAAGGATTCTGCAGTTTTTCCGATGCCATGAATGTGGCTAGAGGATATTTCGGGCTTGAAAATTTCTTCATTGAGCCTGAAGAAGTAAAAACATTTTCTGAAATCACAAAAGAAAATCCCGAACAAATCATTAAAAGACAGGAAGAAATGATTATAAATCTCCAAAAACATGTTCTTCAAAAGGGGAAAGACACCCAATTACAGATTGAGAATCAAATGCTCAAACAACAGATAGCTACTCTTGAAAGCAAACTAAAGAGTACAACAGAGCCCATCTGCAGAGATTTTGACAGCTTTAAAGCTAGGATTCTTGACATTCCATGGAGGCAGACCTTAAAGTAACTTCTTCTTTATTTTTTTTGGCTTTATATTTTTTGGCGTCTGTTAGTGCCTGTAAATATTCTCTTGACTGTTCCAGATTTAGCTTTCAACTATTCCTTTTACTGTGGTAATAATGTTTTCTAAATTAATAACTTGTTTTTCAACTTTATGTAATAATTCTTTTGCTTCTAAGATCTGTCGAGGTTTCGAGCTTTCTAGTAAATAACTAAGCTGTTGGAAGTCTTGTTTAGTAGGTATTTGTTTATGAATTTCTCTCAACTCTACTAAGCTTTGAGTATTTAAGTGTTTAATGTAATCTAAGTTCTCAGTTAATTTGGCTAAAGTTCTTTGGTTTGCAATATTAAGATTAAAAAGTTCAATTGTATTGATTGATGAGTTTTGAGACGCAATTATAGTAAAAAAGAAAATCCTATCCCTTCGTTCTTTCCTTAATCCTAAAATCCTTCGAAAAATAGTCATATAGCCCTTATAATAAAAATATTAAACAATAATTAATCATCACACAAATAATTGATTTATTATTTTAAAAAGAGTACGTGCCTTTGTTATCTCTGCGAACCAATATTCTATTCAGAATATCACCCTTACTGATATGTGAATATCAAGGTAAGAGTACTGGCATGTGCTGAGTTTCCAGACTATATACGTTTAAATAAAAATAAATTTTTGAAAATAAATTTCTAATTAACAATGACCAATAATTTCTAGCCAATAACTCCAAAAATAATAAGCATAACATAATTGATCCCTTTTCTTCACATAGAAGAGTTCTTGATTTCATTGTGGGTTTAGATCACACTGCCACTTATCAAGCTTGTTCTAGTCTTTTAGAATTAGAATCAACCATGCTCTGATACCATTTAGGGGGGTATAGGGCAGATTTTAGCGGTCTCTGTTAACCATAAGCTTATATTTAACATGATGACATAAGAAAAATTTGCACTGGTTTTACTACTTACACAGGAACAAGTAGAGCTGATAAAACATACCCTATTATATTTAATTTTATCATAAGTTTATTGTTACAAATCATTGACAAATTAAATAAAATATTAGATAGTATCAATAAACCACAACCGAGTACTCCGACTCTAGACAACGACTTAGATAAAATAATTAGTGGAATTAATAAACTAAGTCTAGGAGAAGAAGTTAAAATTAAAAGAAAACCTACACCATACTCACATTGGGTACCAAGAAAATGAGTAATCAGCAAAATAATAGTTTCTTAGGAAGAAGTCGAACATTACAAGAAGCTAGAAATTCAACTAGTAATATACAAGATGAAATCACATCGGAAGGCTTCCTCAATAGAATTATTAGAAGAGGATCAGGTTCTACTAGTAACCAACAAACAGTGCAATTAGAAGAAGAAATAAATCTAGATAGAAATATAGATTTATATAACCAACATCAATTAGATATATTAAATCACAGGATATTATATCAAACAGGAATTTTAAATCTTAATACAGTTTTAATACGTAGCAGTAGAGAAGAAAGCCTTAGGGTAGTAGACAGAACTATCACAATAGATTTATTCTCACCAGAAACAATACAAAAAATTAAACAATCTGGAAAACATTTCGCACACATAGGTTAAGTAGTAATTGGTATTAAAGCATTAGGAAGAAAAAATCTAGGAACAAAATTGTTAGCTTTATTATTAGATAAGTCTTGGAAAACAGAGTTAAAAAAGGCTATTATTTCAGGAATGGAAATAGATTTAAGTCAAAATACAGCTTTATTTTATTGTACACCAGGAATATTAAAAGACATTAAAGATTTACAAAATATTAAAATCGCTTTACAAACTAAAGGATACAAAAATTATGATGGAAATAATATTGTAATATGTATTGGAACACTAGGAAAAGCTAGCAACATGAGTGGTATGAAATACAAAGTAAACATAGAAGGAATTGTAAATACAATAGCGTCGAAATCTATACAAATGATAGATCCAATTAAAATAGACCCAGAAGAATTAGCAGGACTAGAATGGTCTTTAGATGATTTAAAAGAACAAGATAATGAAATATTAGTTCCACGACAAACTTATATATATGAAGGAATAAATGGAGCACAAAGTTTAAGATTTATAAACTTTAAAAAAGAATCTCTTAATAAAGGTGAAGATGATACTGAAACAGAATGTAATTTTATGAATATAGAGTACGATACAGAACCTATATATGATACAGATAGTGAAGAAAAATAAATTATTATCGGATTCGATGAATTCGAAGAAGAAGAAAATGATTTCCGTATTATAGACTATTTAGAAGAAGAACCTGTAACAGGATTTAAGATAGAAGAAACTAGTAAAACATTTGATGCAATAATAAACAAAAAATTTACTGAGTTAAACATTCAAGAAGAAGTAGACGATATGATAATAGAATGTATTACAGAATTAGGATTAACATATGAAGATAGCTATAACAAGTTACAAGAAATATATAATTTACCCTTAGTAGAAGATATACAACAAGGTAAAACAATGATTTGATGACATTATATCAGAAAAAATCTGCACAGGATTCCCTTTAATCCTATATAAATTACAGCAGAAAATTATACAGATAGTCTTTCGCGAAATAAAATACACATGAGTGAAAGTTATAGAAAGGATAAACAGTGAAGGAAACGATACAGGAGTCTTAATGTTGCAAGTAAATTTATTCACAACAGACATGCCACAGGAGCTCATTATTCAATTTTACCATTATGGTATGATTGATTACATTGAATTCCGATTAACTCCGACCACAGAAAAAATCATCAATACATTTGGGGAAAAATTTACATTGGTAGCAGGAAACATAGTCACACACTCCTACTCACAAAAAGTAGGATGTAAAATCTTTTCGTCATTCCCAGAAGCAGACAGCCATACGTACAGACCTGCAAGAAAGAGAATCTTCATTAGCACAAAACCCGAAGATCAAGTACTGCTAGAAATGGCAGTAAAAATCGAAGGGCATATTGATTTCTCAAGCCTTTTTTGGCTACATGAACAGAACGTAGACACAATAACGGACTTCCATACAAGCTTCATAAAAAAACAACAGCAAACTCCAGACCTTCCCAAACACTTCCCATGGCACAACTACAAGTTAATGGCGGAAGGACATTACGTCCAAATCTGGGCAAGAGACAACTGGGACATGCTTCTCCCATTCGTAGGAGAAGGCGACAAATTAGAACAACAACACATTAACAACGATGAAGACACCCCATGGCCACATCCAGATGATGACATCATGCAAGATAGCCAGACAGACGACACTATTCCCACCATCGACAGTAACTATCGAGACTTTTAGACAGCTGGCGGATAACAATCGTAAGCAATGACGAGGAAAGGAAAATAACGTAAGCAGTGACGAAATTCAACAGACAGCTTTTCTTTTGCTTTTTAAAAGCGAATCTTATCGTTTGATTTTTCTTTATGTAAAAATAGCTTTTTCTTTTGCTTTATGAATTATTAGATGCTTTAGGTAACCGGTTACAAAACCGGCTAGTTAGGTTTCTAGTTTGAAGGCTATAAAAGCCTCCTTAGTTTTCATTTGTAACGACGAGTTTTAAGAACGGGAAAAATTCAATAAGAAGCAATCTTTCTTAAAGAATGGCAGCTTAAACACCTTTCCGATTCCCCTAGTTCTACACCTTTCCGATTCCCCTAGTTCTAGTACTTAAATTCCTTCAAAATCCTTCAGTGCTTCATATTATAGCCCTATATATATATATATATATATAAAAAAAAAAAAGAGTCAATATTCCCCAGGGATTTTAGCGGTCTCTGTTAACTATAAGCTTATATTTAACATGATGACATAAGAAAAATTTGCAAGAAAGATGGTTTTACTTACAGTGGTTTGTAGCGAGGCGGAATTTGAGGTGGAGCGGGTCTTCTATTGACAGGGGAATATTGACTCAGGATTCGAAAGGGGATCAGTCCTTACGATAACTACGGAATAAAATCCTTTTTGGGAGTTCATGACGCTCCAGATTTGTATGGTCTTAGACTTTTTAGTACATGGCGTTGTTAGACCAGAGTCTTCCATTTTCCATTCGGAAAACTTTAAAAGAAGTCGGAGGTTTCCAACCTTATATACCCTTAGTCTAAAAGGATCAAATTGGTTCTTTTATAAAACTTTTTATGTTGTAATTTAAAAGTCTTTTTAAATTAGCAACTTCGTTTATCACTGTAAAGTGATAGATTTTTGGAGAATTTTCTAAAAATTCTTCAAGGTCAGAGATTAACCATTTGATTTTTGTTTTATCATGAGTATGAGAATAGTCATTAGATAATTCTAGTAAGTGATTTAAATAATCTTTGTTATTTAAATTCTTGATACCCGAAGGGGTTCTTATTATCCAAAGGTCTTTGTTGTTCATGTTAAAACTTTTAATGTTGTATTAAAAAAAAATTATTTTTAAGAAAATCAGGAGATTAATAATAATAGTACTCTTATTATGAGCTAATACATTTGTATTTTAAGTTTATGAAATAAAAGTATCATTTTATACATCTTGTGTCATACACTTGTTTGTGTCTATCCTGGAGTTCATAGTCTGAATAGCTACGCATTTTTGGAGTACCCGTTGAGGCAGGAGGCCGTTTAGGGGAAACGTCGCGGATAGTTGACGCCGAATTGGAAACGACTACAGACTAAGGTGCAGGCCGAGAAGGAGTTCATGACGCTCCAGATTTGTATGGTCTTAGACTTTTTAGTACATGGCATTGTTAGACCAGTCGCTTCCATTTTCCATTCGGAAAACTTTAAAAGAAGTCGGAGGTTTCCAGCCTTATATACCCTTAGTCTAAAAGGATCAAATTGGTTCTTTTATAAAACTTTTTATGTTGTAATTTAAAAAGTCTTTTTAAATTAGCAACTTCGTTTATCACTGTAAAGTGATAGATTTTTGGAGAATTTTCTAAAAATTCTTCAAGGTCAGAGATTAACCATTTGATTTTTGTTTTATCATGAGTATGAGAATACTCATTAGATAATTCTAGTAAGTGATTTAAATAATATTTGTTATTTAAATTCTTGATACCCGAAGGGGTTCTTATTATCCAATGGTCTTTGTTGTTCATGTTAAAACTTTTAATGTTGTATTAAAAAAAAATTATTTTTAAGAAAATCAGGAGATAAATAATAATAGTACTCTTATTATGAGCTAATATATTTGTATTATTTTAAGATTTGAAATGGATAACATTTATACCTTCTCGGCCTACACCTTAGTCTGTAGTCGTTTCCAATTCGGCGTCAACTATCCGCGACGTTTCCCCTAAACGGCCTCCTGCCTCAACGGGTACTCCAAAAATGCGTAGCTATTCAGACTATGAACTCCAGGATAGACACAAACAAGTGTATGACACAAGATGTATAAAATGATACTTTTATTTCATAAACTTAAAATACAAATGCCCAAAGGGCCAAACCTTACAAGCTCATAATATTTCCTATTTTATTTTCTCCCGAGGGAGTTTTTACTCACACATCTGGGATTTGGACTCTTCTTCTCTTCTCTCTTCTTTTTTTTTTCCTCTCCCCCTCCCCCTTTCACAAAATGAACTCGCCTTTTATAATCGAAGGTCGAGGATCTGATACAAGTGTTTTTCATCACTGCTGACGTTACAAGTGTAATAATACAAGTCTTCACTCATTTTCTTCAGTGGGAATCTCCTTTCCCTTAGTGGAGGGACCTCCTTCTTTCTAGCAGACAGCACATGGGGCGGCTATCTTCTTTTCGACAATGGAGCAAAGTCGTCTGTCGTGTTGTGGCACGTAGGTCCCAAGAATAAATCTTTGCTGGAAAGATAATATTTTTTGTTCGTCATGCTCGCTGAGTGGCTTCGCACTTTTTGAATAGATAAGGCATTGCTTATCTTCTCGGTTGACGAAGATTCGTTCATCTTTGGTGAAGCTGAAGACTTTGTTTAATAGTTCTTCAAACTTGATTTTCCCCAGAGGAAAAAGATCTTTCTTCTCCAGCCGACAGGCTGATGGAACCGATGTAGTATATTTCTCATTCTTGCAAACACCTATTTGAATCAGGTGTTGAGGATGATAAATCACTTCTTCGTTTTCACCCCACAGAGGGATGGAACTTTAAGAATTTCAGAAAAATATCTTTATCAGATTTTAAGACTTTATTTCTAAAATTCTTAATGGCTTTAAAAATTTCTTTTGGAAGAAATTTAAGTTCGTGCAGATTTTGACTTGGGTAAATGAATTTGATTATCCCAAAATTGAAAGCATCTGCCACTTGTTCTGGATTTGCACCCTTGATAAAATTAAAGAAGCTTAAATTCTTTTTGTCTATAGTATAGAATTTTTCTTCAATTAATTTTTCTTCTCCGGCGAGTCTTCCGTACTCGTAGAGATATTCAAAGTCCTTTATTGTCAGATCGCTCTGTGGGACTTCTTTTTGAAAACTGTTTCTTTGAGGAAGTTTTCTCAGAGAAACCTTTTTTTCTTGTTTAGCTTGTAATGCCGCCATGTAATTTGGTGGCCTTAAGGTGTCAGCACTGCAAATCAGCTGTAGCTCAGGAATCATCTGCTCCCTGCAATAAATGTTAGCAGCTGTTTTGGCTTCCAAAAAGTTTTTAAACTTTTTACGCTTGATATTTGAGACACCGTCAGTTGCAAATTTTGCAATGTCCCAATTTTCAAAAATTCCTCTATTAGGTCCCTAAAAACGACATAATATGGTTTTGACTTTGTACTAGGGATTTGAATTCCCCCGTTAGGTCTAAGATTGATCATTCTTTTGATCTCATTAGAGGCTAACGTTTCAGAGGTCTGTACCTCAGTCATAATTTTTGGCAAATTATCAGCCATCAACGGAATTGATTTGTCTTTACCTATTTCCGTTTGAACAGGACTAGATTCGTTTTTACTCTCTGAAGAGCAAGGTGGGAAATTCACCTCTTGTTGTTCAGTATCGGAGATACCTACATGTTCTCTTTTGCTGATTAGGCAAGGGAAACTACCCTTTTGTTGTTCAGACTTAAAAAGCCTTACAAATTTTAATTTGTCTATGACAAGCTTTAGTTCTTGCTCAAGAAGAGCTTTTTGACGCTCCAGCATCTTTTCTTCGTCCATGATTTCTATAAGAATATACCTTTTATCTGCAATTTAACAAGATCAAGCGTTATATTCACGTGTAAGAAAATCAGCGAGAATATTTTTGGTTCCTTCTAGATGTTCTACGGAAAAGCTGTATCTAGAAAGCCATTGTTG
This sequence comes from Campanula takesimana, assembly GCA_026119855.1. Classification (NCBI taxonomy): domain Eukaryota; kingdom Viridiplantae; phylum Streptophyta; class Magnoliopsida; order Asterales; family Campanulaceae; genus Campanula; species Campanula takesimana. Next base: position 1,603,387 of record JAOWBW010000042.1, on the reverse strand, counting down.
CCAGCGAACTAATCTTCCCTGCTTGTTATCTCCTTGAATTTTTAATTTAAGAAAATAACTAAAGTTTTTGTTATCTGTTCTAACCAGGAAATTAACTGGAGTGAGATAAATAGAAAACTTATTTATTACTCTAATGACGGCAAGATACTCTTTTTCATTAGAATGATAATTTAGTTCGGCTTGTTTAAAACTACCCGAAGTGTATCTACAAATTAACCCATTTTCAGAATTAACTGCCTTGAGGACTCCTCCCCAATATTCATTGGAGGCATCAGTCTCAATGATGAGTTTATCATCTTTCTCAGGATGGTAAAGTTTTGGGAATCCGTTAAGATTCTTTTTTAACTTCTTGATGTAAGAAGTATCTTGATCGATCAATTTCCATGGAACATCCTTTTTTATCTTTGCTTGTAAGGGTGACCTTAAAGCTGCTAGTTTGGGAATGTAGTCAGATGCATAAGTTAATATTCCTAAAAATCTTTGCAACTGTTTCTTATCTTCAATTCTATCTGGAAATTTATGAATGTGTTCCAAAATATGATTCTGAGGACAGTGTGTTCCCTCATCAATTTCTAATCCAAGAAAATTGATTTTTGTCTTAAAGAGTTGCGCCTTCTTTTTGGAAAGTATAATTCCTAAAGTTTCGCATCTTTTAAGAACTGCTGAAAGGTGTATTAAATGGCTAGACAAGTTATCACTGAAGATAAGGATGTCATCGACATAAATACAACTAAATTTTTCATAGGCCCTGAATGCATCTTGCATATGCCTTTGAAAGATTGATGGTGCTTGTTTAAATCCAAACGGTAACACCAACCATTGATAATGTCCTTGGGGACAAGTGAATGTTGTTAAGAGTTGAGATTCTTCATCCAGCAAGACTTGCCAGAATCCAGATTTGCAATCTAGACTGCTGAACATCTTTTTCATGGATTCTAAAAATCCTTCAAAACCAACACGCTCGGCGCGTCGAATTTTTCGGATCCATACTTCCTCCTTTTCTAAGGTGGTAAATATGATTCGATCTGTGAGCTGTGTGAATGGACTATAAGTTAAACAGAAGTTATTTCCTATAAGAAAGTCCAACCCAGCTTCTTGTTGGTATACTGTAGGAATATGGAAGATTGTATCTGAAAACAATACTTCAAGATTCTTACATACTTTGCTGATCGTAATGGAAGTTCCATTAGCTATCTTGACCATTATTGGTCTTTCGGCATTCACCCAATGTTCTGGAGGAAAGACATGTTTACTTGCTATGCATAGGCTTGCGCCTGTGTCAACATAACAGTGTAATTTAATCTTTTTATATCCTGAGAACTTGAAAGTTCCTTGAATATAAATTGATGATGGATTAGTAATGTTTGGCATTACTAATTCTTCTTGAAAATGATCATTCATAATCTGATGATCCATTTTCTGATTCAGAAGTCACTTCTGCTCCTGGATCAATTTCATATATGAGGATATTTTGATATCCGTCATATTCTTCTTCTACTGGCTCGAGTCCTAGTAGAATAATTTCTTTGAGAATTTTGACTTTGTCATAATTATGCTTTCTATTAGGGCACTCATTTGCATAGTGTACTTCTTCATTGCAAACCTAACATCTACAATTCTTTTTGCCTTTGGGGCAAAAATTTTGTTTGTTAGGAATTTTTTTTTCTAAAAAACCTTCCAGATTTAAAAGATTTTGATTTCTCTTTAAACTTGTATTTAGAAGTTTTCTTAAACTTCTTTTTATTTTTGTTTTTGTACTGAGGTGTACATCCAAAAATAAGGCTTGGTTCAGCAATTTTGTTACAACATTTTTTGCTGAAACTTTTTAATTGTTTTTGTTTTCTGGTGAAATCACATATTTTTGTAATTTCTCCTTTTACCAGATCTTGAGCAAAGGCTAAGCTGTAACGAGTAAGTTCGTTTGATTCTTTGAGGAATCTTTCTACAGCTTTTTCTCCGACTAGTTGTATTTTTCTTATGTAGTTTTCCACATAAGTGGGATACCCTTGTTGATTGCATGTAGCATACATGTGTTTCTCATATTCACAGTAGAACTGTTCTAACTGGCATATATCACATATTTGCATTTTTATCAAATTATCTTTTGCTTTTTCTTTGATTTTGTTTTCTTCAATTGCTCTTGAACCAACAAAATCAATTCCCAAAAATAATGTATAAAATGAATTTAGTACATTATTAAAGGTAGTAATTGGAAGAGAGAGAAGATGATGTGGAGTGATAAAGTAGGTGTTTAATGGGTTTTTTTACGTTTAACCATTGTACATGGTCTTATATTCAGTAAATATTTTATCTACTGAATCTATGTGTATTTTTGAAATTGACTTTTGATGGAGTAGATACATACCTAGTGAATCTATGTGTTATTGAACATTAAACTTCAATTCAGTAGATAATTCTTCCCATCGCTCCATCATCTTATTACGTCGAACCTATAGGGGCGGAGCCGCGGAGCTAGGTGTCGTGGGTGGGTGGGTGGGAATCGCCCTCCTTTATTTAAAAGAAAAAGTACTATTGCAATGTTTTTTAAGAGTCTGGAGTAATTTATAAGACTTTGCCCCTTATGCGGTTTTGCCCCCTTGTGAAAAGTTATTGGCTCCGCCACTTGATCGAATGCAATCGCTTCTAGTTAATACCCTCGCTACTGTGCATTTTAACCGTCTATGCAGAAACCCCCTATATCATAGAAACTTGTTGACAAAATTGAAATTCTCTCCCCGTCCCATTTCAAATTGAATAAAAATTTCTTTGCGCGAAAATTAAGGAAAAAGTAAAAAATGTGATGCGTTGTGAGTATAGATAGTTGGTAGGAGAGAGAAAGTGGGGGTAGATAATAGTTAGTGGGTTAGTTGATGTGAGTATGCAGGTGGGTAAAAACTTTTCTTTTTTGAATTTTGCAATTTCTGTGAGACAATCAAAATGTCAAATTGTGCAATTTATCATTTATTCTTATTAAAATTTAGGATAGTATCTCACAATTGTGAAAATCCGAAAAAAAAACGTGTCTTGCCTTAACTTAGTGTAAAACGTCTTTTTATAAATGGCTTGGTGGCATTTTTGTTATAAGTTGTTTTAAAACACGCGGTGACATTTTTGTAAATAACTGACGCTTATTGTAAGTGTCAGTGTTAGTGTTAAAAAGTGTCAGTCATGTTACACTGACACTTATTAACACTACCACTGACAGTTTTGATAAATGTCAGTATCAATGTTTATAAGTGCCAGTTTAATGACTAACACTTTTAAACACTAACACTGACACTTTTGAAAAGTGTTAACGAAAATGTTTATAAACGCCAGTCCAAATGACTGGCACTTTGTAATATTAACTCTGACATTTACGATGCTTACTAGTTATTTACAAAAATGTCACCGCTTGTTTTTTAAAAAAGCGCTAGCGTCTTTTTGGAAAAACACGTTTTTTCTATCATTAACATTACAAAATATTTCAAAGAATATCTCTAGGGATGGCAAATCGCCCGAACCTGAAGGTGACCCGCCCCGAAAAAGTAGGTTTCGGGTTGCAATTTTCATGACCCGAGAGGGTTAGGTTCGGGTTTGATGTTGACCCGTTGTGACCCGACCCGCACTCCTATATACAAAGTTAACATATTATGTTAGTTAACCATATTATAAGTGTTTTGCAATTTATTTTTATAGTTGTTTGTGGGTGAGGTTTGATGATTTAAGACTAATTTATACAACTGGTTGAAATTTAGGCTTAAACATAGATTGGGCCCAAACAAATATGAACTGAAAAAATTAGATATTTATGCACTTCAGGTCGGATCGGTTTGGGTTCTATTTTCTGTGGTTAGGGTCGGGTTCAGTTTTCGACAAAACCCGTCCCGTTGCCATCCCTAAATATCACACAGATAAATAGGGAACTCTCTAGGTAGTTGGACGTAGGGGGACCAGATATTCAGCTTATCACCACTCCATGTATCTTGTAGACATGATGACCATGATGTCAAGATTTTATAGCAACTTACCCTAAATACATAATTAAAGCTTGTCCCACAGCTGAGATGACTAAGTTTGACCAAATGGAATTAATGGCAGGTAGAACCGCAGGTGATTAAATCGCGAGAGAGTTTTTTATTTTATTTTATTTTCTTTTACTTTCATCTGTTATATTGTTAGCTTGATTTGAACATTTATTTGTTTGTTTGGTAATTATTCTGTCTCAAAAATAAATATTTATAATTACTTTTTGATTAAAAATAACTTTAAATATTTATTTTAGGAAACAATTAGTACTCCATGCACTAGAGGACGTCCTATTTTATACTTTTGTGAAATTGAAGATTCAAATCAAAACACCAACGCGGTTAAATAATTGGTTGAAATTAATTTTAATGCCTTTAGGCCCAAAGAAAAGTGTAAAACATTTTACTGTTCGTATCATTATGAACTGATGTAATTAAATCTCCACACTAAATAAGTCGGATAAATATGTTTTGAAATTAGGGAGTGTATTGCTTTTTCATTTTATTTGTGTGTGTGTGTGTGTGGTGTTGGGGGTTGTTAAATTGTGTAACGTACTCCCTCCGTCTCAAAATAGATGTCGTTTTGGGAGTTAAATTTCGTCTCAAAATACTTGTCGATTCACTATTTTCAAAGATTTTTTATTGCTCTATATCAATTATACCATTAATAATGATAGTGAACTATCTCTTACCTAACCATTTAATTACCTATGTAGTTGAATTACTTTAGGGGTATTTGAGACTTTTTCCACATCCATTAATTACATTTCTTAATATGTGTAAAACACTACAAAACGACATCTATTTTGAGGCTGAGGAGTAATTAAGATGAGAGTAGGACGGACGTATATGGGGGTAGCGTGCAAGACGGGAGTTGAATCAGGGTAAAACTTAATTCTCTAGACAGGTGTGATTGGCCATTTTTGGGCATAGACTTTGAGAGAGGAGACAGGAGAGTGAGTGAGAGCTGCTTAACTTTTCACCCAAAAGAATTCAAAACCCCCATGGATTATGGTGGCTTCTGCTACTACTGCTCTATCCTCTCGCCTATACTACTTCACCTATCCTATCCACCACTATTTTTTTGTTGTGGAATTGTGGAATTGACTCTCCAACACCTAAGCAATATCTTAAAAAAATAATAGCACCACAAACAAGCACAAGAAATAGAGCAGAGAAAAGACATAAAAAATTATTTACCCAGTTCGTCAATATGTTTGACCACGTCTGGGGGCACTACCAAGCCAGGATCTTGCACTATAATATGTTAAATCTGAGTTACAATGAGTTATGGGGCGGAACATTGCTTAAATACACAACCTTGGATGAGTCCTAAACCTAGACATATAAGAAAACCCTAAAATCTGCACAAATCCGAATTCCTGGCCCGACGACCACGCGCCCGCCTGCTCTAGATCGAGCGGGCGCTTACCTCCCTCGCCAAGACCAAACCGTCTGATTAACATCGAGCACCCGCCTGGGTAAGACCAGGCGCTCGCTCGCTCCCCTGTGCCGATTTTCTTCTTTTTGTCTCCTTTTAAGATCTCTACTCCAATAATCTCCCACCTAGAGATCAACCCGTGTATCAGCCACATATCCGTTCTTCAACTCATCCTTGGTGTCTTCCTAGTGCTCACCTCGATCATGGTAGTGCCTTCCTCCTCTCCTATTCTCCAAGCCCAATTGAAGCTATGCATAGCTTTAACTATTCAAGGTTTACCACCTTGGTCAACATGTCAGCCGGGTTCTCCGATCCCAAAATCTTCTCTAGCCTTAAGATCTTCCTCTCCAAGAGCTGCCTGATGTAATGAAACCTCAGTTCGATGTGCTTCGTCCTAGAATGAAACGCCGGATTCCTTGCTAGATGAATTGCACTCTGACTGTCACTGTAGAGAGCATTACCACTTCGCGTCTTCCCAAGTTCACCCAAGAAGTTCTGCAACCATACCATCTCTTTACTTGCCGCTATCACTGCCATATATTCTGCTTCTGCAGTCGAGTGAGCCACGATATTTTGCAATTTAAAAGCCCAGGAGATAGCCGTACCACCCAATGTGAAAACATAACCCGTAGTACTTCTCCTCTTATCAAGATCACTTGATGCCAAATCTGCATCAACATAACCCGCTAACACGACATCCTTGCTTGAGAAACATAGAGACTTACCAGCAGTACCATTTAAGTAACGAAGGATCCATTTAACCGCTTCCCAATGTTGCTTCCCTGGATTGCCTATGTACCGGCTGACAAGTCCACCCCATGTGCAATGTCCGGCCTTGTACACACCATTGCATACATTAGACTCCCCACTTCCGAAGCATATGGAGTCCTCTCCATCTTGTCACGCTCTTCCTTGCCCTTAGGTGAGTCCTTCTCGGATTGCTTGAAGTGCATACCAAATGGTGTCCCTGTTGGCTTCGCCTCTTCCATGCAAAATCTTGCCAAGACTTTCTCAACGCATTCTGCTTGTGAAAGAACCAACTTACCCGACTCCCTATCCCGGTCAATCCGCATGTCCAATATTTTTCTAGCCTCCCCCAAATCCTTTATCTCGAACCGTTCTAACAACTGAGCCTTCAATCTGTTTACCTCTCTACTGCTAGAGCCCGCTATTAGCATGTCATCCACATATAACAGCAAGACTATGTACCCGTTGTCCGTGTTCTTGAAGTAGCAACAATGATCCGCCTCACATCTGATAAAATCAATATCGTGCATGAATCCATCGAACTTTCTGTACCACTGCCTAGGAGCTTGTTTAAGGCCATACAAGCTCTTAGTCAATCTCCAAACCAGTTCCTCGCTACCCTTAGACAAGTAACCCTCTGGTTGTACCATGTAAATTTCTTCCTCCAAATCCCTATGAAGAAAGGCCGTCTTTATATCCATCTGTTCCAGCAGCAAATTATCTGCCACTACTATACCCAGAACCATTCTGATAGTGGTCATCTTCACAACAGGAGTGAATACCTCGGTGTAGTCAATACCGTATTTCTGCTGAAACCCTTTTACAACCAATCTTGCCTTGTAACGTTTACTGCCGTTTGCTTCCTCCTTGATTTTGTAAACCCACTTGTTATGCAATGCCTTCTTCCCCTTTGGTAGTTTAATCAACTCCCAAGTTTTGTTGGCCTTCAATGAGTCCATCTCATCATCCATCGCAGCTTTCCACTTATCACAAAGTGCACTACGAACAGCCTCCGCATAACATTCTGGCTCACCACTATCTGTCAACAAGAAATAGTAATTTGAAGGAGTATACCTGTCAGGTGATGCACGCAATCTGCTGGATCTACGCAGTGGAATATCCGATTCTGGAGTATGTGGTTCATTTTCAGTTACCCCCTGACCTTGGTCATCATGAACTGTCCTGCTCCCACCCGAGTTTGGAATATCCACCTCAACAAATTCTGGTTCCGAACTAACCCCTTCAGATGCCCCCTTTCTGTCCTTGTACGATACTTGTTCATTGAATACAACATCTCTACTACGAATAACCTTGTGATTTTGGTCATCCCAAAACTTATACCCGAAGTTATCCCCGCCATAACCAATGAACGTACATTTTACAGATTTAGTATTTAATTTAGTTCTATCAACAGAGTCTATATGAACATATGAAACGCAGCCAAATATGCGAGAAAGGACATATTTACCTGCTTGCCACTCCATGCTTCCTCTGGAATTTCATTCCCCAATGGTACCGATGGTCCTCGATTGATCAAGAAAGCTGCCGTGTCAACTGCATATGCCCAGAACGTCTTCGGAATCCCACACTTCAACCTCATACTTCTAGCCCACTCGTTCAATGTCCTGTTCATCCTCTCTGCAACCCCATTGTGTTGTGGTGTTCCCTTTAGAGTCTTATCCATGCAATTACCATTCCCTGCACAATATTCCTTGAACTCCCCGAGCTCATAATCCCTACCATTATCTGATCTCGAGCATTTAAGCTTAAGTCCCGTCTGATTCTCCACCAAAGCCTTCCACTTCTTAAACACTTTGAATGCCTCATCTTTATGTTTCAATAAATAAACCCAGACCTTCCTTGTCGAATCATCAATAAAGGTCATGTAATATGACGCACCACCTAGAGAAGTTACCTGGGCCGGCCCCCACAAATCTGTGTGGACCAAATCTAACTTTGCTTCCCTCAAAGCCCTGCCTGTCCTCGAGAAATTACTCCTCGCCTGTTTGCCAAACACACAATCTTCGCAGATCCCACGTCGACTGTCTTCAAACCCGGTAGTCTTCCTTTTGAGCAAAGTACCTTCATCCCCTTCTCACTCATGTGACCCAATCGACAGTGCCACAAGTCCGTATCACCTTTGGCTGACGCCACCGCGATACTATCCTTGGTGTTATTCGCCAAATACAATGTCCCTTCTTTATTACCCCGAGCGATCTCAGAATCCTCCTTGGTAATAACCCAATTCCTGCAGCCAAAAGTTACCTTGTAACCTTCTTCATCCAACTGCCCAACTGATAGCAGGTTTTTTTTCAAACCCGGAATGTGTCTGACCCCGTGTAGATGTAAGACCTTCCCGTCCGATGCTCCTATTCTGACATCCCCCTTACCCTTAATTTCCAAAGGCTCCCCATCCGCCAGATAGACCTTACCGAAATCACCGGAAGTATAATTTTCCATCTCCTCTGCATGCGCGCGTGAGTGGAATGATGCCCCCGAATCAAGCGCCCATGATTCTAGCGCACTACTAACACTCAGAATCAGTACATCATCACCTTCGACTGTCACATTCGCCGATTTATCCCCTCGCATGGGATAATCCTTCTTGTAGTGTCCTAACTCCTTACAATGATAGCATTGAACCGATCCTTTCGCGACCCTTGGTTTGTCTCTGATCTCCACGGCCTTGCCCTTACCACCCACTACGTTTTCCCTTGATTCAGTTCTCCTTTTATTGCTAGCACCCGGCCTTCCCCTGCTAGTAGTAGCTAAGACCGATCCCGAAGTAGACGATGTCCCCAACTTCTTCATACGATTTTCCTCTCCCAACAGAAAGTCTTTAACATCATCATACTTCAATTTGTTCTTACCCGCTGAAGCATTGATTGCTGTCACCGTTCCGCTCCAACTTCCTGGTAAAGACGCTAGCAACAAACACGCATGAACCTCATCATCAAACATAATATCCAACGCAGTCAATGAGTCGATAACATCCATAAACTCATCGATGTGTTTAGCTAAGGATCCTCCCTCTTGCATCTTGAGACTACCCATCTTGCGTATCAAATCAACCTTATTTGCAGCAGATGGAGTTTCAAATCTCTCAGTAAGATAATCCAATAGCTCCTTGGTGGTTTTCGCCTTCTTGGTAGTCTTCGCGATCCACTTTGACAAAGTAGATCTAACCACCCCTAAGGCTTTCCGATCCATAAGATCCCAATCTTTCTGCTTTTCTCCTTCCGGCTTGACTCCCTTTAGAGGATTATAGAGATCTTTCTTGTACAAGAGATCCTCTATTTGCATCCTCCAAAACCCGTAGTCATACCCATCGAATTTCTCCACCGCTTGTTTATCCTTGCCCATTCTTGATTACTTGAACAAACCCTAATCTCCCTATAAACCCGGAACGATAAACCAGAGCTCTAGATACCAGCTGTTGTGGAATTGACCCTCCAAAATCCAAGCAATATCCCAAGAAAATAATAGCACCACAAACAAGCACAAGAAATAGAGCAGAGAAAAGACACAAGAAATTGTTTACCCAGTTCGTCAATATGTTTGACTACGTCTGGGGGCACTACCAAGTCAGGATCTTGCACTATAATATGTTAAATATGAGTTACAATGAGTTATGGGGCGGAACATTGCTTAAATACACAACCTTGGATGGGTCCTAAACCTAAACATATAAGAAAACCCTAAAATCTGCCCAAATTCGGATTCCTGGCCCGATGACCACGCGCCCGCCTGCTCTAGATCGAGCGGGCTCTTACCTCCCTCGCCAAGACCAAACCATCTGATTAACATCAAGCGCTCGCCTGGGTAAGACCAGGCACCTGCTCGCTCCTCTGTGCCGATTTTCTTGTTTTTGTCTCCTTTTAAGATCTCTACTCCAACATTTCTTCCATGTTTTATGTTGGGTATTCTTCCGTCTCAAATTTATAGTTACTTATTTTTATTTTAATCGTCCATATTTATGATTACTTATTTAAATTTTTTAATTTCTCTCTCCTCCACATTCAGAAAAACTATCTACTATCTTATTTTCTATCTCATTCTTGTTAGAGATAAGACTTTGAAATAATTCAGAATTTTCAGAAGACAAAAGCTGAAGGAGCCGTCAGAATGACTTGGACCGGGGAGTCCAAGTCGGACCAAGGCCATCAGTCCATGTGATCAGTCGTGCCTTGGGCTTCAGTACGTGTGTAAAGCGCCAGAACGACTCGTGCCCAGCGGCAGACTTGGCGCATGACCAGGAAACGCGTGGGATTACAGGAATTCTTTAGGGATTCCTATTTTGGACTCCTTCAGTCTCTAGGGTAAGGACAGTAACAGTATAAATACTGGTGATAACTAGTAGTCTCCACAACACACACCGAGAGAAAGTAAGAGATATCAATAATTTTAGATATAGGTTTTGCACATTCATGAATTTTGTGATCAAAGTTCGTGCAAAACAGATTAGTGTGATCTTCTGGTGTGTTATTCTGTAATTGTTTCTCCAGTCACAATAATATTTATTCTCTCTTTACCCGTGGACATAGCAAATAGGTTGTTGGTGAACCACGTTAAATCTATGTTCTTGTTTGTCGATTTATCTTCGTTATTATCTGTCATCTCATACTGACTGATTTACTAACAAGTGGCACCAGAGCCTGTTAGTTGAGAAAATGGACCAGAAAATCGATAAGTTCAATAGGAAAACAATTTCAGTTTATGACATATCAAGATGAGAGCCATGTTGCGAAGAAAAGGCTTGTGGGCTCCAGTGGCTGCTGCAATCAGGGATTAAAAGGATCCAAAAGGAAAGGTAGAAGCCGTTCCCACAGTTGAAGACTCAGAGAAGAAAAATGTTGCAAATCTGATAGTTTTGGATGAGAAGACTCATTAAAAAATCATCATGTGACTTGATGATGAAATCCTAGAGGATGTTGCGGATCAATAAATTGCAGAGGGCTTGTGGCTAATGTTAGAGAAGATGTTTCTGACGAAGTCTCTAACCAACAATCTGTACATGAAGAAGAAATAATTTAATTTACAGATGTTTAAAGGTATGCCTATTAAGGGTCACCTAGATCGATTTTCTTATTTATTACTTGAAGTGTATAATATAGAGGTAATAATGGATGATGAAGATGTTGCTCTAATTCTGTTGGTGTCTCTACCGCTGTCGTATGAGTCATATGTTGATTCATGTATAAATAATGATACAATTACTATGGAGCAAGTAAAGTCTGGTCTGAAGACCACAAAACTGCGCCAAAAGATGAGTAGTACAAATACAAAATCTTGTTGGTGTTGTATGCTCTAGGCACGTTTTGTAAAACGATTAATGTTATTAATATTAATGATATTGAATGTTTGATTATTATATCCTTTGCATGTTTATTATAATAATCCCCGTCCCTGATAATTATGATTAATTGTTAGTATAAGTTTAATGGATAATCATATGATGATTATGGTGTATGGGATACAATTAAACTTATGGGTATTTGTTGGAGACCAAATACTGGACAGACCCATATGAGATTTATGTCATGGTCACAATGTCATAATTAAGTCTCACATAGTTATATTACTGGAATCTTTAGACCTGAGATTATCACAGTCTTCCACTTGATGAACATTACGTTTGACATATTCAAACGTTACCCCTAATCGGGTAGCTATAAAGAATGTGATTGGCATAATCGGATTCATGTAGGGAAAGGTAATAAATCAAGAAGGGATTTGTTCCTCGTAAGAGAGAGATGTCAAGCTTTGGCCACTCGAAGAATGGTGTTGATGAAATGCATGGCCGTGCTCAAATAAGATTTGTACTATCAATACATTCTGGATCGAGAAAGCATTGAACATTGTAAGCTGACCATTGACCATGGCTTACGTTCAATAGACATCGTGAAACAAAGAGATTGTAATATGTTCTATAAAGGATTCACGAACTTATACAAGTTATATTAATTGGGTAGTCATGATGGCTTGCTAGAGTCCGCTCATGATTTATGAGCACAAATGTGTTTGGGCTCATTGCCAACTTAATATAATCTTATGGGGTCACACACAAAAGGACGAATTGTTCAAAAGGCTAAAATCGGAATTCTGGTGGTGCTCGGCCGAGCACCTCATATGACTCGGCCGAGCATGGGAAATCAGAAGGTCAGATTTTCTGGAGCAAAGGTGCTCGGCCGAGCACCTTAAAGGACTCGGCCGAGCAGGCCCTGTTCGGGCCCAAAAACTGATTTCGTGTTGTGACGGGTTTTAACCTATTTCTTCTAAACGGTTTAGGACTAATAAGTATATAAACCTCTAACAACGACCTAATCAGTATGAATTGATTCCATATCAATTAGATAGCCTCCGAGAGAGAGAAAAACAAGTTCTTCTTCTTCCTCAAGAACAAGAACATTGATTTTCCATATAGCCTTCAAAGTAGAAAGAGTTTCTATTGGGTCTAGCAATCCGGTTCAAGAATCGTTCTTGCAATTCGTTCGCGTGTGGATAAACATAGAGGGCGTTGGCATCAACTCCTTCAAAGTTCGTGATCCAAGTTTTGCGGTCGTTCCTACGTTCGTGATTCGAAAAATCGCGAAGAACAAAGATTGAAGATCTCAGAATTTTAAAGCTCCGTCACGGTTAGTGTTCTAAATTCATCTCCATATTAATTTAATCATCGTGATCGGATCTAGGCTTTTGGGTTTCATTCCGCTGCGCATGTTTGCATAAAACCCAACAAATCTCAGTTATCAGGTTTGGCTACATAAAGTAGCATGGGACATTGTAGAAAAAAACAGGGGTTTTCTAAGACGGGTCCTAGATGTAGAGATATTTTTAATTAATTCAAAGAGAAGGGAATTGGAAATCGAATTGTCCCCAGAAGAAGAGAGAGCTGCATAGAAAATTTGAGTCGACTGCTACGATGTTAAGCAGTGACAATCTGGATGAGGATTGTTATTATGCCCTAGTGTTTGAACAAGAAACGTGCAGGGAAGATGCATAGGTTCTTGCTTCGGGTGCTTCGTATCACATGTGTTCGCGCAAGGAGCAGTTTACAACGTATAAGCAGAAAGATGTGGGCTATATCTATATGCTTAATGGGTCAGTTTGCAGGGTAGTTGGTATGAGTTCCATAAGGGAGAGAACTTCTGGTGATAAGTCTTTCACATTAAACAAGGATAGGAATGTTCTAAGAGTAACAAAGAATCTGATATCTCTTAGTCGCTTGGACAAGAAGGGGTATAGTTTCAAGAGTGAAGGTGGTGTTCTGAATGTCTACAAGGGTTCAGATGTGATTCTGAGTGGTGAAAACAAGGTTCCTTGTACATCCACCAAGGTTTTGATGTTTCTGTTTTGGGTGAAGCTGTTGAGGTGGAGCAGCGAGTTACTCTTGGTGGGAGTGAGCCGGGCAAGCCAGAGTTAGATGATCAACACACACTAGTTTCAAATTTGAGAAGTGAAGATGGGACTGAAGAGAGGCCATTGGGCGCTGCAAAAGGTTATTATGATATTGTCACTTCATCTGTTTTGGTTGGCAAGATCCAATGCCGTTTGGATGTGCCACATCTAAAATTCTGTTAGTTGCCCGTTGAGGTGAGTATGAGTTCCCGTATGTGCACATCTGGGTGTCCAGCAGGATATGTCTGATTGGCCGTAGAACAAGTTTTGTTTTCCTAGTGAGTCACATTCTGGGTGTCTTGAAGATACATATGTTTACTTGCTAGAGCAAGTATGGTGCATGCAAATTCAAATTCTGGTTGTTCGAAGGACAAGTGTAGAGTCTTTGATGAAAGACAGATCTGAGGCAAAGGTGGAGAAATCTTTTTGATACGAAGGATGTGACTTAAGGTGGAGTTATATCAGTAGTTCGTAAATTTGAGTTATTTGGGGTTATTCAAAGTCAACATGGAGATTGTTAGAGATATGACTTTGAAATAAGTCAGAATTTTGAGAAAACAAAAGCTGAAGGTGTTGGGTTTCGTAGTAACATACGCAGCGGAATTAATCATTTAAAATTTTTATGAAACCCAAAGCCTATAGATCCATTCATATGATTATGACAAATACATCTACAATGAATACAAGAATACTAACCCTTGAAGCGTTTATTCTTTTCTTGATCTTGAGTCTTGGTTTCTTCGCACTTTTCGAGTCACGAACGCAGGAACACGAAGATGATAACGGAATCACCCTCTATGGATATCTACATGCGAATGAATATTAAGAACTCTTTCTTAATCTTGACTGCTAGATCAAAAGGAACTATATGATTTTATATATTATTGATCTTTGATTCTCAATCTCTATCAATAATAATGTTTCTCTAAACAAGTGAATCAATCATATACAATGGCTAGTAAAAAGATATTTATATGGGTATAAGTCCTTAACCCTTAAGGACTTAGAAAACCCAAATCCCGTCACCAAATTAGATGCAAGTTATTCCTGGCCGACAGCTCTGGCACGGTCGTGCCCCAAAACTGGCACGGTCGTGCCAAAGGGTGCGAGCCTGCCTTTCTGCCGCCCATTATTGGCACGGTCGTGATTTGTATCTGGCACGGTCGTGCCGAGCTTAGCACGGTCGTGCTTGATACTTTGGCACGGTCGTGCCAATCAAGTCGCCAGAATCTTGCCTTTGGCTAATTATGGCACGGTCGTGCCCTATAAACAGCACGGTCGTGCCAGACCAAATTTCTGCCATTTTTCCCTTTTAACAATTCGTTCTCTTGTGTGTGACCCCATAGGATTATATCAAGTTGACAATGATCCCAAATACACTTTGTCTCATAAATCATGAGCGGACCCTAGCAGGCCATCATGATTACCCAAATGATATAACTTGTTTAAAGTTCGTTAATCCATTATAGAACATATTACAATCTCTTTGTTTCACGATGTCTATTGAACGTAATCCATGGTCAATGGTCAACTTACAAAGTTTAATGCTTTTCTCGATCCTGAATGTATTGATAAGACAAATCTTATTTGAGCACGGCCATGCATTTCATCAATACCATTCATCGAGTGGCCAAAGCTTGACATCTCTCTTGAAGAGGAACAAATCCCATCTTGGCTTATTACTCTTCCCCACATGATTCTGATTATACCAATCATATTCTTTATAACTACCCGGTTAGGGGTAACGTTTGAATATGTCAAACATAATGTTCACCAAGAGGAAGACTGTAATAACCTCAAGTCTAGAGATTCTAATAATATAACTATATGAGACTTAATTATGACATTGTGACCATGACATAAACTCATACGGGTCAGTCCAATATTTGGTCTCCAACAAATACCCATAAGTTTAATTGTATCCCATACACCATAATCATCATATGATTATCTATTAAACTTATACTAACAATTAATCATAATTATTAGGGACAGAGATTATTATAATAATCATTCAAAGGATATAATAATCAAAAATTCAATATCTTTATTAAAACATAATCAATAGATAACATTAATCGTTCACATAACGTGCGTAAAGCATACAACACCAACTGAAGGAGCCGTTAGAACGACTCGGACTGAGGAGTCCGATTCGGACCAAGTTCATCAATCCGTGTGATCAGTCGTTCCTTAGTCTTCAGTACGTGTGGAAAGCGCTAGAACGACTCGTGCCTACCAGCACAAGTCGTGCCCAGCGACAGACTTGGCGCAGGACAAGGAAGCAAATGGGATTACGAGGATTCTTTAGGGATTCCTATTTGAGACTCCTCCCGTCTTCAGGGTTAGGACTCTAACATCATAAATACTAATATTAACTAGTATTGTCCACACACACACACAGAAAGAAAGTAAGAGAAATCAGTAATTCTAGATCAAGGTTTTGCACAGTCAAAAATTTTGTGATTAAAGTTCGTGGAAAGTAGATTAGTGTGATCTTCTGTGATTGTTTCTCAAGTCATAATAATATATGTTCTCCTTTAACCCGTGGACGTATCCAATAGGTTGTTGGTGAACCACGTTAAATCTGTGTTCTTGTTTGTCGATTTGTGTTCGTTATTATATGTCATCTTAATATTGTCTGATTTACTAACACTTCTCACTAACAACACCTATTTTTTCAATCCCCGTACATTTATTTTTAGTAACCATAAGTTTGTAAACGGAGGGAGTAGTATAATTCCTCATAGATTTCTAACTTGCCAAACATAAACTCCCTCTATCATGGGATAAATGTCCTACTTTCTATGTTCCTTTGTTCCAAAATAAATGTCGCCTTACTAAAAATTGGTTATGAAGTTTGGTGATCTTCCTATACTACTAATATTAATAGGCACAAGTATTGCAATGCCATAGGCGATGTCAATCCACCCATATGAATATATTGGAGCAATCAAGGAAACATAACTAAAAACTTTAAAACATTGACTTGTCAACTATAACATTTATTTGGGGATAGAAAGAGTTAATTTGGAAAAAGTAAATAATAATAACAAAAGAATGTTATTTCTTCACCGACAAGCTGCACGTCGACAACGTTGGGATTTTCATCTTCTCTGACAAGTTGCACTTTGGCACGCCAGTTTCTTTATCTTCTTCGAAATGTTGCTCTACTTGCAACGCCGACATATTCCTCTTCTCGCAACGCCGACATGTTGTTCTTCACGCAACGCCGACATGTTGTTCTTCCTGTTTACATGCACAACGTGTGCCCACATATGTATTCTTTTTTCAATCTTCTTTTTTATAGTGAAAAATATTTAATCGTCATTTTTTTAGTGAACGAAACTAAAAATTGTTTTTAGAATGGCCGACTTAATTATCGTTTTTTGAGTGAACGACACTTAATGCTTGTTTTTAGAGTTAACGACACTTAATCAAAAGATGTAAGTGGTGCTAATATGGTTTTTTTGTTGTGGCCGGAATATATGAGGGAGAGACATTTCTTTTCAAAGAAAAAAGCGAGATTATTTTTTAGAATTTTAGCAAAAACAAGAAGCTTGTTTAAATAACCCGCAAAGAAATACCATTCTTTTTTTTTTCTTTTTTTGAACTCTATTGTAATTTCAAATCTCAAGAAATTGAGGTATAACAACCTCTAAGACTAAATACCATGGTTAAAAATATAAATGAGGAAAACAATAATTCCAAATGGTAAAGAAAGAAAGAACAGAAGCATGCACATGATCTGCCAGCACCCAAGCACGAAAAAAAGCACCATTGTTGCATAACTATCTACGTAGTTGTTTCCGTATTCAACTTCTTTAAAGTAGGTGGGTTCCAGTTTAAAAGCTTCATGAATCAAGTATAGAGACATGATTTTAAGGTTGAAACTATGCTCTGATACCATAATAAAATATAGAGAACCAAAATATATATTTAGAGAACATAAAGGGAAGAAGCGGAAGTGAAACCTCTTCGGCAACCATTGCTGCACAAACCAACACGGTGTACGTAGATAAGGAAGGGACCACTGAAATGAAAGATACGGAGCGGGCTAGTATGCTGGGTTTCACTGGCAAACAATGAAGTCATTTCAAGGAATACTTGCGGACACAAGTGCAATAACTTGATCGCACAACTAACCAAATAAGTGGTAAGACAGATAATGAGTCTTGGCTCATCGATAGCGGAGCTAACTGACCCATAACAGGAAATATCTCTTTACTCAAATGTGTTCGTGAAATTGAGGCTAACCGTCTAGGCTTTCCTAATGGAAAATATATTGTGACCACAAAAGAAAGCGATGTTGACATTTAGACATGTTTGATTTTAAATAATGTGTTATATGTTCCGACCTTCAATTGAAATTTACAGTCTACTTCTCAACTGCTTAGTGATTCCAATGTTTTAATGCAATTTTCTGACAAATTAATACAGGACCGAGCCTCGAAGATGTTGATTCGTGCGGGCGAACTGTTGGTGTTGGTGCCCTAGGCACGTTTGTTGAACGTTGTAAGTTATCATGATAATAAAGAGATAATAGGATTATTATTATGGCTCATGTTTGCTTATAATAATCTCCGTCCCTAGAGCTTCTTAAGCACTAGTATAAAGGCTAAATGATCATGGGATGATCATGTTAGATTTATGGGTACTTGTTTGGAACAAGGTACTGGACATGACCCGCGGTATGAGATTTATGTCATGGTCGATGTCATACATATATCTCATATTAGTTATGTCATTTGAATCCTTAGACATGAAGTTATTATAGTCTTCCACTTGATGAACATTATGTTTGACATATTCAAACGCTGCCTTAACACGGTAGTTATAAAGGGTATGATTGGCATGATTGGATTCACGTAGGAAAGAATAATAAGCCAAATGGATTTGTCCCTCTTCGGAGAGATGTCAAGCTTGGGCCCCTCGAAGGAATGATGTTGGTGAAATGTTTGGCCAAACTCAAATGGATTGATTGGATCAATGTCATTTGGATTATCAACATATTCGGGATCGAGAAAAGTATTGAACAATACAAGTTGACTTGTTGACCATGACTTGTGTTCAATGACATCGTGGACAAAGGGATTATGACATGTTCTAAAAGGAATGCGAACTTGTATCTAGTTACACTATTTGGGTAGGTATGACGGTTTGCTAGAACCTAATCATATCTTATGGGTTCATGTTTGGGCTCATTGCCAACTTAGTGTAATCCTAGAGGGTCACACACAAATAGAACGAATCGTAAAGGACTAAATGGGAATTATGGAAAAATATCTGTGTTTGGCTCTGGCACGGTCGTGCGCCTTAAAATGGCACGGTCGTGCCATAAATCCAAACCAAGGCAAACCTGCCGACATGATTGGCACGACCGTGCCAAATTACCAAGCACGACCGTGCCGAAAATGGGCGGCCGGGGAATTCGCGCGGACTAGATGGCACGACCGTGCCAGATTATAGGGCACGACCGTGCCAGTCAAGTCGGCCAGAATTCCTTGTTGCCTAATTTGGTGACGGGATTTAGGTTTCCTAAGTCCTTAAGGGTTAAGGATTAAGACCTATTTAAAGATCCTTTCAGCGGTCATTAAGCACATGATTGTGAGTGCCTCCATAAGGTTTTGAGAGGTTATTTTCTTGTTCTAAGATCCAAAAAGTGAAGAACAAGAATATTCATAATTCCATATAGTTCTTACAATTGTGAAAGCGTGTTTCATAATTTGGTCTAGCAACCAAGATCAAGTGTTCTTGATATTCGTTCGTGGTGTGGATACCGCTAGAGGGTGAAACTTATCATCTTCATAAGTTCGTGATTCTTGCTTTGTTCGTGATCAAGATTTCAAGCCTCCATCGAATTCAAGGTTGCAAAATCAAAGGCATCAAGGGTTAGTATTCTAGTATTCATTATGTTGTATTTGACTTAATCATATGAATGGATCTATGGGCTTTGGGTTTCATAAATTTTTAAATGCTTAATTCCGCTGCGCATGATACTACGAAACCCAACAGTGGTATCAGAGCCCCGTTCATGTTGATTATTTCAATACTAAGATCATGTTGTGTGTATATAAATTGTTTATGTGCCTAGCATGATTTGAATATTGGGATTATGATGTTTATGTGGTCTATGCGTTTTATGTGGTTTATTGTTTTATAAACTTTAATCGCACTGTTCAATCGCAATTAAAATTATGGTGGATTTAAAATTGTTTGGACTATCAATTTTTGATTGGATCAAAGTTTTGATATTCTAGGGATTCAAGAATAAATCGTTTATTCAAGGTTTTGATGATCATGGTGATTGGATCACCAAGAACACCAAATCCTAATTGAATTGGGAAAAACAATTTTGAGATAAATTTTGGAACTTTAAAAATTTGGATTTTTCGCAAGGGGTCCGACCGGACCCAAGCCTTGACCCGGCCGGACCTAGGGTTTGGCGCGGGGGTAGGGTTTGGGTTTTGGGTTTTGGGTGTGGATCTTGGGTTTAAATCTCCTATTTGTTTTAGTCTTGTGATTCTAAGATTAGTTCAAGGTTTGGATGGCTAATCTACGTTCATCGAGATTGTGTTTCCCAAACTTGATCGCAATCAAGGTTTCAAAGATAAAACGAAATTAGAATTATGAAAAGTTCATAATTGCTAAAATTGAGAAACAAAGTTCTTGATTCAATGATTGGAGATCCATGTGGAATTGTGAATGCAATTGGCCTACGTTCATCGAGACCATCTATTGCTTAGTTTCGGCCACATGGACTACTTTCTTGGTTTCTTGAATTAGTGCGGAATTGTGGTTGCCAATGGCTTAGTTCGGCCGCACTTCTTGTTGTCTTGATTTGGAGATGATGACCAAAGTTCAAATAATCTCATCCTCATAATAATAGAGAAACTAATGACACATAAATATTATGCTTAAATTAATGGAGATTAATTTAGTGGCTAAACTTGATGCGTAACATGTTTATCTTATGTGCTCATAAATGTGTTGAATGCTATATGTAATGAACCTTCAAAGAAAGTTTTAAGTCCTCTTGCCATGCCATGATTAAGACACTTGTTAGTGCATGGGTAATTTTAATGTGGGTTCGCCCTAGCGAGGTACATTGACTTTATCTATGTATGAGCAAGATGGATGATGTGGGCACGCCCTAGCGAGGCACATCAACCATGCGTTTAAAATGGTTAGACTTAATTGGGCGTCAAAACAGTTTTGGGCCTTAGGCAAAAGATGAGATTAAACATGCTTTTGAAATTGGATCACTAAGAATCATATTGGATATGATTGACAAGAAATTGTCTACCTAATTAATTTGATTTTGAGCGGTCCGCCTCCGTGGACTCAAGATTAAATTAAAGTTGGATCTTAGCCCAATTTAAAAGAGTCTCATGAAAGGATCTAAGAGTCATATGGGATATGATTGACAGGGTTGTCTACCTAATTAATTTAATTTTGTGTAATCCGCCATAGCGGACTTAGAATTAAATTAAAGTTGGATCTTAGCCCATTTAAATTATATTATACATTGGATGTATAAGAAGGTTATATAATTTAATGGGAGTATTTTTGGAAAATACATTATTTATCTCTTTAATGAGATTGGTACTTGTAAAATTTTGGAAATTTTGCATGAGTTGTAGATAATGACAACTAACTTCGTTGCGATCAATCCTTGTTAAGGATAAAGCTTCAAAAGAATGGTACAAACTTCATGGATTGGATCCTGAGCCTAAGAATGGTTCTAAGGCAAGAAGATGGGTTGTACATTCTTGATGGGCCTATTCCTAAAAGAACCAATGCCGGAGTAGACAATCACAAGAATCATGAGTATGATTCTAGGAATGTGAGTTGTCTTATGCTCGCGATTATGTGCTCAAAACTCCAACAAAGTTTGGAACTTGTAGAAGCCTATTAGATAGGCATGGAGTTGAGTTACATATTTCAAAGAGCAATCTAGGCAAGAAAGGTATAAAACCATTATTGCATTCACTTCTTGCAAAAGGAGTAAAGGGCAATAAGTGGAACCTCACATGCTTAAGATAAAGGCTACGTAGAGCATCTTGAGAAACTTGGTTATCCAATTGGATTGGAGCAAGCCACGGATCTCATTCTTGATTCATTGTCCAAAAGTTATAATCACTTTGTGATTAACTATAACATGCTTGGAATGAATAAGAATCTCTCCGAATTGCATGATATGCTGAAAAAACTGTGGAGATGAAGATGGTGGAGAATGGATTCTCCAATGCTCATAGTTCATGATGGAAAGAGGCCAAATGCCAAAAGAAAAGTAAGACAAGAGTTGTCAAACCTAAAGGAAACAATTTTGGTTATAATAATAACTCTAATAGATGCAATTTGGTAAAATGGCAATTGGATTGACCATTTAGAATTGAAGTCAAAATTTTGGGTGATCAATAAAAGGAATGGTAGTGGGACTACCACTCGGAATATTTATGTTATAAATTATTCTTTCTAAATTTAATTATTGGGTATTGGATACCAGAATAATTAGTAAGATGAAAGACTACTTATAGTAAAGTTTTATCTACAAACAGTAATGATGCAATGGTTGCAACATTGTTCGTAGAACACTTGTAAAGTGACTTTACTAATGAAGTGGAAAACATTATTTTGCTATAAGATAATGAAGGATATTAATTTCTTATTTGGAATAAGAAAAATGCTTTATTTATTATGATTTACTTCATTGTGTTATCATATAAATAAATCTTATATCCTAAATCTTGAAGAACAAAATAATAAAGACTATAACATAAATAATTAAAATTCTTTGTGCATTATTGTTTTGATCAAATAAATGAGAAATGCATATCTAAAATTCTATTGGACGGAGTTTTAAGTCATATGATTTGGAATCACATGATTTATGCAAATCTTATTTACTTGGATCAAGACATCTTTTACTATGATTGGTAAAAAGGATAATGTCTTAATTGACCTAATACATTTTGATGTGTATGGTGCATTAAGAAGAAATGCTAAAAGAGAATTTTGGTTATACTTGGTAAAACTATTCAAAAATTATGATTGGATCATGATGATGGATAATTAAACCGAAAATTTGACAGTCATCATTAAAGTTGTGAAATGGTTTCACAAATTAACTTCACTAAGAATATCATTCTAAATGATATGTCTGCGTGAAAGTATAAGAACCTTATTGGATATGGTTCATTAGATGATAAAAGTCAAATTGATCTTCCATTATTAATTTTGGGATTATGTATTTGAAACCGCTATGATTATACTAATCTGAATTCCAGCTTGAGAGGTTAAAAGATGAAAGAAAAACTCGGTTTGCCTTTCGCAAAGATTTAAGATGGTGAGACCTTTTGGAAATGAGTTGTCTGGGACACACTCACATTTAAATCTAATAAATATATTTTCATGGGATATCCTAAGGAAACTTGAGGATATAATTTTACTCATAAGAAACAAATGGTTTGTTGATTATGATGACACTTTTCTAGATAAATGGTTTATCTCTAAAAGAATCAATGGGAGTAAAATGTATCTCGAATGGTTCGAGACCTAGAAAATATATATTTTAACCTAAGATGGAAGTTGAACAAGTCTTCACAAGGGGTTGTGAAAATCCGTTCAAGATATACAAGTACTTGCACACATGATAAAATACAATCTATTAGAAGAAATATTGGATATTTCGAGATAGAAAGTATTGAGGTAAAGTTCATTTAGAATGAAGTATTTACCACCTATCAAAGATGCAATATCAACTCCACATTTAGATTAATGGCTTGGAGTCATAAAATCTAAAAGGCAATTCATGTATAATAATCAAGTTTGGAACTTGATCATTCTAACCTAAGGTGTGAAAACCAAAGGAGATGAATGACTTTTCTTGGAGAAAAATGTTACATGGGTAGCAAGAAACTTATTAGAATTTTCATAGTCACATGTTCATATTTGGAATATGAAATTTGACAAAATGATGTCAAAACAAGCATTCCTCAACGGGAACTCACTTAAGGATGTATTGGATACAACCTAAAGGTTTTGATAGTCAAGAAAATTCTAAAAGGTATGAAAGTTGCGAAGATTCATTGGATGGATTGAAGCAAGCTTTTGGGAGTTGGAATCTCCGTTTTGATAAGTCATAGATCTTGGCTTGATCAAGAACGAAGATGAATATTGTATATACAAGAAGATTAGTGGGAGCATGGTGCTATTCCTTAAATTAAATATGTGGATGACATATTGCTCATTGGAAATGAAATTCCTATACGTTAGTCTGCAAAGACTTTGTTAAGAAAGTGTTTCGCAATAAAGAATATGGATGAAACTGCATAAGTCATTGGCATTAAGATCTATAGAGATAGATCAAGGAGGCTAATTGGTTTAAGCCAAAGTACATACATTGACAAAGTCATTAGAAGATTCCGCATGGAAAATTCTAAGAGAGGACCATTGCCAATGTTACATGGAGTTTTCTATGCAAAGACTCAAATGTCCTAAGACAAATGATGAGCATGAGAAGACTGAATGGGATGCCATTTTGCTTCGGCAATTGGATCAATCATGCCATAATAAGTACTAAGCCGGATATATCTAAATGCTTGGAGCATGACGAGTAGATATCAATCCGACAACCGGTGAGAATCACTGGAAGGCTGTGAAACAATTCTTAAATGTACTTTAGAAGGACTAAAGAATTGTTATGATCTATGGAGGGATGGAAGATGATCTCGGTGTATATGGGTACACAGATGCATACTTCCAAACTGACAAAGATGATAAAAATCGCAATTGAGTTTTATTAACAATAGTGAAGCTGTAAGTTGGAATGGTTCCAAGCAGAGTACAGTCACTAATTCTACATACTAAAATCTAAGTATATTGCTGCATTGGATGCCGCAAAGGAAATTGTTTGGATTAAGAAGTTCATTGGTGAACTTAAGATGGTTCCTAGTATTGCTAATCCAATAGACCATATTAGTGATAATAGTGGTGCTATTGATCAAGCAAAGGAACCAAGAGCACATCCCAAATCCAAACACATACTTAGGCGTTCTCTTATCGTTCGAGAAATCGTTGATAAGGGAGACGTACATATATGCAAAGTACCTACTAATGATAACGTTACGGACACACTAAACAATGGGACTTCCACAAGCTAAGACATGATGGTCATGTTAGGTCCATGGGTATTGGATACCTAGAGATTGGACCTAGGGCAAGTGGGAGATTGTTGGTGTTGGTGCCCTAGGCACGTTTGTTGAACGTTGTAAGTTATCATGATAATAAAGAGATAATAGGATTATTATTATGGCTCATGTTTGCTTATAATAATCTCCGTCCCTAGAGCTTCTTAAGCACTAGTATAAAGGCTAAATGATCATGGGATGATCATGTTAGATTTATGGGTACTTGTTTGGAACAAGGTACTGGACATGACCCGCGGTATGAGATTTATGTCATGGTCGATGTCATACATATATCTCATATTAGTTATGTCATTTGAATCCTTAGACATGAAGTTATTATAGTCTTCCACTTGATGAACATTATGTTTGACATATTCAAACGCTGCCTTAACACGGTAGTTATAAAGGGTATGATTGGCATGATTGGATTCACGTAGGAAAGAATAATAAGCCAAATGGATTTGTCCCTCTTCGGAGAGATGTCAAGCTTGGGCCCCTCGAAGGAATGATGTTGGTGAAATGTTTGGCCAAACTCAAATGGATTGATTGGATCAATGTCATTTGGATTATCAACATATTCGGGATCGAGAAAAGTATTGAACAATACAAGTTGACTTGTTGACCATGACTTGTGTTCAATGACATCGTGGACAAAGGGATTATGACATGTTCTAAAAGGAATGCGAACTTGTATCTAGTTACACTATTTGGGTAGGTATGACGGTTTGCTAGAACCTAATCATATCTTATGGGTTCATGTTTGGGCTCATTGCCAACTTAGTGTAATCCTAGAGGGTCACACACAAATAGAACGAATCGTAAAGGACTAAATGGGAATTATGGAAAAATATCTGTGTTTGGCTCTGGCACGGTCGTGCGCCTTAAAATGGCACGGTCGTGCCATAAATCCAAACCAAGGCAAACCTGTCGACATGATTGGCACGACCGTGCCAAATTACCAAGCACGACCGTGCCGAAAATGGGCGGCTGGGGGATTCGCGCGGACTAGATGGCACGACCGTGCCAGATTATAGGGCACGACCGTGCCAGTCAAGTCGGCCAGAATTCCTTGTTGCCTAATTTGGTGATGGGATTTAGGTTTCCTAAGTCCTTAAGGGTTAAGGATTAGGACTTATTTAAAGATCCTTTCAGCGGTCATTAAGCACATGATTGTGAGTGCCTCCATAAGGTTTTGAGAGGTTATTTTCTTGTTCTAAGATCCAAAAAGTGAAGAACAAGAATATTCATAATTCCATATAGTTCTTACAATTGTGAAAGCGTGTTTCATAATTTGGTCTAGCAACCAAGATCAAGTGTTCTTGATATTCGTTCGTGGTGTGGATACTGCTAGAGGGTGAAACTTATCATCTTCATAAGTTCGTGATTCTTGCTTTGTTCGTGATCAAGATTTCAAGCCTCCATCGAATTCAAGGTTGCAAAATCAAAGGCATCAAGGGTTAGTATTCTAGTATTCATTATGTTGTATTTGACTTAATCATATGAATGGATCTATGGGCTTTGGGTTTCATAAATTTTTAAATGCTTAATTCCGCTGCGCATGATACTACGAAACCCAACACGAACAAGACAACGGACACTACTAGAAGGCCAGCAAGTGCAAAAGTCTGCATTGTCAAGGAGTTTGAGAGTTATCAGTTGTGGCATTAACAATTTGGAAATCCGTCAATCAAAGTGGTTAGTTTATTGTTTTTATTTAGTCGGAGTATTATTTATAGGTATGCGTGTGTAATCTGTCGTCAAGCTAAACAGAGTAGATACAAATTTTTGCCTAGTGATAATAAATCTGTTGAGATTTTTGAATAAATTTACTGTGATGTTTGGGGTGATTATCAAAATCCTGCCTTATGTGGAGCTACTTATTTCTTAACTACTTTGGACGATTGTTCTCATGTCGTGTGGGTTTACTTAGCTCGATCTAAAAGTGATGTATCTCAAATCTTGAAAAATTATCTTGCCATGGTAAAACGACAATTTAGTAAGCGGGTCAAGATTCAGAGTAAATAATTTACTTATTTGGCAAAATTTAGTTTTTTGATATCGGTTTTGTGTATTACACTAATTGCATTCGTACATGTCAACAAAATGGAATGGTTGATAGGAAGCGTCGACATATTTGAATGTGGCTCGGGCTTTGATGTTTTAAACCAAAACACTAGTGAAATTTTGGTGTGAGTGTGTTTTAGCTGTCGGTTACTTGATTAATTGTACCCTTCGAAGTTGTGATACGGGAAAACCCCTACGAATCTTAGAATTATGTATAAATAGGAGTAGTGCATGTTTGTAACATTTGAGAGCAGATTTATTTTCCTCCATATATGAATTTCCGAATTGTAACTTTCTACAACAATAAACTTTTTTTTTTTTTTTTTTTTGCTATTTTGAGTGTCTCATTAAAAAAAAGGGCAAATTACAATTTGGTAACCTGAGTTTTACACACAGTTACAATACCCTAGCTAAGTTTTAATTTGTGCCAATCCAATTCCTAAGTTTGTCATTTTGTTGCAACAGATTCCTAAGTTTGTCATTTTGTTGCAATTAGGTGTAAAAACTAACGAAATCATTAATTTTTTGACGAAATCAAATCCACGTGCTATGCACATGACTTTTAAAGGGGTACTTCAGTCATTCCGCGTGGACATGATGTTGGGTTTCGTAGTAACATGCGCAGCGGAAAATAGCATTTAAAATTTTATGAAACCCAAAGCCCATAAATCCATTCATATGATTAAATCAAATATTTGCATTATGAATACTAGAAAAACTAACCATTGATGACTTTGAATTTGGTCTTTGATCTTGGTGGAGAAATTGAAGCTTTAATCACGAACAAGTAAGAACACGAACTTTGAAGATGATGAGCTTCACCCTCTAGCGGTATCCACACCTTGAACGAATATCAAGAACACTTGATCTTGGTTGTTAGACCAAAATTATGAAACACGTTTTCACAATTAATATGAACTATATGGAATATTATTTTGTGTATTATTTTATTCTTCAATCTAGGATGTCTTGGAACAAAATAAAACTCTCTCAAACTCTTTGGAGACTTTCACAAATGCTATTGGTATGTTCTGGCCCGAATTTGGTTGTTTATATACAAGTTAGACCTATTCCAAATAGGAAACTTGTGTCAAAACCCGTTCAAAATCCTTTTCCTAATTAAATCAGGAAGTTTGTCCCGACACACTGTGCGGCCGCCCAAAATCAGTGTGCGGTCACCCAAAACCTGTGCGGCCGCCCAGTTAGGTTTGTGCGGTCGCACACCAGGATCAGAGAGCCTTAATTTTCCAATATAGTCCTTTTAGGATTCGTTCTATTGTGTGTGACCCTCTAGGATTATACTAAGTTGGCAATGGGTTCAAATATGAATCCATAAGATATGATTAGGTTCTAGCAAACCGTCATACCTACCCAAATAGCATAACTAGATACAAGTTCGCATTCCTTTAGAATATGTCACAATCCCTTTGTCCACGATCTCATTGAACACAAGTCATGGTCAAACGGTCAACTTGTCTTTGTTCAATACTTTCTCGATTCCGAATATGTTGATAATCCAAATGACATTGATCTAATCAATTCATTTGAGTCCGGCCGAACATTTTCATCAACATCATTCCTACGAGAGGCCTAAGCTTGAGATCTCTCCGAAGAGGGACAAATCCATTTAGCTTATTATTCTTCCCTACGTGAATCCGATTATGCCAATCATACACTTTATAACTACCCGGTTAAAGGTAGCGTTTGAATATGTCAAACATAATGTTCATCAAGTGGAAGACTATAATAACTTCATGTCTAAGGATTCGAATGACATAACTAATATGAGATATATGTACGACATAGACCATGACATAAATCTCATACAGCGGGTCATGTCCAGTACCTTGTTCCAAACAAGTACCCATAAATCTAACATGATCATCCCATGATCATTTAGCCTTTATACTAGTGCTTAACAAGTACTAGGGACGGAGATTATTATAAGTAAACATGAATAACAATAATAATCAAAACATCTCTTTATTGATATGAAATAAATGATAACAATTACAACGTTTATTAAACGTGCCTAGGGCACCACTACCAACACATGAGACTTGTTATCCCCTTCCATGTTCCTCTTCTTCCCCCTCCCCACTTCTCTGTAACTAACCCACATCACCTCCACTGCATTCCACTACCACTCCCCCATCATCTACATCCTTCAATTTCAATTCGTCCTTTCCTTCTCTATCAAATACCCAATCAAGATCCATGACCCAAAAAACCCTTGACAAATCTCCAACCTCCTTTAATTTCTCTGTACAAGAACGTCTACCCCTCTTTTCTAGGGTTTCTATTCCATCAATGTCGAACACAATAAAACTCTTAAAAAATTGAATAGCAACTCCATCCAACCGAATCTCCGGAATGAGGGAGAGCAGCGACGGTAAGGGTCAGAGAGTGGGTTAGAGAGAGCGAGAGGGTGTAGGGGAAAGGAATTTGAAATGATTGGCTTTAGTGAACGGGTGAAGGGGAGGAAGAGGGAAAGAGGTGGTGGGTGAAGGTGGCCACCGCCGCCGGAAGAAGATGGACGCCGGCTAGAGTCATCACTTGACTTGCACACACCATGAGAAATGAAAAAATTGCTCTTAAAAATCATGTGTTGTGCACATGCCTTAAAAGTCGTCAAAAATTTAACGATTTATGAGTTTTTACACATACTTGCAACAAAATGACAAACTTAGTAACCGGATTGGCACAAAACAAAACATAGCTAGGGTATTGCAACTATGTGTAAAACTCAAGTTACCAAATTGCAATTTTCCCTTAAAAAATATTTTTATTAAAAAATAAAAGTTTTATATTTTTTAATTCATGAAATCTATTTGTCATACTCACAACAATTTTCTACTTAATATCCCCTACCGAACTTTCTCTCTCTTTCAAACTGAGAACACCTACTTTTAAAACACTAGTCCACTTATAAGACAAAAGGAGTATTCCCCCTCTCTCATAAAGCCTCTGATCATTTTACTTGTAAGGGGGAAAAAATTATTCAAAAGTACTGTGTGTACTAAGTTAGTAGAAGTATGAGTAAACCACATTTCTGACATTCGTATTATGTCAAGAATATCACTTTAACCTTTGTACTATCTAAACAACAAAAGGATCCTGCGTACTATTGATTAATTAGCAAAACTAACCAAAATCGTTAAATAATATAATGGACGTTAATAGGCGTTAAAAACTTAACAAGCTAAATAACTGGTTCAACTCTAATCTATGCATTTGTTTCCGTCTCCATCCTAAAAGGCCAAACTACATTTATATACCCATTATTTAGTAAAAAAAATGAAAAGTGATTAATATTAAAATAACAAGCTAAATAAAATAATTTGAAAAAAAATAAATAAATAATAGACATTAAATACTACCAAAGAAGGAAAACGAATGAAAAAGAACAAAAGAAAGAAAAGGTTTTTTTTTTTTTTTTTTTTTTTTTTAAAAAAAAAAAGAGAAACAAAAAGCAATAACCTAACCTAATCTTCTTCCCCCATTTAATGGGTTCTCATCTCTGTAACTCCCATTCCCATCTAATTCCCAGAACCCCTTCCTCCTTCCGTAACTACCACACCTCCCCTCCTCCATTTCCATCCCTACCACCGCATCTTCCTTCCCCACCACTCCCCTTCACTTGCTCCCTCCACTACCATTAACACCCCTCCAACACAATGGCAATATCTACTGATGACGCCCAGAAATTTGGGGTCATGGAGATTAGATCTCCAACTCGTTGCCTCCTGCTCCTAGCTGAGAAGATCTGCAAGATGAGCACACCGTTAGGACCAAAGCCGGGTTTGACCCCGGCTTAGGCCCTCGGGTATGAGAGTAAGACTCCGAGGGAACTAAGAACAAGGCCTTGAATGCCTTGGGTGTGTGAATGTGTAAGAGAGAGGGAGAGGAGAGCACTCTAGAGAGTGTCAAGAGAGAGAGAGTAGAGAATGAAATCATACCCCTCACCTTGTATGAGGAGGGGCATATATATGAGGGATAAGGGGTAGTCCCGTCCTTTCAGTGGGTCCTTCATTTTGTACAGGGTAGAAGTAGAGAGACCGTATGAGAAGGGTATAAGGACCGTATGAGAGCGGTACGAGGGTACGTAGAAGTATACCCAAAAAGCCAGGGTTCATCAGTAGCCCCCTATTCTGAGTGCCCGATTATTTATGGTCAGGGCGAGGAATATACTCTTGGTCGGGATTGACCTGCGTACATATATATGGCTAGAAGCTAGAAGCTGAAGCCTGGAGCCTGGAGACCGGCAAGAAGATGTGGCTCCCATAAGAGTGAAATCAAAACTCGAACTGCGAGCTCAGACTCGTCAGATAGTGGACTGCGGCTAGTCGACTCGGAGATTCCCGAGGAGAAAATAAGTCCGCGCATAACCTCCATAAGAAACGAGAGCTCGAGCTGCGAGATTGCAAGACGAGGCAGTCACTATGACATAAAAATAAGATCTCGGGCCGTGAACTCGGTCACATCGGGCAGCAGAGATCCTGGAGGGAGTCTGAAGATATACATCGGAGATTCCCGAGGTTAATTAAACCAGTCATGCAGCCTTTAAATAATCATTGATGAGCCGAAGATTCTCGAATATGGATGGGAGTGCATCATAATAGAATCAAAGGTCCAACAGCGAATCTAAATATATAACTCGAAGATTCTCGAGGATGAAGATAGCGGGCACATCGCCTATAAATATTATTCAACGATAGCTGGAGATTCCCAGCTATATGTAAGAGAATGCTATAAGATAACCAGAAGTCCCATACAGAGCTCTGAAAATATAGCTCGGAGATTTCCAAGAATAATAATGTGGCATAAAGCCTCTGGATGGATGATCCAATAATAAATGGGAAGAATAAGCCCCCGAGTTGCTCAAATAAAGATGTGGAGTCCTCGAGTCGCGGGGAGCCATAAGATAAATAAACTTCCTGATTCAGAGGTTGCCAGCGACTAAGATAGAAAAAGGCTAGATTTCCAATAGAATTCGTGGCGGACTTGTTAGGTCGGCCTCATGCCCTGAGATAAATGTGCAGCCCCCGAGTCGTGGGGTCGCTGTAGGCGTAATAAGATGACCCCGTAAACTTCATAAGCAAATGAGCGTGAAAGTGCCATATATAAAATGAGCTCGGAGGCATCATAAATAAGATGAGCCCGTAGGCGTCCATAATAAGGGCGCGTAACCATCCGTAATAAGAAGAGCTCGTGAGCGTCCAGAATAAGATCAGCCCGTTGGCTTCCATGATGAGAAGAGCCTGGAAGCGTCGTAATGATATGAGCCCGGAGGCATCATAATGAGACAAAACTGGAGGCATCATTGCGCTTAGAGTCTTCGCTGCGCTATAGGTGTATCAATCATATATACATATTTTTTGTGATGGCATGTTGAAAGCCGAGCGAATAGATAGTAATTAAACTATATAATAAAATCATGGCATTGGCAGCATGTCGAATAAGCAACTTTCACCAAGTAATTTTCAAGGCATCATGCACTTTGTGAATTTTCTCATGGCAGCTTTCATAAAATCAATCAATCATGGTATAAAGCACGTTTAAATTGATATATCATGATTTTGGAAAGCGAGTAAGCATGTATGACATGTCTTTTTGCGCATTTTGGGAAATATAATTCCGCAACATATAAACCAACAGAAGCATGTAATGCTGTTTATCTATTGTTATGATCAAGTTGCTATATATGACAAGGTAGCATGTCAATCCAATACATTATTAACATATCAGGACGGAGTATAACCGTGACAAGATGAATATTTATTTTGCTGAAGTAACAAATATTTTCATAAGCATATTCTGAAGAGAATAATAATTCACCATATAAATCATGGGAATAGGCATGGATATTTTACTCATGATCACGCATTTGCGTTTATTGAGCATTCAAGTAGTAAGTATTAGCGCCAAGTAGCAGATAGTATTGCATGCTATATCTTTTGTTTGTGCACAAGGTAATTGTAACATGTAATCAAGTTATTAACCATGCTCTCTATTCATTGGCTAATAAAGCTATATGAAAAGCATTTATTAAACTGAGAGTATGGAAAGAAACGACCTGACTTGATTGGCGTAGATTTGACAGATCTCGTTAAGTATTTAACGGATATGATAACGGCCGTCAGTCGATTAAGCCCCCAAGTTTCATAGATCGCCAACAACTTGGATGAACAAGTGCTGGACTCCAAATATAGATATAGACCTCTAGATAGAGAGGTTTGCCGGGGACAAGATTTTCAGCGAGGCCCGCAGCTGACACGAAGGGTCGGGCCAGGTCGTTATAAGGACATGAAGCCCCCGAGTTGCGGGGAACCATAAGGTACACGAACCTGCGTCGAGCATTAAAATTGTTTACCCAAAAGCTTGTTGAAGCGTCTGGCCGCGGGCATGATGTCAAACCGCCGGTAGGCTTTGCAACCGAACTAATTCAGAACCGCGATAAATAAGATGAGCCCGGTGTCTCTATAAATAGAATGAGCTCAATCGCCTCGCGAATAAGATGTGTCCCATGGAATCTTAAGTGAGATGAGCTTGATGGCTTCCATAGTAAGATGAGCCCGATGGCTAGATAAATAAGGAGCGCGACCGCTTCGTAAATAAAATGGAATCCGTAAGCCTTCACAAGAAGTTGAGCCCAATGGCTTCATAAATAAGATAAGCACGAACGCTTCATAAATAAGATAGGCCCAGTGGCGCCATATATAAGATAAGCACGATCTATCGGTGGGCCCGATGGCGCCATTAATAAGATAAGAACGACTGGTTCATGGATAAAATGGGCCCGATGGCACCATAAATAAGATAAGCACGACTGGTTCATGAATAAGATGGGCCCAATGGCACCATAAATAAGATAATCCCGGTGACTTGTGGAGTACTCAGAGATTTCGAGACTTTGTCGATGCGTTCCATCTTTGCCCTTTGTTATACTTGGCTTTAACACAGGTTCTTCCGTTTCCGGGCATGCGATATAGCTCGAGGGCGTATGACCGCGCATCGTACGTGTGAGCACGTGCCGGCATCCGTTTCTAGGCATGCGGTCTAGCTCGTAGGCGTAGGACCGCGCATCGTACGCGAGGGCATGTGCCGGCATCCGCTAAGATTAGGCCCGGAGCCTAAGCGAGCTGAAAATCTTTGTTATACTATTGTCATCTTTGTTATCTTTTAGCCCACGCTTTCGGGGTGACTCGCCTACTCGGAGTAGGGATTTTCTCGAACTCTCGCCTACTCAGAGTAGGGCTTTGCTCGAACTCTTGCCTACTCGGAGTAGGGCTTTTCTCGAACTTTCGCCTACTCGGAGTAGGACTTTATTCGCCTATACGAGGGTAGGGCTTTATTCGCCTACACGAGGGTAGGGCTTTAATGGAGAGCAATCTTGGGGAATTAACCCGCTCGATTCATAAATAATCTTTCCGTTTCTTGGAGGGACGGCCTACTCGGAGTAGGGTTTTATTTGCCTATGCGGGGTAGGGCTTTTGCCTACACGGGGTAGGACTTTTGCCTACACGAGGGTAGGGCTTTAATGGAGAGCAATCTTGGGGAATTAACCCGCTCGATCCATAAATAATCTTTCCGTTTCTTGGAGGGACGGCCTACTCGGAGTAGGATTTTATTTGCCTACGCGGGGTAGGGATTTTGCCTACACGAGGGTAGGGATTTAATGGAGAGCAATCTTGGGGAATTAACCCGCTCGATCCATAAATAATCTTTCCGTTTCTTGGAGGGACGGCCTACTCAGAGCAGGGTTTTATTTGCCTACGCGGGGTAGGGATTTTGCCTACACGGGGTAGGGATTTTGCCTACACGAGGGTAGGGCTTTAATGGAGAGCAATCTTGGGGAATTAACCCGCTCGATCCATAAATAATCTTTCCGTTTCTTGGAGGGACGGCCTACTCGGAGTAGGGTTTTATTTGCCTACGCGGGGTAGGGCTTTTGCCTACACGGGGTAGGGCTTTTGCCTACACGAGGGTAGGTCTTTAATGGAGAGCAATCTTGGGGAATTAACCCGCTCGATCCATAAATAATCTTTCCGTTTCTTAGAGGGACGGCCTACTCGGAGTAGGGTTTTATTTGCCTACGCGGGGTAGGGCTTTTGCCTACACGGGGTAGGGCTTTTGCCTACACGAGGGTAGGGCTTTAATGGAGAGCAATCTTGGGGAATTAACCCGCTTGATCCATAAATAATCTTTCCGTTTCTTGGAGGGACGGCCTACTCGGAGTAGGGTTTTATTTACCTACGCGGGGTAGGGCTTTTGCCTACACGAGGGTAGGGCTTTAATGGAGAGCAATCTTGGGGAATTAACCCGCTCGATCCATAAATAATCTTTCCGTTTCTTGGAGGGACGGCCTACTCGGAGTAGGGTTTTATTTGCCTACGCGGGGTAGGGCTTTTGCCTACACGGGGTAGGACTTTTGCCTACACGAGGGTAGGGCTTTAATGGAGAGCAATCTTGGGGAATTAACCCGCTCGATCCATAAATAATCTTTCTGTTTCTTGGAGGGACGGCCTACTCGGAGTAGGATTTTATTTGCCTACGCGGGGTAGGGATTTTGCCTACACGAGGGTAGGGCTTTAATGGAGAGCAATCTTGGGGAATTAACCCGCTCGATCCATAAATAATCTTTCCGTTTCTTGGAGGGACGGCCTACTCGGAGCAGGATTTTAATGGATGGCAGTCTTTGGGATTTAACCTGCTCCGATCCATAAATATGCACGATCTATTTTTCTCCGAGATCAACGGAATTATAATGAAGCCCCCAAGGTTGATGGGGCTGATAGCACGAATAGAAATTGCGCGAACAACAGAGGAAAAATATTTTGTTTCATTTGGTTGCAACGAACACAAAAATGGCACGGGTAGCAGTCCATAAATTTCCTCGGGCTAATATATGCGTAGTAAACTGTTGGGTCCATATCATTGCACCATTTGTTGTACTATCTTTCTCTCTTGTCAATTTAACTGTGGGACCAATTTCTTTGACTTTTGTTTCACTTTTCAACTTTTTAAAATAAGTTGACAGTGACTTGTACTCATTTCAACTAAAGAGAAAGAAATTTTGACTTTTGTTTCACTTTTTCACTACCCCAGCAAAGAAAATCCAACACTTAGCTTGGTCCACTTTTCCTCTTTTCAGCCACAATTTATGGAGAAAAACAATGTCCTCCTTGCCCGGTTTTTCAGTTGCCGGTGAGGGTCTAGCTGGATTCCGGTGGCGGGCTCGTAGATCGAGACAAATTTTCGCCGGAGCAAGTTCGGAGGTCAACGGAGTGAGGTTATTTTACCCGAGGTGGGTGGCTGCTCGCGGGGCGACATTGGTGAAGCTCAGAGCTCGCTTATTGGAGTTGCCCGGAGATGCGTGCTCGGAACTCGGGCGGGGTGCCGTGTGCTATCCGGCGAGGTGGACGATGCCGGAGCGGGGTGGCTTGTGAGACCGGAGCTCGGGATGAGTTTCACCGGACTTAATGGATGCCCGCAATTTAGACTGTCGGAGCAGACTTGTTCTGAACTGGGACCAGCCGGAACTAAGAGGTCTTCGCCGGAGTTCTCACAGGAGCTGGGTGACATCGATTTCCACGAGGTGAGTTGTTGCGGACTTAGATCTGGTGACCGGAGTAGTGAGAGCTCGTCGGAGCTCGCTGTTCGAGCATTCTTGTGCCCAACTGAGCTTAGAGATTGAGATGGTAGTCTTCGGAATGAGGTCGGGGACGCCGAAATGCGAGCTAGAAATAGCAACCGATTCAGTCGTACCCTCGCCGGCATTAATGGCTGGCCGGAACTTGTCGGAGCTCGCAATTAATTGTCCGGAGCGAGGTGAGAAGGTGGATGTAGTG
Organism: Campanula takesimana; assembly: GCA_026119855.1. Classification (NCBI taxonomy): domain Eukaryota; kingdom Viridiplantae; phylum Streptophyta; class Magnoliopsida; order Asterales; family Campanulaceae; genus Campanula; species Campanula takesimana. Next base: position 1,566,690 of record JAOWBW010000042.1, on the reverse strand, counting down.
AACTGATTATACCCGGAGTTCGCTTTTAATTTTGTCCGGAGCGAGGTGAGCTCGCGGGATCGAGGCGGATGCTCGTCGGATTTCTGCGCTTTGCTCGGAAGTCGCACGGCTGCCGGAGCGAGCTCGAGGCTGATTGTTGAGACTGCCCTCTGGCTCGATGCTCAGACTAGGTGTGGCCACGTATTGTCCCGAGCTCATCAAAACAGTCCTTTGGCCTGAGTGCGGGCCCAGTTAAACGAACATGGTACGCCTGGTTTTCCCCGTTCATACTCACCCTCTTTGCTAGCATGAATGAGTTGAATGCCCGAGATTAACGGATTCTGTTAGATATCCAATGGGTAGAGTGACAGTCGTTAGTTGGATGATGCTCAGACTTAACGGAGCTAACGGAGAAGGATATTTTGCAAATCCTTTTCGTACATGTGGCTGTAAATGACCCCTGTTTTGTCTGACTTTTCAGCAACCCACATTTATCCTTTTCCACATTTTTCAAGATAAAGTCGACAATGACTTGTCCTTTTTCTGACTTTAGCTATTTTTTATTTTTTATTTAACACTACTATCAATAATGCTTCTTTCACTTGTCACACTGTTGTAACCAAATACTTAGGTGATGGAGACTTTTGCACCAACTGTACCGGAGACAATATTATATCCGGTGTACTGCGAACGGCAAAGCTTGCCGGCGCCGGAGGTGGAGGTGGTTGATGGTGACTCAATTGTGATCCGTTTTCAATGATTTTTTCATCGTTATTTTCGTTTTTTCAAGGCGAATCTTCTGATGTCTTTCATTTTCTGTTCCAGTCGATCTCACCTGTCTCCCATTTTTTCCGGCGACCAAATTACTTTCTTCATCTTAACTAAAAAATGCACCATAATATCCATGGTGGCTTTACCTGAAAGAGACCGACGAAGACATCTTTGGTTGCTCCTAACTGGGTTACGGGCTACCCACTTTCGTGGGGTCGCGGCCGGCAACTCAATCGGAACATAAGATGTTTCACCGGTGAAAAACAAACTCAGCTCCTCCTTTGATTTTTGGCTTTCAAGGAAAGAAAAATAAGAAAAGAGACAAAGAGCTTTCTAAAAATGAGCTCTAGCTCACTGTATAACTGACACTTTCCCCCCTTTTCCACCGGCGAAGTCGACGGAAAAGTCGCCGGAATCTGACTTTTTTACCATTTGAAATGATCTGTCTGGTAGTGTGTAGAAAAAGGGAAATAAGAAAGAAGAAGGAATATGGAAATGGAAAGTCCATTTTGAATTTTACAGAAAAGAAATGGAGTGTGAACTCTATATGGATTTTTTGTTTCAAAGAAGAATCAGCCAAAAAATCTGTTCTCTCCCTTTCTTATGAAAAAACAGATGAAACAAAAGAAATTGCCTGAGGAAGAATTTCGTTTCCCGGCAATGGAACCACTGATGACGCCCAGAAATTTGGGGTCATGGAGATTAGATCTCCAACTCGTTGCCTCCTGCTCCTAGCTGAGAAGATCTGCAAGATGAGCACACCGTTAGGACCAGAGCCGGGTTTGACCCCGGCTTAGGCCCTCGGGTGTGAGAGTAAGACTCCGAGGGAACTAAGAACAAGGCCTTGAATGCTTTGGGTGTGTGAATGTGTAAGAGAGAGGGAGAGGAGAGCACTCTAGAGAGTGTCAAGAGAGAGAGAGTAGAGAATGAAATCATACCCTTCACCTTGTATGAGGAGGGGCATATATATGAGGGATAAGGGGTAGTCCCGTCCTTTCAGTGGGTCCTTCATTTTGTACAGGGTAGAAGTAGAGAGACCGTATGAGAAGGGTATAAGGACCGTATGAGAGCGGTACGAGGGTACGTAGAAGTATACCCAAAAATCCAGGGTTCATCATCTACAACAATAATTGCAAAATCTGCAACAATTTCGCAAAAACCCCAACAACAACGCCAAAAAGCTTCAGATCTAGCACTCCCTCTTCTCCATTTTCTCTCTAACCTCCGCCCCCTGACTTTCCTATTTCCGCTACCCACCCCATTAACCCACGGACTTCTGCACTTGTTTCTCAAATCCCACTTCCCCAACATCCCAGCTCATTCAAATTGAAGACAGAACTAGTCGGAGAAGAAAGAACCCGTGTCGTGGTTACGGTCGGAGTGACACCGGAGAACAATGTCGGAGCCGGGGAAGAACGCCGGCCTGATTGAAGTCGATGGGCAGGCGTCGGTTTGAGCAGTTGGGGCCATGAGATGGATGGAGATTATGAGCTTGAGAAATGAATGGGGAAGGGGATTGATTGGAGGGCAGTGAAAGATGAGAAAAATCAGAGAAAGAGAGATGGTTTGGGGTTAACCCTCTTTATTTTAAAAAAATCTTTACTTAATATTTTTATTTTGAAAATTAGTTTAAAAACAATAAAAGTTTGAAACAAGGGGTACATTTAAAAAGATAATATAATTGTATTATAAATTTATGAAATAAAACGTAAAAAAAAGTCAAAAAATAAATATTAAATTTGTAGTTAATTGTTTTTAAAAAATAGTGGGCAAATTGAAAATATTAATAGTTATATCTGTTAATTTTTTAATGCCCATTAACGTCCATTGACACCCATTAACAATTTTGGTTAGTTTTGTTAATTTATCAATAGTACGCAGGTTACTTTTATTGTTTCAGTAGTACAGCTGTAAATATGAAAAAACTCAATAGTACCAATGACAAAAATGCAATTTACTCGTAGAAGTATCATGTTTGTTGCTTTTACATTTGTACTATGTTAAACCAACAATAGTACATGCATAATATTGATAAATTAGCAAATTAACTAAGATCGTTAATCAAAGTTAATAGAAGTTAATGGGCGTTAGTATTTTAACATGCTAGTATCAAAACATTCAAATTACCCCATTACCAAACATACTCCCATTGTTGATTGAGTACTAAAATGACCTATTTACCCTCAATTTCAAATAACAAATCTGTAGACTAACAAGACAAAAACCCTCATCCCACCCCTATACCATTGGAATAATACTAGGGGCATAAAAAATTCACAAAAACTTGCTCACAAAATCCTAGGTGTAATGATGTTATTGGTGTTTATAATTAGAGTGTGGCGGGTCCATTATCGATACAACCAATAAAATATCGTCACCTCATCTTGTGAGCAAGATTTTGTGACCTTATTTTGTGGCCCTAGCATTGCTCTACCCATTGTCCTCCTCAAACCCCCAACCCCGACTCACCATTGTCGAATCCTGATGAGACCGAGCTTTACAGACCGGACTGAACGCGGTCTAAACCGGTACAACCGAGTCCGCCCAAACCGGACCTAAATCCTGAGGACCGAATCGTATAAGCCCGTAGGCGAACAGGCTCGAAAGACCCGATCTCCCCGATGACCATGACCGAGGTGGCCCTGCCTCCCGCTATCCTAAGGGTCCCGTACTGATCTCTCGACCTCCTGTCCGGAGCCCGCAGTGCCCAGCTGGCACAAATGTATAATGGACGTCAACGATTCGTACCTGACATACCATAACGGTTGGTGGTGGAACCATGATTCCCTGACAACACGCCACACTCCCATCCACTTTTCTGACCGGTCCAATGAGGACCTGCCACGTGTTTATCAAGTACCAAGGAAGTTGGTACCTTGAACCTTCCTCTTTCATCTACTCATATAAATACCCCCTTCCGCCCCCATGGGCCAGGTACGTGCTCTACCCTAATCACACACATAAGGTCTTCACTGATCTTTCTTCTTAGGTTTTCCTCAGAGATCTTACTCTCACACCCGAGGGCCTAAGCCGGATTCAAACCCGGCCTTGGTCTTAACGGTGTTCTTGTCTGTGTTGTGATCAGGAACATGAGACAGTCAAACCGGAGTTCCATCTCCATGACCCCAGATTTCCAGGGCGTCATCAAATCCCACCACCACATACCACATTGAGCTTGATGTTTGAGGATTTATTTCGGAATCGAGATTGTTAATCATTTCTTAAACAAGTCTTAATTTCTGTTAACCAGAGCTTTGGGGTTCGAACCTTGAGAATATAGTTGTGCTTGATAGGGAGAGCTAAGGACTATTGAGGTCTTACCCAGGTTGAGTCCAGACTAAACTGAATAAGTTAGACATAATTTTCTTTACACAAGTTAACATTTTTTGTTTCTTTAGTACGGATGTACAAGTGAAAATCGAGAATAATATGCGGGTCAATTCGATAATTTACTCGAACCGAAATTGGATAAGTTAACCAGAAAATACACGGATGGGCTCATCTGTTAACTGGGCTGACAATTATACCCGTCCAGCCCACTAATATTTTCTGGAAATATCCTAATCCTTAACTCACTCAATCGGACTCCCCTGATTGAACCCCTCCACTCCGGCCAAACGTCTCCGTCCACTCCGACACCTACCTTCTGAGACAACTCTCCGCCGAATCACTCTTCCGGTTACCAGCATTTTCGTCAATCTAGGTATATAACTCTTCGGATTTTCCTTTGTTTTTCTTTCTCTTTCTTCTGAATCAGGATCTCTTTCTAGGTTTACGGGTTTGTCATTGAATTTATGGTGTTTGATTAAAGGACCAAGTGAAAAATTACAGTGTGCGAGAGTTTTTATAATGTTTACTTCTGTGTTCTACTTCAATTCCTATGCATAGATTTTTGGGGATTCTCCGTCATAGTAAATTGCGAAGAATCGTTGCCCAAATTGCTTGATTGGGGTGTTAATCAATCAACAACTTATGTAATTTGTGGGTAAATGCGAATATGAATAGAGACTTAGCCTAATAATCGCCTCAAGTTTGATCAGGCTATTATGGATGTAATGCTTTTATCTAGCACAAAACTGAAAGTCCGAAATGCCTAATTTGTGCCCTATGTTCTTTCGAACATGAAATAACCAAGATTGTAATAATCAACGAGTACTAAAAGGCATATTAAAGAAATATTGATCAAATGAAATAGACCACTTCTGCCAAATGATGCATTTGAACAACAAGAAATTCCAACTGGAAGACCTTGCAAATCTTCGGAATCCTTGCAACACTGTAGTAAATGTTGCTCTGATCTGTTCAATTTTATCCCGAAAACATTAGGTCATTATGGGGGGTATATGATTCCTTTGCTTAGGTTAGCTTGTATATTCTTATGTATAAGTGTCACAACCCTGATAGGCAGTGGTGAAGGCAGGATTTTTCGAAAAAGGGATCAAGATTATTTTTGGGGTAATTAGTATAGTATAAGTAATCAAATTTAAGCATAAAATGGGGTCAAAATAATAACCTAGTGCAAAATATACCAAAAATTAAGAGGGGGGGGGGGGGAATGTATAAATTCATTATTTTAGTTGTAAAAAGACATTTTTCAAAAATTTAAAGGTGGTAAAATTGACACGTTCTACAATTTAAGGCGGTCGAGTGACCCCCTTGCATAGTTATCAAAAGCCCGCCTAGCGGGCACACCTTTTGCGCCTTGGTGCGCCTTGGGCCTTTAATAACTATGGGACGCACCATAGTTATCAAAAGCGCGCCTAGGCTCCGGGCACACCTTTTGCGCCTCGGTGCGCCTTGGGTCTTTAATAACTATGCCCCCTTGCCATTAAGGTGGATTCGCCACTACTGTTAGGTGATTTATAATTTTTACTTATAAAATGATATTGATTGAAAGCCACAATCTGCGATCCAAAGTTGTTATTGAAAACATGTACCAGGGATTTCTAAGTTTGCTTGTGGCAACAAACTTAATTTGTAGCTAAATGCTAACTTCTTAATATAAAAAAAGGTGAACTGCAAATAAGGGTCCAACTTTTGGGGTCGTTCATAGAAAGTGGTCTGATGTTCCAAATTTGGCGATTAAGGGTTAGCGAATAGTTTTTTTTTTTTTTTTTTTTAAACGGAACCGTTAGAAACATAGTGAAATCTGCACATGCCGAGCACATGCTGTTAATGTTAACCCCCCGTTTCAAATTAAACTTAAAAACCTTTTCCCCATTATAATATTTTCAAACCAACCTCCATCACCACCACTAACACCACCACAATCACCCTCCATTACAACCCCTTCAACCCCAGAGACCGGCACACAACCGCCCGGTTCCCCCTTCCTCAGTTCTCATTCCTCGCTTACATACCCCACTCCACCTCCCCCCTTCCCCCAAATCTGGGTTTTTTTTTTTTTTTTTTTTTTAAGTCTCCCCGCAAATCTACTCTCCTACATCACATCCCCTCCTCTTCCTCTTCAAACCCTAATCCGAATGTTGTCCCTGCCAATGCAAATGGTTAAAGATGTTCATTAATGAAATCATCAAATTCAGATTTTCATTATGATGTTAGACCTTAACTGAAATAAAGATCTTGAACCGTAGATATATGTGTTAAGATATGAGCACCGGAGCAAGAATTTGGGGGAAAGAGAGTGAAGAAGATGCTTTTCAGATTTGGGTGAAGACTATTAAATACAGACACAACGAATATGGAAGGCAGAGAAGAAGGTGGCAGATTTGGGTAGGAAGGGGAGTCAAAGTGGGGTGGAACAAGTGAGGGGGGGGGGTTTACGTGGTGGTTTGAGGGCAACGATGGTGGGTGAGGCGTGAGGGGGTTGGCGGTGGTGTGAAGAGGAAGAGAGGAGGAGGAGATTTAGTATTTTATTTATTTATTATTACTGATAATTGGGGAAAATTTACCATAGCCCTTGAAACATTAAAAATTCCATTTGACCCCTTAACGAGTAACATTAATTCCAAACTAAGCTCGGTTGAGTCGCACGTGCCCGACATGTTCTTATTTAATTGAAATTTCTAATAATTCCGTCAAAATCCCTTATTTGCTAACTTCTGATCGGACCCCTTTCTATGAATGACCCCCAAACTTTAGACCCGTATTTATAATTCACCATAGAATATACTTCAGTACTTTTTGAAGCTACTATAAAGCCAGTTTGTAAACCTTACCTCAATATAAACTCTTTTTTTTTTCCTCTGAGAATCTTAAATTATCTCAATCCTCATAGTTTAATTCAAATTCTGTATGCATAGTTTGATATTGCCTTTGAAACTGTTGGATTGAATTCCTATGTAATATTAAGTGTCAAGTACGATATGAAGCATGCCTATTACAAATTTGAATCTTTTTGTTGCAAAAGGAGATATATTGGTCTATTAAAATTAATAAGCCCAACAGAACTTACTCACTCAAATGAATGGAATGGACTCTTACTCTCAAGTCAACTTGACTAGTTTTTAGATCAATATCTTTACATGTTATCAGAGAATTACCAATGACATTAAAGGGAATGCAGTTAACTTAGCCTTGGTCCATATCACTTAGGGTCTGCACGTGAATCCGTTTTTGCGCAATTTAATAGCCATTTATCACACACTTGTTCATCTTTTTCTTTATTGACGTCCATGTTTGTGCCGGTATTCCCATTCCACTACTTCTTTTTTGGTTGATGTTGATAGGTCTCACGTCCTAATGTGTACACTAAGCAGGTATGTGTGTAACCCGTCTTAAGTGATTTCTCTTATTTTATATTCTATGACGGGAGTAACTGACTTTTGGAATTGCTCCTTTTTTTTGGTATTTCTTGACCATCTAAACTAACTAGTTTTTACCATTCTTACTACTACATCTTCTCAAGTTACATTCCATATATTCCGTTGTACGCAATACTTATATTGAGTCCTTTGACTTCTAAAACTACTTTTCAATTTTGTACATTAATATTGATCCCATTCACGTCTCATCATAATAATGTCATCCTTAAACAAAATGAACCAGTTTAGGTGCCTACATTCCAAGTATTGATGATGCCTAGTTTCATTTGCAACTTGTAATGTTGAGACTTCACTCTTAAATACTGTCTTGACACTTAACCAAGGCGCCCTTTCATCATGTTAACCATGCTATCCCTGGAAAACTAAGGAAAGTACATTGAGGCCTAGAAGTATGGCAGACGAATATTGGGCTATAAATTAGCCATCACTTTCTATTGGACTATTTTAGGGAAACAAGAGAATTATGTTCCTGTATATGTTTCTGGGAAAACGTAATGACCACCTCACTTGTAAAATTGGTGATAAGAATACTTGTATGTCACGGAATGAGGTTTTAATCTTCACTAACCAGAAAAGGAGATGGAGCTCACTTGTAAAATTGGTTATAGAGTTTTAATGACGCTTTCATTTCATTTTTGGGGGAGTTCTACCTAGATTAGGTGTGTGGTTACTGTTTATTTTTCTGTATCACGAGTGTGGGTTATTAGCTGCTAATTTCTGGGGTGATCTAAATCGAATTCTCCTGTATATGTTTCTGAAAGACCACCTATGTAATCTCATTTTTCTGTATCAGAAACGTGGGTTATAGCTCTGAATTTCTGGCTGTGATCTAGATCATACTTTCCTGTATATGTTTCTGGGAAAAATTATTGACCACCTCTTTGATCTATTTTTTCTGCCCACATCCAATCCCACTGTGATAGAAAAATGATAAATGGCTCTTGCTTTCCCTAGTTCGTTATATCTTTCAACTCAACTAAGCCTTGTAGTCTTGTACTAGCTCGTGGTCATGGGGTAAATTCTTTTCCGCCATTAGGCTCTCTTAAAGCATTATACTCCCTCCGTCCCAGTTTAAGGTTCTTAGTTTTTTTGTTGTTTGTCTGAAGGAACTTTGAGCAATAATTACATGTTAATCTAATTATTTTAATGAAAATCTAAAACTTGTTATTGATAGTATATATAATGGTGTACCAATAACAAGTTTTAGATTTTCATTTGGATAATTAGATTAACCTTTAATTATTGCTCAAAGATCCTTCAGACAAACAGCAAAAAAACTAAGAACCTTAAACTGGGACGGAGATAGTAATATCTTAACCAAAACATATGCTCCCTCCTTTCACGTTAGTAGTCCACTCTTTATATTTTGGACGTTCCATATCAATAGTCTACTTTCAGAAATTAAGCTATAAATATATTTTTTTCTACAATAATTGGCGGGCTCACGAATAGACTCTATACTGAAAACCCAGAGATAAAATGCCGGCAATGAATTGTCGGGCTCGGGAAAAGAACATATGATGTATTTATGTGCCTCACTGGGCCAATTCTCATTTTAGAGATTATTGGAAACCAAGCAGGTTTGATATTTGGGTTGCAGGGGTAGAATCAACTGTGTGTGTGGAAATAGAAACATATACTTAAGGCTAATATCTACTATCACCGTCTGAATGTCCAACAAAATATGGAACTCACTCTTGATCAAGAGCAAATTTGAAATTTTTGTGGACATTCATTTTGGGACGGAGAGAGTTTCAGATTAAACCGTGTGAGAGGATACCAGTTCTGCTTCTTTTAGGTGTCTCCTTTTATAATAATCTTGTTTTCATGCAAATTTTCAGAGTCTATGTTCTGAGTCTTGCTTAGTCTCGTATCAATTCTCCATATTCAAGAGTATTTTTTTTTTTTTTAGCAGAAATGGTGATTCGTCCACCAGTCAAACCCGAAAGAATCACGAAGTTTCTGAAACCATTTATCTTGAAGATGCACTTCACAAACAGGTACGTGAGCGCCCAAGTATTTGACACGAGGACAGCTACAGTAGCATGTGCTGCAAGCTCGCAAGAAACAGCCTTGAGGGAAGCCTGGAACGGAGCTAATGAAAGTACTCGAGATGTTGCTGCAGCTGCAAAAATAGGCAAGATTCTGGGCGAGCGATTGCTACTTAAAGATATTCCCGCTGTTTCAGTGTTCTATAAAAGAGAGCAGAAATATCATGGTAAAGTTAAAGCAGTGATTGATTCTGTAAGAGATGCAGGTGTCAAG
>JAOWBW010000042.1:862954-956790 GCA_026119855.1 Campanula takesimana | reverse complement strand
AGGATAATGATTCTCAATTATTAAGAGAGTGTTGGACATATTCACGTTGGATGGAAATATTAATCATTGCATCCTACCTCCAAATTATCTTACATTCTATTAAGCATCAAGCATCAAGTGCTTGATGCGTCAAACGCAACCTAAGTCTTAATAAAAAGAAATTAGTCATAGAGATGTTAATTCAAACATCATACCATTTCTCTCTATATATAAAAAGTCGCGGGTTCCATCAAAAGTACTTTTAAGTACACTCTTGTTTGTATAGCTTAATATATTTATTAATAAAATACTCATTTTTTATTTTTTTTTAAACATTTTAAAAAGGTGTTTTTCAGGATTTAAAAACAGATCGTCTTGTTATTAGAAACTATTAGTCTGTTCAATAAATTGTCATGTTATTATCGGATAAATATGACAGTTTTATTAAAAAATATATATAGCAGTATCAACCTGTCTTCAATTATTAATTTTTATTGTTTTGAAAATAAAATACTACTCCATATTTGCTGATGCGGGACGAGTATTTGATTATGTCAAATATATTAATTATATTTGTATTTTAAGTAGTATTTTAGGATTTAGTTTGCGTTATATTCTATTTTATTTGTTATTTTCGCCATTATTTTTAATAGGTCATTTAAAGAGGGTTTTAAAGTAGGATTATGAGTGATTTTGCTATTTTTGAGTCTTATTATGTTACCATATAGGTTAGGGTTATTCCTAGAAGGTTTAGGAGTCTTTTTCAAGTTTTATGGGCACTATAAAATAGGCCTAAAAGTGTATTCCGAAAAGAGTGTGTTTTGGGGGAAACTAGTTCCACCATAAGTTATAAAAAGTCACGTTTTTTACCCTTATACCCTAAATATGAAACCCTAAAACCTAAACCTGAAACCCCAAACCATAAACCTTAAACCCTATAAAAACATGACTTTTTATAACTTATGGAGGAACTAGTTTCCCCCAATATTTTCTCTTCCGAAAATTAGACTTTATTCAATAAAATTTTGATTGCTTTGCAATTGTTGGGTTTTACTGGCTTGCAGAAGGATTTCTTCGGAAATTCTTGTTTGGGGAATTTTGATTCCTTGCAGAATTATCTTTTAGAAGATTATTGTAGTTCAAATTCCTTTTACAAGGGTTTGTTCATATCCCTATTATTCATGTTACAAACCCTATTTGTGGATTCGAATTAGGTCAAATATTCTGACTTTCAGGATATTTGCAGAATAATTGGTTTAGGCTAATTCTTGTTTATTATTCCTCTGCTTGTACTGCATCAGTTGGTATCAGAGCATGTTAAATCGTGGGAAGATGGTAATTATCGGAGTTAATAACAACTATGAAAAATTATGATGTTATTCATGCAATCAATTTTCGTTTGGATCGTGCTATACGAAAGGAAAAATACCTTCTCCAGTTGGCATATCAACTCCTTGATTTGGAGGAAGGTACCTGTTGGGTATGCTTATTATAAACTACTCCTATTACCTAGATTTGATTGATCCCATAACCTAATTTTATCTTTTGTGGATTTTAGGATATATTGTAAGAAGTGTTAAACTTCATTTTTAGAATAGTCCACTTTGATAGTATAGATTGATTTGGATTATAGTAGGCTTAATTATTTTTTAGTAGTCTGGAAGTCTGGAATTTAGTGGTCAAGTCCTTGACCGTGAGAACTCTCCTTGACCGTGGTAGGTCACCTGACCGTAGAAGACCACTCGACCGGAAAGCTCTCGACCGTGAGGCCTCGACCGCAAGAAATGAAGATGTCCAAGTAACCCAAGTTTGTTCAAACTTAACCTAGATCAAACTATAGTTAGTTTAGAACGTTGCAAAATTCAAATTTCAAATTTGAAAACACATTAGTGGGACCACCACTACTCTGCAACAAAAGGACAACTCAGACTGAGCTCCAATCAGAATTCTAAGCTCACTGTCCTTCAACTTGGAGCCCAAGTAATTCCAACAGCTATTTTCTAATTCAAAGCTATAAATAGCCCTTAAGTTCTTCATTGAACATTGCTGAGATTCAAAGAGAGAAATTGCTGTTGAAATACTTGGTGATTGAAGATCATAACTCAAGATTTCCAGAATCCTTTGAATCTTCAAAGAACTCACCTTCAAACCTTCAAACCTCTCCAGCAACATTCAAGTCATCTCAAGCCTTGTAACACTTAAGATTCATTAGGCTCTACAATCACTTAGATTTTAAAGAGCTTCTGATTCTTACACACACACTCACCCCAATTGATCAATCACATAGATTGAATCAAAAGGGATACACTGGTCTAAGTCTAGGATATTCTTCATAGAAAGTAGGTGTTGATTCAAAGCTTCATCTCTGTAATCTGTACTCTCAAGAATCAATATATACCTCCATTCAAAATCCAAGACTGACCATCTTGGTAAAGGACGTAGATCTTTTAACAGATCGAACCTTTCCAAATACTTGTGTCATTTTACTTTCTGCAAATTTACTTTCAAGTATTGTTCATCTTGTTCTTTATTGTTCATATAATCTTGTTTGTCGTTTAATATTTGATCTTTCAGATTTAAGAACTGTTGTGAATTGTGTTTGTTTGTTCTCCACATTGCCTAAGTTAAAATCTGACTAACTTATCGTTTGCCAAAACTTCTAAGACAACAACTTTCAATCTCTCAACCATCTGACCGCAAATCTCTGACCGCAAACCACTTGACCGCATCTCACTCGACCGGAAAACACTTGACCGTGAGAAAGAATCCACTTAGAGATTTTTATCAAACAACCTTACCTTATTTCTATCGAAAACTTCCGCTATGCATATTACACCTTGACCGCGTGGTTTATTACTTGACCGCAAAACTCAAGATTGTAAGCACTTGGTTGAATTTGAAAAAGGGTTGAAATTTTAAGTAGGCTATTCACCCCCCCTCTAGCCTCCTTTCTCATACCCTTGTTGTGTCTTTGGGACCAACAGTACCGATCAACGTTTGCGACGTTATAATCACTAGGAGATTGGAAAAACGCAGAGGCAGAACAAACGGCTAAGCATGAGTATATGATGAAAATAGATGTTAATGTTGACAAACTTGATTATGTGATAGACGTATTAATTCCGAAATTAGAAGCACAAAAATATGTGGAATATGATCGTCTTAATGTAGAACGTCGACTTGCCTCTCAACGTGCTAACGAAGAGCTTCGTGATCAGATTCAGGTGAGTTCGCAATTATTACAGAATAACAAAAGTTATGTCAACCCAGAAAATCGGCCAGGTCCTCACGAGGAAAATCTCCACCGCGTCGAGCCATTTGAAGGAAAAAATTCAAATTAAAACGGAGAAGATTTAGTTGCAGTCAAATCCACGAATCAGGATCTACAAATAATGATTGAAGGTTTCAAAGGAGAGGGGGAAAAGGGCTTAAAAGACGGACAAATCAGCAGAGCAGCTTTGGCACGACCGCGCTGGGTAAGTGGCACGACCGTGCCGGAGACAGGGGAAGCTGTGGAGCATTTGACTCAATTGGCACGTCCGTGCGCATTGAAGGGCACGACCGTGCATCCATTGGCAAGACCGTGCGCAAGCGGAGCACGCCCATGCATGAAGAACTGTTAGACACTGTACAGTCAGGTATTTTAGAGTCGTGCGAAGGAGACGTGTCATTTTTCATACAGTGTGAAGCAGTGTCAGATTTAGTTAAGCCGGGGAAAGAGCAGATTTATTCAAAATACCTTTTCAAGTGGCATGGACGACTTCAAACATCAAGCACGAACTCGAGGACGAGTTCTTTTGAAGCAGTGGCGAATGATGCGAGACGAGTATTTGATTATGTCAAATATATTAATTATATTTGTATTTTAAGTAGTATTTTAGGATTTAGTTTGCGTTATATTCTATTTTATTTGTTATTTTCGTTATTATTTTTAATAGGTCATTTTAAAGAGGGTTTTAGAGTAGGATTAGGAGTGATTTTGCTATTTTTGAGTCCTATTATGTTACCATATATGTTAAGGTTATTCCTAGAAGGTTTAGGAGTCTTTTTCAAGTTTTATGGGCACTATAAAATAGGCCTAAAAGTGTATCCGAAATTAGACTTTATTCAATAAAATTTTGATTGCTTTGCAATTGTTGGGTTTTAGCCTTAAGCCTTTGGCTTGCAGAAGGATTTCTTCGGAAATTCTTGTTTGGGGAATTTGATTCCTTGCAGAATAATCTTTTAGGAGATTATTGTAGTTCAAATTCATTTTACAAGGGTTTGATCATATCCCTATCATTCCTGTTACAAACCCTATTCCGTGGATTCGATTTAGGTCAAATATTATGATTTCCAGGATATTTGTAGAAGAATTGGTTTAGGCTAATTCTTGTTTATTATTCCGCTGCGTGTACTACATCATTTGCTTACAAATCTAGAAACATTAAATCTCGTTCTTTTGATTTCCTTGATAATTTTGTTCAATCAATTTGTCAAATTTAAATTTTATATTTTTTAATTATCAGTTTTGTCAAAAATAAATGCTAAATTAGGGCTTTAGTTAACAAACTTGACCTTTTATTTTATTTGTTTTTTTAATGGCAATGGAATGATTGGAAGGACTATATTCCATTGAATCCGTTTTCTTTTCAAATATTCCTTGTTTCCTAACAATTAACTTGTCATGTTTTCAAAGCCAAATTCTTCTCGTGTAGAGATTTTCTAAAGTCTAACATCGGATAGTGTTCAAGTTTTGCTTTAATAAACATTTGGGCGTCCCAGGCCGTAATTAGTATAAATATCCGTCGGGGATTTGGTTTGCGGTTAGACATCATTATACGATATGTACTAGGCTCTTCAATCAGATAGTTTGTCGACGATTGCACGTCTCTGAAAAAACATCTTTTGGATGAGCATGGTTGTTGTGAAACATCTTCTTAAACTTTATTACTGCATGTCTCAAAATATATGTCCACCCTCCCATTTGCACATAGATTAAGAAATTGTGAAAGTGATGTGAGCGTTGTGAGTATGAAAATTTAGGTAGGAGAGAGAAAGTAGGGTAGGAAATACTCTCCCTGTCCCGAAATGATCTTCATAGTTTTTTCGCCTTTATTACGAATGATCTTTGAGCAATAATCTTAGGTTGACTCTATTGTACTAATGAAAATATAAAACTTGTTATTGAGACACCATCAACAATACTATCATTAACAAGTTTTAGATTTTCATTAGGATGATTAAATCAACCTAAAATCATTGCTCTCAGTTCATTCGTAGTAACATCAAAAAAAGCGTAAAGATCGTTTTGGGACGGAGGGAGTAGTAAATCGATTTGTGTTGCGAATATAAATGTAAAGTAAGAGAGATAGTAAGTGGAAAGAATAGTAAATATCATTTGTTATTTTTTTAAATGGATATATATTTTCAGAAAGACTAAAAAAGAAAGGTGAATATAAACTATGAGAAAGAGACATAGAGAGTAATATTTAAAAGAGGAAGTTTTGTGTGAGACGGTCTCACATATGAGACGGATCTTGACAAAAGAGGAAATGGGTTTGCCCCGCCCCACCCATGGGCGGATCTTATGTGTAAATAAGGGGTACACGGGCACCCGGTCAACCCAATTTTTTTAACTAAAAAAAAAGTTTTTTTTTTTTTTTTTTTAAACTAAGTGCACCCCAAAAAAATTAATTAGAGTGGTAATTTAACTAGAAGGGATGTGAACTTAGTAAAAGGAAAAGTTAACAAGTTATTTAGTGTAAATTGTGTACTTGTTTTCTTTTATGAGACAATTGTTTTGAACTTATATACTTAATTATGTACTTGAATATAATTACGTTTTAAAAAATTTTGGTATGGAGTTATTTAGTGTAAATTGTGCACCCGGTGGTTGAAAATCCTAGATCCGCCACTGGCCCCACCCATAGGGGGGCAAACCATTTAATCTCTCAAGGAGATCCGTCTCACGTGTGAGACCGTCTCATACAAGTTTTTGTCTATTTAAAATGGTATTGTTTGTTTAAAAATAATAATAATGAATCTTATTATGATGATGATTTAGTTGCGTGTATCTTAGCCTCACAAGTTTAATAATCAAAGGAGATAAACCTGACGTGAATGGCATGACTTTTCTAATTTACGAATGAATAAAAGGGAATTTTTTCCAACTATAAGGTCAAACTTGAGGGTATGATATGATGATTTCTTTGCTATCTTTTGAAAATTGTCATCATGAATTTCTATCCCTTTTATTTTTTTTTGGTTCGGGATTATTCATCATTTATTTTTTTCTTACGTTAATTATCCGTCAAATGTTGTTACTCCATCTGGTTCAAAATAACTGTCTTTTTTTTGCATTTGCACAATTCTTAAGAAATACAATTATTATCATGACTTAATCACAAAAGTTCCAACTTTACCCCTATTAAGTGTGCAACTTTCTTACATTAATGTCTCACACACTAAGACAATTAATAAAAGAGAACAAGTTTCAATGAAAGGGTAAAAGGGACATTTAACTCAAAAGTGACAATTATTTTGGACCAAAATTTTGGTCCAAAAGTGACAGTTATTTTGGACCGGAGGGAGTAGTTAACATGCCACGAAAGATACGATAGCACTAATTATAATCAATTAAAGTTTTAATTATACTTTATGACATTACTACTTTTCTTACATTAATCATCCTTCCAAATTGGTTGTAAGTTACATCAACAATTGAGAGAGTGGTCAATGCCATTATTAGTGCCATTTCTTGTTACTTTTGTGCAGGTACAGTTTTTTTTTTTTTTTTTTTCTCTAAATAATTTGCTAGTCACCACTCACTAACAATTTTATATCTATTGCTCAAAATAAATAAATAAATTATATTTTAATATTACATTTCAATGATATTCATAGTTTTATTGCTGTTAGTTAACCCCTTTCTTGGAATCATTTAATAAGGACCTTAGAATCCTTTTATTTTAAAAAAGTCCATGACTTAAATTTTTTATTTCTTATAAGCTTTTAGAGACAAAACTATCAAAAGATTTTTTGGATTCTGAAACACAATTATCAGAGGTGCTTTGAGCTTCATAGATGGTTATCAGAGTGTCTAATAGACGTGTCTCAAATATATATATCATAGTGTCTGTTAAATGTGTTTTAGAGCGACAAATGGACCTTAAAGAAATAAGAAAATTTAGAGTCCTTATAAAAAATAAACATTTTACTCGAAGGCTTTTGAAAAAATGTCCCATAATATTAATGATGCCTATATATTAAAAAAAAGTGAGTAATAAATAACAATTATTAAAATATAAATTGAAAATGATCAAAACAACCTTGGTATCACACGCATATATCCAATTTTTTATTTTGTTAGATGTGAAGGTAAAAAGTGAGATGAAAAAATTACTAAAAGTGTTACTAGAAGGCAATTCGATTAAAATTGCAAAAAAGTGAGATCAAAACAACCTTCTTTGGTATACAGTTTTAAAAATAGAGAATTTTTTCAAAACGTGTCTTATTATTGGACGTTTCTATTTGAAGCGGTGATATTTAAAAATCTCTACTTTAAAATCACCTGCTTAATTAGAAAAAAAAATTGATTCTTTTTTCAATGGTACTTTAGTCCAAATAAAAGGAGATAGGATTCACGCGCTGGAAAATGAGCGTTGATGTTGAAAATACAGGAAGAAAGTGAGACATCTCAAAGTCCATGATTATTGAGCCCTGTTGTTTTCTTCCTTCCTTCCATGGTGGTACCCCATTGAAGCTACTACTTTCTCTCTCTAAGCGCCGTTGGAATCGGTCTATCCATTTCCCCCTCACCAATCAATCCCCCTTTCTCGTTCATCCCCTATCTCTCTCTCTCTCTAGGCTAGGGTTTTGATTCTTTGTTCTCTCTCTAAACGCAATGACTACCTCAAATGCCAAGAACGGCATGTTGCCTCCCGGTCTCGTTTCCAATCTCCAGCAAGTTCTCCTCTCCAGAAAGGAACCCCCGAGGATGAACAATCGAAGAATGATGAATCTTCACCGGACCCTTCCTCTTCTGCCCCCGCCGCCGCCGTTAATTCCGATAGCGTTGAAGCTAATGTTGAGGAAGATAACTCCAATAAGCCTATTGTTTTGGTTACAAATAGTGACGGGATTGATTCGCCTGGTCTCAGTTTTCTCGTTCAGGCTCTCGTTAGTCAAGGCCTTTATAACGTCCACGTTTGCGCTCCTCAATCGTAATCTCTCTCTCTCTCTCTCTACTGCAGATGTTTTCAATTTAAGTGTCATTGCAATCAGTCTACGCTTGTTTTATGATAATTGTTTTGATAATTTTATTTATTGGATTGTTTGGGAATTTAATTGATGATTATTTATCCATTTTGATTGATTTACTGTTTGATAATTTTATGAAATTGAGTGGTTTTGTTGATGTGTCGGTCGATTGGTGTAGGGACAAATCTGGGACAGGTCATTCTCTTTCAATTCGAGAAACCATTTCAGTGAGCTTGGCTGAAATAAATGGTGCCACTGCTTATGAAGTTTCTGGTATGCTATTCTTGAATATTACTATAATTTGTTGATTAGTTATTGGGATGTATGTGTGTTAGCTCAATGTGGTTTTAGTGGTCTAAGTCTATACATGATGAAATCAAGGCACTAACTCGGTCCCAATCGGGGAGGTAGCTTTTGAGTTTTTTCGGTCAGTTTGACAATTTTTGTTGGGTAGATATTTGACATATACAAAATATAACCCCTGGAAACTACACTAGAAGTTATGTAATTCATGTTTTTGGAACAAGTAAAATAAATCCTTCTCTAACATAATTCACATAATTGGTCAAATTAACCCAAACAAGTAAAAGTGTACCTCATCAATTGGGATGGATGGAGTATTAAATGTGATACGGTTTTCATTCTCTGAGCGTTGTGTTCGTTTTACAATCTTTACATCTGTCTGTTTATACTTCTGTTAGGTACTACCGTGGACTGTGTTACATTAGCTTTATCTGGGGCACTGTTTACGTGGTCTAAGCCGCTGCTGGTATGCTTTCATGTCTATCCATTGATCATGCAGTTGATGCTTTAGGTTTCTGATCATCAGTTGGAATTTGAATCCAATATATAATTTCAGGTGATTAGTGGAATCAACAGGGGCTCAAGCTGTGGCCATCACATGTAAGTGGTTGTCACATTATTCTGTGATAGTCGTGTTTCATGGATCTTCACGCATCACCTTGTCTTCAGCAAAATGCAATAATATCTTTTTCAAGGAGTTAATTTGTTGAGCCAATGATGAAACTTGTTGGAAATATACGAATTTAAATATTTTTTTGGTTTCATTTTAATATTGTTTTGTTACAATCTAATCATGTAGGTTTTACTCAAGTGTTGTGGCCGGAGCTAGAGAAGCTTTAGTTAGTGGGGTACCATCTTTATCGATATCACTGGACTGGTGAATTCCCCCTCTCGTGTTCATGTACTCACTTTAGTTCTTTGTTAGTTTGGTACATGTATTATATTGGTTTTCTCATCTAATTACAGGAAGAAGGATGAAAGTCAAGAAAGTGATTTCAAGGATGCTGTTTCTGTGTGTTTGCCATTAATTACTGCAGCCATAAGAGACATAGAGAAAGGAGTCTTTCCAAAAAGTTCCTTATTGAATATCGAAGTTCCTACATCTCCCTCGGCAAACAAGGTTTGATCCCAAATTAACACATGATGAATACGGGCTTTTCACTTGCAAATTGCTTGACAGTTATTAGAGTGCTTGCAAACACGGTTGTCATGGCTTCTTGCAGTTAACAATGGAATTCTTCTATGAAACTACTTGGCTGTGAATTTCCTTTTGTCTTACTTTTACCTTTTTCAGTGTATGCGGATTTTATAGATAACTAGGTTTATAACTGTTCAGCTTATTAATCTGTTCTAAAGGCCTCCAATGTCATAAGTGCTACTTCCATGTGCCAGTAAGTGGAATAAAATATTGTCATGTGCAAAACACAAAGAAGATGACTTTAAATGCTCGATTGATAAAGATATACACTAAAATAAATATGGGCCTCCCTTGTGCAGGTTTTATCAGTGTTCTAAAAAACAGGCTAGGTGGGGTCCAGGCGCCACGTTTTTCCACTAGTTGGCCAAATTAGGCGTTAGGCGGCCTAGGAGAATCTAGGCGGTGTGGGCGGTCTAGGCGGATTTAGGCGGGCCTAGGCCTAGGCCTAGGCGGCGGGCCTATGCGGGTTTAGGCGGATTCAGTGGAAAAGAAGATTTGTTAATATTTCATCAATGTACTACTCCTGTCCGGCCACAAATATAAGCAAAACAACTTAATACATATTAAGAAGTTAGTTAAAGTAGTTTGATTTTCTTGATTTTATAACATAAATATATTAAAATTACTAAGATTTCCGCACACTTAAATTACCATGGTTGCACTAAAACAAATGTTATTTTACAAGGATTGAAAATCTAAATAAAATATACAAGGTTGGTAAATTCTCAGCACCGCCTAGGTCCCGCTTAATATGTATTGTTATTTTTTGACAAATAGCCAAAATTAGTGACATTATTTTTGAATAACTACATATATTTATATAAAAAATAATAATAAAAATGCGCGCCGCCTAGCTATTTTTAGAACACTGGGTTTTATAATGCTTTGCCAGGTCCAGTTGTCATGTAATTGGTGTAAAATATCCCTTCCTGTCCTATTTCAACCTCTTTGTCTTACTCTGAACATTTGACAGTGTCAAGTGTAAGTCACTATTTAGTTATTGATCTTGTGAGATCTTTGACTTGAATAATTCATGCTTGGTCTTTGACTACTTGTTGCTGTGGGTTCATGATTTGCGTGCAACGATTTTTCAGTTTATAGTTGACCTTGAGCGTTTATTCGTCATTCCTTGTCCTATGCACCCCTTCTTATTATTCGTTATAGATCAGTTTCAGCTGACATTCTTCTATCTTTAGCATCTATTTCTATTCCAGTTACTCGACAGTCACTTTTGGTAATTTGAACTGTCCAATCCTAAATGAAATTCCATCTTGTGGTAAACTTGCTGTAACCTCCTTGTCAACTATCTTGTTCTAGTTTTCACTTGCTAGCTTGATGTCTTGTGGTGAAATAATTAAGGCTGTTTATATATATGTACTCCCTCCGTCCCACCTCACTTGAGACCTAAGAGGTGGGCACGATAACTAAGGAAAAAGAATAAACTAAGGAAAATGTGTGGTAGAAAATGAGGAGAGAATGAGTGGGGTTAAAAGTAGGTTGGTTGAATAAATTGTGTGGTGGAAAATGAAGAGAGAGAATGGTGGGTGGGGTAGATTGAATATAAAATTATAAAAGGATGACCATTTTGGGGAGTCTCAAGTGAAGTGGGACGGAGGGAGTATACTACTAAAACTGCTTAGAAGTCATCCTTCTTTAAATTTCACTCAAGATAAAAAATGGCCAAACTCGTAGATGGAGGCAGTAATGACAACCCATAATACACATACTACCTCTGTCCCTAAATGAATGTTCGTTTTTTTTTCTTTCAAATTTACTCTTGGCCAAGAGCAAATTTGAAAAGTTTTTCGGACATTCATTTCAGAACGGAGGGAGTATTTCTTTTTTTCTAAAGTAAGAGCAAATGCAGTGAACCAACAGAGGGCATATTTCTTAAGATAATGTTTAGCCATCATTTCTTATCCCATGGTTACCAGTAAAGACTAATATGATGTTCTGCATCTTCCTTTTGATTGGCAGGGATTCAAGATAACCAGACAAAGTCTATGGAGGTCCACTCCAAACTGGCAAGCTATTTCAGCCACCAGGACTGCAGCCGCTAATCGCTTTACGCCAAATCAGCAAATGTTAGGAATGCAGCTAGCACAACTTGGTCGTGATGCCTCTGCTGCAGTAAGTATCCCCATTTAGTTTCTATGTCGTAAATATTACTACCTCTCTCGTTCAAGAGCAATTTTGGACATTCATTTTGGGACGGAGGAGGGAGTATTGTAGTTCTTATTTTTTACAATTGTAGTACATCTATCTCAAATCATTCTTTTGATAGTGAGTGTATGTGCATGTGTGTTGCCTCCAGGGTGCAGCTAGGCGTTTAACCACACAGAAGAAGAGTTTGGAGGTTGTAGAATCTGTTGGAGCTGCAGGAAAATCTGACCCCAACCGAAAACTCAAGTACTTCCGACTAGAGGTGAGAATATTCCCCCAATTGTTACTTCTTTTGCAACACTCTGCTGGAAATCTGTATGTTAAAAAGATAAAGCTCACTTGGTTTCAGAACTTTCTAAAATTTTCAAACTTTTGGGAAACTCCTTGAAATCGTTCATTTAGCTTACAGTATACTCCCTTCGTCCCAAAATGATCTTCCCATTTGACTATTCAAACTTTTTTAAGAATATGAACGCTTGCTTCACTAGTCATGTTTTGTTTATTACGCTTTTTTATGCGTACATTGTGGAAATGAGAAGATTGGGACAATGAAAAATCGTAAAAGAGAAGATCATTTTTGGAGGGAGGGAGTAGTTGTGTAAAAAAAAAAAGATCCACGTCTATTGTGGGTAGGTTTTGGGGGAAACTAGTTTCTCCTTTTAAGTTATAAAAAATCCACTTTTTAATATAGTTTCGCCCTTAAAATAGAGTGTTTAGGCCTTAAAATACCTAGAAATGAAATAGCGAGTTTAGGCCTTAAAACACCTAGTCCGTATATTTAAGAACAAGACTTTTTATAACTTATGGAGGAACTAGTTTCGCTTAAAATTTCCTGGTCTATTTTTCAAGGAGATGTATTTAACGAGTTTGGTATATCAAGCCTTCTAAAATGTTCATCCTTTCTTCATCTGGTTGATACTGCTCTCCTTTTGCAGTTTCTGGACAAGAATCAGGAAGAAGTGGACGAGGATCTTGATTTCAGAGCACTTCAAAATGGATTTGTAAGTACAATATTTTTTTATTTTTTTTTTGAATTTCAACTATTTGGATATTGGAATGATTCATGAGATTATTTTTCGGTACAGGTTGCCATCACTCCACTCTCTCTATCTCCTATTACCGAGCCTGACACTCAAACAGCTGCATCTGAATGGATTGCTACTGCACTTCAAGCTGATCAATGAAGCTTTGTCGTGGTCAACACCAATCGGAAGCACTAGTTTTATGTATATTTGAACCTCCTGATTGGTTCAAAGTTGAGCCACTGTTTAGATTCTCTTTCTTATCCGTCTATTTTTGGCTTTTCTAACTTTTAATTAATTTATTTATTATTGAGCGGCGGAAATCCTTTCCACAAATTTATGTGTGGTATGTTGTAGAAAAGGCCAGCCTGCCCTTGAATTTTTCATTGCTGACAAAATTGTTTCAGTTTGGCTTTTGATTGTTTTTTAATTTAATATTTATAAATTTGTTGAAGTTGAGTTGGATGGTGTGAGGGTGTGTTCGTAGTTATACTTGTGATACATAATGTTTATGTGAAGCTAAATGTAACACCCTGTTTTATTCATAGAGGCCCCATTTTTTTAATTGTAGGGATCGAACCTTGTACCTCTCTTATGAAAAAACATTTTGCAGGTTGTATAATGCTTTTTGATTTGTCACACCTAATTGTATAATGCGTTTTTTTTTGGTCGGAAATTAAAAAGTGACATTCATATGGAGCAAGAGAATTGTCCTTATAAGATAACCAAATTATTTTTTCCCTTTTAACAATGTATTTTTCTTAGATAAAAAATGAAAAAAAAAGAAACTCATCTTTTGCAACATAGGGAATAGAGCTTTACTGTTTCAAACGTGTAAAAATTCAGTCTGTTTTTTCTAATTCAGATCTAAATGTCACTTAATGTTCATAATTTTTAGATGTAAAAATAAGACTTATTTGCATATGAATTCCCCCCACCCCCCCCCAACACATATATCTCTTCCTTAAACACGTAAACCCAACCAAAATACTAAATCAACAAAGATTCACGTCATCTCTCTATTCCATTCATGTTTAGTGACGGCAATTACAAGATTACACTCCCTTCATTCCTCTTTAATCTACAAAAATTACCATTTTAGTTGTCCCACTTTAATATACAAAATCTGAAAATGCAAATGTTTTACTCCCTCCGTCCCAATTTAAAGTTCTTAGTTTGACTTTTGCACGGAGATTAAGAAAGAGTAAATGTTGTGAGTATGAAAAGTAAAGTGGGAGAGAGAAAGTGGGTAGTGAGTTTTTGTTGTGAGAATGATAAGTGGGTCCTACTTTCCAATTTAGGTAATAAAGCAAAGTAAGAACTTTAAATTGGGACAGACTAAAAAAGAATGTAAGAACCTTAAAGCGGGACAGAGGGAGTAATACTTTTTAAATAGCGGGATTCATTTTTCATACTCACAACAACTATCCACTCATTATTCTCTACCCCACTTTCTCTTTCCTACTTAACTATCTACACTCACAACACATCACTTTTTCAATCATTTTCTTAATTCTTGTGTCGAGACTCATTTTTGTAAATTAAAGAGGGACGGAGAGAGTAATTCCTGGTGCATGTTTTTGACTTTTTTTTTTGAGCAGACTTTTTATTTTTTGAGCAATATAAAATGAAGTAAAATTATTTTTAGATGGATGTTTGTAAATTAAAAAGGGAAAGTATGTTCAGTTAACGGATCTGGATCAATACACGGGTCTGGTTCGGCTGTGAGTCATTGAGCAGCCCCTCTATCAGCTCTCAGCTGGGTCACTGCTGTGTGTTCTGTTCAGTTAGAAAAATGGCGTCTAAAACCCTAATTCGCACCGGTGTTTCATTGATGAACCGTTTGGTCAATCCGGCTGCTCACCACTTTCCGGCGAGCTTCAGCCCTAAACTCCCATTCCAATACCCCAGCTCCGACATCTTTCCGAATCTTTTCCATCCATCATCGGTTTCATCTCTCTCAAAGTTTCAGCGTTGTCTAATTTCGCCCACAAACGACGCCGAAACCCTAGAAAGAATACGTTACGAAGGCTTCTTGTATCCATGTGGCCTTCCTTCTCTCCGGTTCTTCCTTCCTGATGGTATTCCCATCTCTCTCTCTCTCTCACTCTCTTAATGTGTTTGCATATATTTACATTTTAGAAATCCAATTTGATAATTTTGAATATTAAATTTGGGATTGTGGTTATTCATATATAAAGCCGTAATTCTATATCTAGGGTTTGCACGGTCAAGAATTATTGTGATCAATATTCGTGCAACTAGATTAGTGAGATTTGTATCTGTAGAAAACTAGATTTCCTGGTTTCTAAGTTTTTTTCTTCTAGATCTCTTGTGTTTCATGGTTCACAAGATTGATGATCTGTAATCTGTTCTTGGATCTCCATAGTAATAATATCTGTCTCACTTTGTCCGTGGACGTAGCTAATAGGTTGTTGGTGAACCACGTAAATTCTGTGTTCTTTATTTTGTCGATTTGCGTTCGTTATTATCTGCTATCTCTTGGGTCCAACGCCTTTGCATTTCTTGTGATTTATATAAATCAACGTTTTATTTATTTCTGCAATATGCAAGAAAATCATCATATTTTGGACATGAAAGAATATGTTGTTAAGAAAAAACGAGATATATATTCTTTCTTAAGCATAGCTTTATTAGAAATTTCAAATCACCAAATTTGATTTATTTGTTCCCTACTTAACTAGATCGTCATACCACCCTCTAGCGATGGCTTGTCACATCTGTCAAACACACATCGGAGATCTTGATTTCATCTGTTTTCTTAAGAAATAAAGATGCCATTGACATGGATATTATAGGGTTAAAGGCCTTACAAGATTAAGAATGCTTTTCAAATAACTAGGATATATGAATCAATGTCGATGAGGGTTATGATTGAATCTTAAAAAAGGCTGCATTTTTTATTTTTGGCACGGGAAGAGCTGAAAAATGAAGATGTTACGACTTTAAAATTTGAGGCTTACAAGATTAAGGCTTCGTTTGTTTCGGGGAGAATAGCTTCTGGAAAATGTTTTCCCCAATTTTTGGTGTTTGGTAACAACAAAAAAGTTATTGTCAACGTAACTCAGTTTCTGATCAACAGAAAGTAAGTGTATTTCCTATGTAATATGTCATTTTCCAAACACTCCTACACCTAGTCAATCTCTTACGACCATCAAATTAAATTGTTTCTTAACAGCGTCACCTACCTTTTGCCACCCACACAAACCCCCACCCCCCAATCCACTCCTACTCCATCCCTAACCCCGACCAAAAAAAATATTGCTACTCATACTTAACTTGTTTCTTAACACTCCCACCCATTTAAAAAACGGTTATTGTTACTCGTACTTAAATTGTAGTTTCTATTTTTGAAGAAAAATTAATCCCATCAGCATTTTCACAAAGTTTACCAACCACCGGAAAATGTTTTCCAAAACAATTTCCTAAGATTTACCAAACAACTGAAAACAAATTCATCTTATGTCCCAGGAATCATTTTCCGAAAGCTATTTTCAGGAAGTTATTCTTCGTGAAACAAGCAGAGCCTAAAAATGATGTTTTCCAGATGTTCTGTTAATTAATATGCTTATACTATTGAATTTATCTCTTGGTCACTTGCATTGTTTTCTGCAGCGAACGACTCTTCATCAAGTGAGCCAATGCTTTTATTTCCCAAAAGAACGTATCAGCCTAGCACCATCAGGCGTAAGAGGAATCATGGATTCTTTGCTCGGTAGAACTCTTTCTCTCTTGTTAATTTACAATCTGTTCATACATGCCTGATCATAAAGATATTATGTATACCAGACAATAAACTCACAGAATTATCATATGGTTTGAACAAAAACTGGACGTGGCTTGATTTGATACAACTATTGTAAAATAGTACTAATTCTAGTGAGTCCACATTGTAGAAGGAGGTTCCTCTTTTATTAATGAAGAGTAAGTAAATATATGAATCATAATTCTAAAGTATCAAAGTTGTGCAAATTGGGAGAGCCTAATTTTTTGTACCTCAGAATGGATAGATGGGAAAGGGAGTTAAGAAATAACCCTGCAAAAGAATTATAAAGGCTGCCTTCACCTAGTAAACCACAAAATGTAAATTAATACTCCCTCCGTCCCAAAATGATGACTTTTCAAATATTTTACGGTTACATTATAAGTTTTGAAAATTAGGTTATTTAAGCCTTCATTTTGGAAATGTGACTAACTTTTTGTGACAAACAAAAAGGGGAAATGGGACTATCATTTTGGGATGGAGGGAGTAATGGGCTTTCTGAGGTTTGGGCTGGACTAAACCTGATCCATTTCCAACTCTCAAAACGAATGGAATATTGCTGAAGCACGTCAATACATGAAGAGACTTTCCAATGGGGTTGATACATGCCTTGTTTGTAATTCTCCAACATTACGGAGTAGGAAGGGGGTGTATCGAATCTATCATAATGCAGTCATAGTTGTAATGAATTGGCAACTATGGCTTTATGTAATTATGAGCATTGTTGCATCATACAGAGAAACCAGAACCTGGAAAAATCATAATCACACATCTTAGTGATAATGTCTGGAGTTTATTTTTTTATTTGTAGATTTGACAACTTGTTTGTTGTCTTAACAAGTTTCGTAATCAGATGGAAAGTATGATGGAGTATATAGTATGTATACAATGCTCTGATTATATAATCATTAGATATACGTAAATTAAACTTGGGTTAATTACAATTTAGGGCATGAACTCCATATATGGTGTTCCCCAAGGGGGGCCTCATTTTTTTTTTGGCGAATTAGGGCTCAGAGTGCAATTTTTTGACCAATTCAGGTCTTTTTGATGGAATTCGTTAGAAATCTCGTTAAATTATCATGTGCCGTGCACATGATTGATGGATTGGTTAGTTTGAAGTTGATGTTAGCTATTAAGGTGTATAATGAAAATTTCTAACTTTAAAGGGTAAAACACTAAATCTATTTTATAATATTAATTAATGAAACGTTAAAAGAAAATAGTGTAATCATTTATATATAAAGAAAAGAAACTAAGAAAAATTATAAAATCAAATTATAAAATTTTAACATCAATAAATATGATTATTTTTCATATTGGATATATTAGAACTTAATATATTATTGTCCCAAAAAAAAACTTAATATATTAAATATATATTTGACTATATATATATAAATTACTACTTTATTTCATTTGTACATTGATGATATAAAGTTAAAAAAACAATTGATTTTAAATAAAAAGAAAAGAACTAAAGAACAAAAAGAAAACCAGAACACAAAGAGCACAAACAACGCCATTTTTTTTTCCTCCATCATCATCAAATCTTCTTTCTCAACTCCAGTCTGCCCTCACCCTCACCCTCACCCTCACCCTCACCCCCACCCCCACCCCAACCCACTACACCCTGTCCACTTGCACCCAACAAAATCTGATAATTGAAGTTATTCTCCAATCCAATTCGGAAAACAAAATGACAAACTCATATCCCCTCTATGTTCATCATAAATTGAAGCAATGAAACCCTGATTTCAACCCCTTCCCAAATTTACTACAATTTCGCGATTCACAAAAGGATCACACGAACCTTGAATCTCATTAGAATTCGCTGAATTTATTGGCTTCTCTTGGGAATTTTGAGAGGACGCGGTGGAGGATGAGAGAAGAGAGAGAGAGAGAGACGAAAGAGAGGAGAGAGAGAAACGAACTGAAGCAACGGCGACGATGTTGTGGTGTGTGGTCGAGGTGATGATGGTGGTGGTGTCAGCCATGGTGGTGTCGGCCATGGGTGTCCGGCAGAGGGAAGGTGAAGTGGGGACGGGAGGAGTTGGAGAGAGAGAGAGAGAGAAAGAGAGAGAGAGAGAGAGAGAGAGAGAGAGAGAGAGAGAGAGAGAGAAAAGGGTTTCAACTAAGTTTGATTTGGGGATAGGGATGGGGTTGGGTGTAATATTTTAGATAGATATTGTTTTTCAATTTCGCCCATCATTTAGACTTTTACATTTAACCCCTCAATAGTCAATATCAATTCCAAACTAACCAATCCGTCAATCACGTGCACGACACATAGTAATTTAATAAGATTTCTAACGAATTCCGTCAAAAGCCCTGAATTGCTCAAAAAATTGCACTCTGAGCCCTGTTTCGCTAAACAAAAAACATGAGGATCCCCTTGGGCAAATACCCTATATGGAGTCCAGGCCCTAATTGTAATTAACCTATTAAACTTCCTCAAATCAAAAAGAAAAAAGAATCAGTGGTGTATGTTCTATGTCCATTTTAAACTTATGCAGGTAGTCAAAGGATTGTCTTTTGTTCACTAACAAAAACAAAAGAAGAAAAAACTAGGGAAAGTTGGTAGATCTTGTAACAAATACAAAAATTAAACATGTAGATGCATTTGAAACTAGTTAGATCTTGTTAAATGATTTTGGTGTTTTTCCATCTGCAGTAAAGCAACCAAGGGAGGCCGGCGGGTGATTGCACGAAGGATTGCTAAAGGTCGGTCAAGAATTACAGCATAAGGTAGTTTCTAACTACATGTAGACATGTCTAAAGAATCAGATCCAAGTAGAAGTTGCCTGGCTGTGGTAAATTCAATCATATTTGAGTATGTCCTTGATTTTTTGACTCTGTTGGAACTTTGTAGGATGTCAGTTCTACCTCCGTCCCAAAATGAATGTCTGATTATTATTATTTATTTTTTTGGTCAAGAGCAAATTTGAAAAAAACCCCGGACATTCTGGGACGGAGTGAGTAAATTTTTTTTTTTGTTGGTATTTTGGTTTTAGGCTCCCGAATCTTGTTTATTATACTAAATATGCATGACTATTTGTATCTCTAAAATTTATTGATAAGCTCACATTCATTTATATTTCTAAAACTTCATTAGGTAACAACATGAAACAAGGAAGCATACATCACTGGTAAGATCAAATGAATCTAAATAGCAACGATTAGGGTATCCCTAATCAAAATCAACATACTTTTGAAAAGATGTTTGACCTCGTTGTAGTCAATATGATCAACGACCGCCTCATTTTCCTTTCCCTGTCCCTTACTAGTAGAACCAGGAGACACCATATTCAGGGATTCAGTGCGGCTTTTGATCAACATATCAAGTGGACGGTGGAAAAATCTTTGTTCCAAAGAACGATATTGATTCAAATAGAATTCTTGTTGGAGTTGATAAGTAGGATCATTGTTGATGAAATCGGGATTATTAAGATCCGCTGTAGCTTGGAGGTTCATGACCTGGTCCTGAGGAGTTGGGTCCTTAATACTAGAGGCACTGTATTCTGGGATTCAGTGCGGCTTTTGATCAACATATCAAGGGGACGGTGGAAAAATCTTTGTTCCAAAGAACGATATTGATTCAAAAAGAATTCTTGTTGGAGTTGATAAGTAGGATCGTTGTTGATGAAGTCGGGATTATTAAGGTCCGCTGTAGCTTGAAGGTTCATGACCTGGTCCTGAGGATTTGGGTCCTTAATAGCATCAGGAAGTTGTTGATTCATAGGGGAAAGAAGCTCCTTTTTCACTTCTTGTTTCTCACCCAGTCACCCATCTTCCCTCTCTCGCTCATTGTTCAATTTCCCTCTCTTCTTCTGTAAGAAAAATAGAAGAATAGAAACAATGATAAAAGATAAAAGGGATAATTGCATATTAGTAACCTGAGTTTGTCTTACTTTTGCAATCCCCAACCTAAAAGTTCAATTTTGCAAATCAGTCACCTGAGTTTGCCAATTTGTTGTAATGTGGTTAATAAACTAACTTTTCGTTATTTTTTTGACGGACCTAATCACATGTGCCTTGCACATGACCTTTTAAAAGGGCAATCTTGAGTACTGTTTTCGATATGATCAGTAACTTATTTAGTAGCCTCCAAGAATTGACTAGATTGCCCTTTTAAAAGGTCATGTGCAAGGCACATGTGTTTAAGTCTGTCAAAAAACTAACGTAAAGTTGGTTTATTCACCACATTGCAACAAATTGGCAAACTTAGGTGACTGATTTGCAAAATTGAACTTTTAGGTTGGGGATTGCAAAAGTGAGACAAACTCAGGTTATCAATTTGCAATTAGCCCAAGAAAAAATGGTACACATGAGCAAATAAATAAATACACAAATACATGGGAGTAAAGAAAGGAAATGCACCTGAGGTGATTTTTTTTTTTTAGAAAGAGTGAGCTTCTAATTTCTCCAATTGGCTCAGTGGATCTGCATACAGTCTGACTGCAATATAGTTTGAAGAAATGTTGATGGGGACACGAGGGGCTAAGGCCTCTTTATATACCGTCATAGTTTTGTTTTTGTTCAATATACACGCCATCCATACAGGCGAGTTGGTCAAAGTAATTTTGTCAGGTTTCATCCTAGATTTTACGGTCGCTATTAGTAGCACTGATCATCTTCCTCATTAAATCTAAGCCCCCAACCCCCAATATTAATTGGTTAAAATTGCAAATTTCACTATGCTTTTATTTTTGAGGATCTTATTCCTTTGGTAATAACTTAACTTAATAATGCTAACCGCATTTTGTTTGAAATGTATATTACATTTTGTGAATCATAATATTTAATATATTTGGTTAAATGCTATTATCACTTATTTTTCAAAATTGGTCTCGTTTAACAATTTATACGATTATGTAAGTTTTCAAATAAATATTTATTTTATTATTGATCAAAAATATAAATGGATATTTATTTGTTGCACATAATATTTTTTAGTACTTCTTCGCAATTCTCGTGTTTATGAACAAAGGAGGGTGAAATAGGAGGAGTGGTTAAAACATAAATTTATTAAACGGACAATTCATTACCAAGCATAGTACGTTACTCTGTTCGTTCTTAAATGAATGTGCATTTTTGTTTTTTCATCTTTTCACTATTTATCATATTCTAGTAAAAGAAAAGTTTAGAAAGTGAATAATAAACGTGTTTGTATATCTTTGCTATTTTCTTCAATTTTCTTTGATGCAATACATATTTGTTATTAAAATTATCTCTTATATAAAATCTAGACATTTATTTAGGGATATAACGATTAAGGAGTAGTTCACATTTAGGGTGCTTTGTAATTAAGTTTAGTTTGCACGACGGACAACCCAACCCAACCCAACCCAACCCAATTCAATATAGCGGGAGCGATAATTGAACTCTTCATCTTCCTAAAAGAAAGAATGCCCGATATCGCGTGGAATAATGCTCATCGATTAGTTAAGGTGATTATTGCTCCTACATGATCTTGTTCGTCTAATTTAACTTGCATCAAATGCAATCGACACCAAATTAAGAGATTGACACGAAATTAAGAGAAAAAAAATGTCGATGCCCATAAAAGCTTTTAATTTTTTGGTCAATCAACTTGCATCAAATGCAATCAACAACACCAAATTAAGAGATCGACGCCAAATTGAAAAGAAAAAATATTGATGCCCATAAAAGCTTTTAATTTTATTAGTCAAATGATCTTTTGTTAGTTTGCTTGCCGCGGGTACCATACATATGCAGAATGGTACAACCCCAATGCCAATATATACAAACCAAATTAGAATACCAAGTCTTGTTTAATTTCTTCAATCTAGAAATGTTCATTTCCAGTCCCCCTAATTTTATATTCTTTCTAAATGAAGCAATTCTTTCTAACTAAGGCTAACGCAAAATGACAGACAAGTGTAGTAAACTATACAATGTCTCATTTCCTTTGTTTCGCTCTCTGATCTCAATTATTGCTCTATAGTATATATTCCATATTTAGATTCATTTTCATTTTTTTTTTTTTTTTTTTAATTTGCTATTATTTATTTTCGGTAAAGAAACGAAACCTCATATGATCACTTATGATTAGGAGTGTTACAAGCTACCATGTTCTAAAAGCAGCGAAGGGGGGGGGGGGTGGGTGGGTGGCGGGCTTTCTAATATACAGGGCCGGCCCTGAGGCAAGATGGGTGAGACCGTCGCCTAACGCCACCGAAAATTTACTCGATTTTAGGGCCACAAATGTTTGGTTATTATATATATAATTATATCACACTACATAGCGTGTAAATTCAGTGGTGTAGTGGTTAAGTTGTCTTGTTGAATACCACATTCCATTTAGCCAAGTAGCGCACCAAGGTTCAAATCTTGGTGCCTCAGCCTTTTCCTTACACCTTCTCTTCTTCCTCCCACTCATCATACTTTCTTTTCCTTCCAGTTTTTCTCTCCTTCCTCCATTCTCATAAGCTAGGCTTTTATCCCATTATCTCTTAAATTGATTTTTTCCCCATTTTTTCTAAATTTAATTAGCAAGTTTTTTCTATTTTTCTTTGCAGTATAATTTTAAAATTTATTTATAATTATTACTTCAGCATTATTGCAGTTTTTTATGATTAAATTTAATCAACAGATTGAGATTATTTTTTCCCTTTTTTCCCGGTTCGTCACTTGTCCGAGAAAATAAAGGCCTAAACAAATAGTTCGCTTAGGGCCCCAATTTCTACAGAACCGGCCCTGCTAATATACATGAATGATGGATTTGGAACTGCTTATGCGGAGCTTTGTGTCACCGATGTCAAAAATTATATATATATAAAAAAAATGTATCATGGAATGTAAAACTCAACTACAAAATGTAAAATATTTTTACAAAAGGTAGTGTAAAAACATTTCTACATGTTGTAAAATTGACCTTTTTACATCACGCAGCACACTTTTTATAATAATAGCGCGCAAGTGCAAATCACCGCATTAGCGTTTCGAAATCCCACTAATGGTTTTAACATTACGGGTAGAATGACAAAGATTGCTTACTTATTAATGTTGAAACATAATACTACCTCTGTCCCTAAATGAGTGTTCAAATTTCATTTTTAAGCGACATCTGAAAATGTCAACTTTTTGTATACTTTGGTGGCAAAGATTCATATACAATCTTGTAATCTTCTTTCCAAACATTTAGTTTTGCACGTATAAAGAGACCAGTGAAAAAAATTTCGGAAAAAAATATTTACGGACAAATCTAAAAAAAAAACACTCATTTTGGGTTAAAGATTTTTTGAAAATGGAAACTCATTTAGGGTTTAGGGACAGAGGGAGTATATTGTACATTAATTCTGTGTTCACCCATTAATTCTTTTATTAGTAGCTAATTATGGAATATTGATTGAGACTTTCACGTAAAAGAACCCGGCAATGTCTGTGGAGATTTTATTAGAAATAGTGAACATTCCAAATTCTGGAAACTTGAAATAAGCATAATTATTATGGCATTTTAGCATGTTTTATATACTCAGCCTTTATGTACAACAAATAATTGCAACCTTTTTTCAAAGAAAGTAATGGAAAATTGCCAATTGCCTCCTATCGCTCGTTAATTGTACTTGTACATCAGGATGTGGCTAAATATAAACCAGAAAAAAGATTTTGTAATGTTGATGTAGGAGGAGACCCGGCGAGCAGCATTCCAGGCGCCCGCTTGTAAGGCTCCAAGCGCCCGCTTACTTGGTGTTGTTTCCGGCGCATGGTTCCTGTTCAACGCGAGCGCCCGCCTGGGTTATACCAAGCGCCCGCTTGGAATGTCGCCAGGATTTTTGAGTGTGCGTTTTATTGTTTTTTTGCGTATGACTTTAGGGCAGTTTGGGGATTATTGTTTTGTTTAGGGTTTTGTTAGTTGTTAGTAGTATAAATACTCTTTTATATTCTTGTGTTAGGGTTACAACTTTATTTTATTCAATTGAACTTTGTTCATAGAGAATTTTTCTCTTTTCTGGTGGATTCCAGTTTATTGTGTTTAAGGATTCGGCTAATCACGAATATCTATCGCTTCCGTGCTGCGTCAAATGTAATATAAAAATGCATATGTCACTAGTCTAGAAAATCAAGAAAAATTGGTGGAAGATCGGTTGCGAGTATAGCAAATTCACAAGTGACCTGTTTCCAAGAAGACGATGGTGAGGAGGTAAATCCTGCTAGTAAAAGGGTTGGACCGGAGTTTCCCTTTGGAGCCGACTGTTAATGTCGACTTGGTCTTTTAGTTGCACATAGCATTGGCGGTGATATAATGAATCAAGTGGAATGGGACCGTATTTCTTGATTCAGAATTATGTGTAACTGGTACAAGGAAAATGCAATGGTTCGTTAGTGGATAAGTACTTACGGGGTAGATCTCTGTGGCTATCCATATTGGTTCTTTGCTTCTCATGTGCTTGCAAGGGGGAGATTGTTAGAAATGCATCTTACATAGAGAATAAAGTGGAATGGAATTGCATTAGTTTTATCAATACATGTACCATGGATAATGAGTATATTTGTACATGTTGGTGCATGTATGAAAAAGATAAATGCATGTGTGGATAAACATGTACATTAGCCGGTTAATCTAGTCTCTTGGGAAATGTGAATGGTCATTTCTTAAGTATATAAGGGGGAATGGGTCATTGTTGAAAGTACGAAGTATGAAGGAAACCACAAACAAGAGAGGAGTCTAGATTGTGGGTGAATGCAAAGTAGTCCATTTTTTTTTTTTGGGGGGGGGGGGGGGGAGGAGAGTGATAGAGGAGTGAGAGGTATTTTTTCAGTAGGATATATTGAGTGTGGACTGCACAAATAATTTGGGTTGGGTACAAACATGAGTGTTATATTTGTACGGTGTAGGGGCACAAAATAAGGTCACAAAATCTTGCTCACAAAATGAGGTGACGATATTTTATTGGTTACATCGATAATGGACCCGTCACACTCTGATTAAAAACACCAATAACATTATTTACATCTAAGATTTTGTGAGCAAGTTTTTGTGATTTTTTTGTGCCCTAGTATTATTCACGGTGTAAGTTCTCTCAATTAGTGAAATTGGTTCTCTCCTTGGATGTAGGCGGGATTTGTCGAAATACGTAAATCTCTATGTTTCTTTTTGTTTTCTGTTATTTGACTTCATATATTTTTCCGTGTCGCCATCATTTAACTTCGTAAAGTTCTAGTGTTATTCTTTCGTTCCGCTGCGCCATTTTCCCAACAAAATCACTCAATTAACTTTAGTCGAAATAAAAAATTGGTTCCCATAGAAGCCTTGATGACAATCAATGATATTTAAGTAATGTTTTGTCTACTTGGACCTTGATTTTTGTTATTTTTACATTTTTTTTTCTATATATAATTTTTGAATTTACTATATCGACTTTTTTGAAAAAGGAAATTCAAGAGATGTGCAACAATGTACAAGTTTATATTCCATATTTATCACATTCATGTGGAAATTAGAATTTTGATAAAGTCTTCTTTAATTAATTATTCACAGAAGCAATCTAGAATTGGTCATTTTCCACACTCTCCTCCCCCCTCCCCTCCCCCCCCCCCCCCCCCCAACACATTCTTCTTTAAATCAAGCAGTTTTTTTTTTTTTTTGATGCCCAGGTTCACCAACTTCGCCAGACTTACGGTTGCTCGGCCTAGCTCCGCCAACTACTCCTTGGGGTAGTAGTTCTGGTCCCTCTTCCCTACCACCCGTTAAATCGCGGGATGTGCCTCAGTAGCCAGGGTTTGAGCACATGTCAACTGATAACACAATAGAAGGTCTGACCCCGGAAAAGAGCCCGGAGAGCTCCGTTGTGCCAGAACTTACGGTTGCTCGGCCCTGGCACTAATTGCTCCCACCAGGAATCGAACCCACACTCTATGCCTCCAGCACAACAACTTATGTCCTCCTCCTTAACCACTGAGCTATGCCCCGGGGGACATCAAGCAATTCTTTCTACTTATGGTTGCAATAACATGACAGAAGATAGCTTGTAAATAATTGAGCACAATATTAATGAAAAAATTGATTTTATATGAAGCTGTGATCGAAGATTTTGCTTCAAATAATCTTTGAAGGACAACACTGTTTATATATAAAAAAAATGATAACTATTTGTAGGTTTAAATACTCCATTTATATGAAAATACATTTAATATTACATTACATTACCGTGACATATAATTTATTTTCTATTTTTATATTATATTTTTTACTTTTACATAAAATTTTAGGGCTAACTTAAATTCTGAAACTCTTCGGACCCGCCTTGAAGAGTAGTGAACTACATTAAGTCTCACTCTCTAAATTCTATTATTGCTTTGAGTTGGTCTTATGAAAAAACGCGTTTTTGCTAAGCTTAAGGAAAAACCATTTTTTTTGCCGCTGGCATATACACACATACACTGACTTTGCTGACACTCTTTACACTGGCAGTTAATAATACATGTACTGGCACTGACATTTTTTTACACTAACACCGGCACTTTTTTTTACCAAAAAAATGGCATTTTCTGGCACTGACACTTTTTTACACTGACACTGACACTTAGTACACATGCACTTTTTTACACTAACACTGACACTTTTTACACTGACACTTTATATTCATCTCTGACACTTTGTACACTGACACTTTCATACTTCAACACTGGCATGTTGAAAACACGTTTTTTTTAAGCTTAGGAAAAAACACGTTTTTTTGAGATTTTTGCTATTGCTTTACGAAGAAAAAAAAGATAAAAAAACACGAAAAAGAAAACACTATTATTGCTTTATCTTTTCTTATGTGCTAATTCTTTGTACTTAACATCACAGTTTATTTATCACTCCCTCCGTCCCAGTTTAAGGTTATTACTTTCCTTTTTGGTCTGTCCCAGTTTAAGGTTCTTAGTTGCTCTATTCCATAAATGGAAAAGAATGAATAGTGCTTTGGAGAATCTTGCCCTCAAAAAGTTCATTTAATTAAAAAAAAAAACCATTACTTACCTAACTTACTTTCACACACTTGCTTTATGAATAGTGTTTTGGACATTTATATCCCTCACTCTCTACTTTTGGTTGACTCATTTCCATTGTTTTTGCCTTAGTTTCTTAATAAGCGTGCATAGTCAAACTAAGAACCTTAAACCGAGACGGAGGGAGTAGTTTTTAAGAGATGCATTTTAATTTTTTTATACTAAGCAAAACGCTTGTACATAAATTGGTGATGACAATATCAGTTTGTAACAAAATTCCTTCAATTGATCATACCTAAATTTAGAATTTTTTATCGTGACTTTGATGACGACTAGGAAGACGACGATGGGTGTGAGCATGTGACTAGTGATCCAAGGCGATGCGAAATTCTGAATAATGGAGTAATAAACATACTATAAGCTGGATATTAAATACTCCCTCCGTCCCAAAATGATTTTCTCATTTGCCATGTTTCATTGTCCCAAAAAGTTTTTCTCATTTCTACAATCTAGGCTTAAAAGTGCACAACCAAAACATGGCTAGTGAAGCAAGTGTTTATATCCTTAAAAAGTTTGAATAGTCAAACATCAAGCTCATTTTGGGACGGAGGGAGTATGACATGTTTTTTATAATAACTCAAGCCTATATAGTTAACTAAAATTTAATAGAAGACAGATCAAAACCGTACTCCTCAAAATAAAATTTTTCACTTTTTTTTTTTTTTGGTTTTGTTATAAGGTGAAGGGTGTCAAAATAAACCCCACCCTAATTTCAGGAACATAAAATTTTGATGGAAACTAGTTTTTCCGTAAGTTATAAAAAGTAACATTTTAAATATACGGAATTGTGTTTTAAGGCATAAATTCACTGTTTTGAAGGCTAAACTTACTAAATTTTTTTTCTTGATGTTTTAAGGCCTAAACTTGCTATTTGACGCCTAAAATTGCTATTTTATTTTCTTGGTGTTTTAAGGCTTAAATTCGCTATTTTAAGAGTGAAACTATATAAAAAAAAAGTAGACTTCTTATAATTTGTGGAGAAACTAATTTCCCTCATAACTTACTCACTATTACTATTAGTATCTTTATATCTTTAAACTGGGAAGGGTTTACTTTGACACCCTCTTTTGGGCTTTTACAATTCTTTTTATTAATAGAATTTTTTACAACTTAAAAAGACAAGTAATTCTAATTAAAATTGATTTTTCCAATAATATGGAAAAATGTGTTTTAAAATGTAGGGACTTTTTTTGTAAATAAGTGAAATAATAGTAGAATATAAATACTCTAATAGTATCTTCTAACACCCGAAATATTTAAGACATTTGAGATATTCTTATTTACACGTTTATTGTGTTTAATATTGTTTGTTAGTGACCTAAAAACAATAAGAGAATCACTCTGAAATGTGAGACGATTGAGATCGTATGGACCGGCCAGACCGATTGAGATCGGATCATGTTCATGAAGAGAATTGAACCGGCTCAGTTGCTCCAGCCGAGTTATCTAGCCCGCCGCGGGTAAATATGTTCGAGTATCTATATCGCTTAGAGGACTTAGCCTCCCGTTATCTTTAATATCGAGCTTTAATTCCCGGACTCCCTGTTCGTATCAAGTACGGTCCAGCTGACAGATAAGTCCAAATAGCCGATAACGTGTTACAGAGACGACACCCACGCACCATATTTGCCAACCATAACTCTGACTTATGGTGCCATATCCTACCAACGATATAGCACTTTTCAGTGTCATTTCCTGACAAACCAACCAGATCGTGACACGTGTATTTAAAAGACAAAGGTAGTTTGTACAGAGATATCACTCTCTCTCACCTTCTACTGATAATCCTATAAATAACCCCATTTGCCCCCATGGGCAAGGTACTTAGGTACGTGCTCTATCTTAAATCACACACCCAAAGCATTCAAAGCCGTGTGCTTAGGTTTTTCTCAAAGACCTTACTCTCATACCCGATGATTTAAGCCAGATTCAAACCCGCTTCTGGTCTTAAAGGTATTCTTAGTTGTGTTGTGATTCCAAGTTTAAGAAACATCAAATTGGAGATCAAGCTTCTTGACCCCAAAAGTTAGGGTGTCATCAACTAGCAATAGCAATCCATATAGTGTGCTATTTGTCAATCTTTTCTAGTGATCTAGAAATTTTAGTACACATTTAAAATCTGAATCTGTAATTTGTATTATGTTCTCCTCTAATAAATTATTTTTCTTTCTATATCCGAAAAACGTAGGTAACATGCCATTAATGTTTAGTAAACCACATTTGTATGTGTTATTATTTCACCTTTATTGTTCTGTTTGATAGTATCTAACAGACCGTTAGATTAGAATTTCTGTTGCAATATCTTTGTGGTGAGGATTCAAGTCAACTACTCTACTGCAAGTTTTTCTTGTGAATTGCACGGTATATTCGTCACTACATTCCCTCATCATTTGCTCATTCATTTTTTTTCTTCTTATCCTTGAGTGGGAAATAATTACATTTAACTACGAATACTGCACAATACTTTCTCCCTTTTTTTTTTTTTTTAAAGAATGCTTATTTTCTAGACATTCTGAATATAATTTTTTTCACTAAATTTAATGACAAAAAAGTGCATAAAAAGTGTTATTAGTCTCTTAATTTTGTAAGCATATACTGAAATGTGAATTGACTATTTCGATAAAAGAAAAAATTATTTAGAGGCAAATTGAAAGTGATAGGGTCGCTTTTTTTTTTTTTTTTTTTTTTTTTTTTGATTTTGACAATGTCCACGCCATAAGGAGGCGAGAAGGGGACGCCTCTTTGTTGGGTACGGTACTTTAATCTGATAAGATAATCTTAATTATTATTGTGTACAAAATAAACATAATAATTGGTACCATCATATTAATGCACGTGTTTTTGCAGACATTTTTCATACAAAACTAACATGAGAATCAATTTGATTTCTTTCAGAAATTGGGTCCGCATTTTTTTTTTTTTAAATCCTAAACCACATAATTCAATTCTAGTCAGCAGTGAGTATCGAACCCAAGACCTCTACGACGGAGAGACTTATTTTTTTTTATATTTTTGAAATCAAAAGAGAAATATTATTAAAGATAACAACAATTACTTTGAAGTCGACTATCCACAAATGTTGGAAGTTCGATCGAAATTGTGGGGCTCGCATTCACAAACGCTACCCTAAAAATTACAACTGCCAACATATTGGCATTTTGATTTATCAACTGCAATGAAAAGGAACAGTTCTCACTAAGCACATCCTTGCAACACCTAATGGATGAATCTACTTTCGAGTTAATCTTAACGAAAATCGAATTTGGAAGATGCCTCCTTTTGCAACGCTGGATTACATGAACAACATGAAGAAATATTGAGTTCCTAGGCCGCTTCCACTCTTCCAAATCAGATTCAGCCTTCACGGAGATCAAAATAGCAAGAAACAAAATAAACAAAGCCCTAAACAAAGGAGGGAAATCACAAGCCTCCAACAGTGGAGGGAAAACAAACACTCTCACATATGGAGAGAAAGCCAAACTTGAACATAGAAAAATATACATATTTTCTAATCTAAATTATTAAAATGGCAAACACACTAAATTACAATAATAACATAAATCAACAGCACAATTGTTTTTAATCTCAAAAAATGAGATTACAAAGATTGTGTTGTTGAAAAATTAACCGTTACCTAAGAAAAAGAAGAAGATTGATCTGAGCAAAACGACGAAGAAATCAAGCCGAAAAATTGCCTAAGCTCTGAAGAAGAAGAAACCGCCGGGGGGGGAGAAGTTGGGTGGTTTTGAAAAATAACAAGTTTCTCGGTTAAGAATATACTCCCTCCGTCCCACCTCACTTAACACCCAAGAGGTGGGATAAAGTAAAGAAAATGTGTGGTAGAAAATGAAGAGAGAGAATGAGTGGGGTAAATAGTAGTGTTGGTTGAATAAATTGAGTGGTGGAAAATGAAGAGAAGGATGAGTGGTGGGGTAGAGTGAATATAAAATTATAAAAAGTATGCTATTTTGGGAAGTGTCAAGTGAGCTGAGACAGACCAAAATGGAAATAAGTGTCAAGTGAGCTGGGATGGAATGAGTATATGTATACTATATATTTTCCCTTGCAAGTGAAAAATAATATTTCCCATATGAAAATTCTAGCAGTTATTAAAGGTGGTTTTGTTTTAATTAAAAGCTCCTGAAAAGTTGTTTACTATATTATGAAGTTTCTTGAAGAGCTCTTTGCTAAAGAGTTGTTTTATCAAAAAAGAGCTACTTTTTGTGAAGAATTCAAAAATAATATTCTCAAATTTTTATGAGAGAAAGCTTTTATCATCAGTTTAATTGGACTTTTGGGGACCTTAAGTATGTTGAAAAGAAATTTTTGCTACGGTAGAGAATGATTTATGCTTTTTTTTTTATTGACTTGATAATGATGTGGCATATAAAAAGTCATCAAAAAGTTGTTATCCTTGTGAATCTCTACGTTTCTCCTCGTAGAAATCCAAAAAAGTTTTTACAACACGAATTTTAAAGAATGGAGATGTGGCAAAATATAACTCCTGTTGTGGATGAAAATTCAAGTTGTCTCCATCTTCGTTCTCCTTCAAGATTGTGATATCTTGAGCAGCAGGTATATTTAAAATTATTAATTATATCCTATTTTATTAATTAATATTTGCAGGTGTTCAATATCATATAGCACATGTGGATAAGTTACTCAACAACCCTCAATGGCATCATTGACCACGTCCCCTCCTCCTTGAAGATAGAATCCGAGATTATAGGAGAGTTAGTTAGTGGTATATCTTCAAGATGGCGACATCTTGATCAAAATGCAGACGTCTTCACCTCTGGCAGAGTTCTCAACAAGAAGACCAAGTCAAAGAGATAGATTCCGGGTTTTTAGGATAATTTGTTATCTCAATTTGTTTAGGACTCTTGTTATCTTATTTCTTGTATAAATAGAGTCTTGGAGGTACATAAACACACACGCACTCACCTTCTGTAAAACCTCCATAGCTCGAAAACATAAGAGATCAATACAAACGTTTGGGAAGGAAGGTGCTCTTAA
Organism: Campanula takesimana; assembly: GCA_026119855.1. Classification (NCBI taxonomy): domain Eukaryota; kingdom Viridiplantae; phylum Streptophyta; class Magnoliopsida; order Asterales; family Campanulaceae; genus Campanula; species Campanula takesimana. The sequence goes on along the minus strand of JAOWBW010000042.1, from coordinate 924,065 downwards.
TCACCTCCCGAGGTTTTGTGCCGGCGAGATCATTGTCTCTAGGGCTTTCCTCGTTACATCTTTGTGCAACTTATCAATTCTTTAGTTTTAATTCCAATCGTCCCTCCTTTATTTTTGATTTCAACTAAGATCATACTCTATTGTTTTTTTCTACCAAAACAGTTTGGCGCCCACCGAGGGGCCCTTGGTTTTGTAAATCTATTGAATTGTTATTAATTCGAAATGGCTACTCAACCTATGATCTCCAGCATTGGTAAGTCAACCAGTCCCGTTACCGGCGTTAACACCTCATCTGGGGGCAATAGTCCAAAGACTTCAGCTTCAGCCGTTCTTCCGGCGGATTGCCACCTCCTCCACCTTTGGGATCAGGCAAGAAGCAACCATCTTCTAGCACAGATCTTGAGCTCAAAAGCATGTTGATCCAGATGAAGCACCAGCTAGATCAGCAGGGCAAAAACACATCTTTGATAGCCGAAGCTGTGGTGAAGATGCAAAAGGAGCAGCAGGCATTATCTGAGAGGGTGGATTCAGTATCTCCCATTCGTCCCAGGATCCTTGATTTTGGCGCTGGTTCCTCGGTATTCAATGAATTTATACCAATGAGTTCAACAACGAACACGAAGGCCACGTCTTCAATGGGAGTCACATCTTCTATGATGCCAACATCTGTAGCTCCTACAATCTTTGATCTTACAGGAGAAGGAAACACTTACACGTCCCCTACGCTCAATGTGTCAAGTGCATCTCAAGATGGACCCATCTTCACTAGCAGCACGATCGTTACATCTTCAGCCGGCAATACTCAACCGTTTGGTAACTTTAATTTTGCGAATTCTTTTGATAATATTGCTCGTACTACTAATCCTTTTGCAGGTAATTACATAGCAAGTCAGCTCCAAGAACTGAGAGACTTGGTAATGAATGTACCTGGTGTCACTCCGCCTATTCAGCAAGTCTCTCCAACATGTTACAATCAGTCACGCTTCATCCCAGCTATTGCTCAAATTGACATCCCTAAAGGCTTCAACATCCCAAGTATGAAGTTGTATGATGGAAGCAGCGATCCTGAAGAGCACATTGCCCATTATCAGGAGAAGATGGAGATCGTCAGAGTACCTTTGCAGTATAGGGAAGCTTGCCTTTGCAAAGGGTTTGGCTCAACATTGGTTGGACCTGCATTGAAGTGGCTGATCCGTCAACCGCCAGGATCTATTGGTTCGTTTGCCCAACTTGTCAACATGTTCAACAATCAGTTCTCCTGTAGCAGACAATTCGAGAAGCTCACTAGTGATCTTTACCGCATCGTTCAACAACCCAATGAGGCCTTGAAAGATTACGTCAACCGCTTCAACAAGGAAGTCTTGGAGATACCCAGTCTTGATATGGCCACGGCAACGGAAGCATTTAGAATGGGTCTGAAGAAAGATTCCCCGTTCTATGAGGAGTTGGTGATGAATCCCTGCAAGAAGATGGAAGATGCGCGCAACAGGGCTTTAAGATTCATCAGACTTGAAGAGGACAAGGTGCAACAGTCAAAGATCTCCGGGAAAGCTCCAACTTATGACAATCCCGACAGGAAGATTGAGTCATCCCACCAGAGGCAGCACCGATCCAGACCCTATCACAGAAATGATTCTGATAAGATCAATTCTGTGGAAGATGAAGATCAAGATGATACTCTATGTCCTAAAATAACTGATTATTGTTTTTCTGTTGATGTTGCAGGAATCTTGTGTGCAATGAACAATCTTGGGGACAAAGCAAGATGGCCCAGGAAGAACGAAAAACCTTCAGGATGGAAGGATAAGTCTAAGTGGTGTGCTTACCATGAAGACTTTGGACATCTTACTGAAGATTGCATCGCCTTGAGGAAGGAGCTGAGCTACCTGCTTTCCAAAGGCTATCTTAAAGAAATCCTCAGTCACAGGAAGAACAAAGCAGAAAACAAAGAAGCTGTCCCTGAGAAACCACCTTCTCCTCCACCAGTAACTAAGGTAATCAATATGATTAGTGGTGGTTCTGATATTTGTGGTACTTCTTATTCTGCAGCTAAGCGACATGCCAAGGGCTCCAAGGATGAAAGGCCTGGAAATCAAAAGAAGATTGCAAAGTCAACCTCTCAAGATGTCATCACCTTCAAAGAATAAGATCGGGAGAATGTTCTAGATCCTCATCATGATGCATTGGTCATTGCTCTCCAGATTGCAAATTGTAAGGTGAGGCGGATACTAGTAGATGGGGGCAGTTCTGTGAATCTCCTTACAGTTGACGCCTTGAAAGAGATGAACATCCAATGGAGAATATAGTTAAAAGAACTTCAGTTCTTGTGGGCTTCAGTGGAGAAACGAAAGATACTCTGGGAGAAATCATGCTTCCAGTATATATTGAAGGTGTAAATTCTATGGAGCGGTTTTGTGTGATCGACTGTGCAACGAGCTATAATGTGATTCTGGGTAGGCCTTGGATCCATGCTATGAAGGCAGTACCATCAACTTATCATCAGTGTGTGAAGATGCCTACACCTTGGGGAGTTGTTACAATCTTCAGTGATCAGTAAATGGCAAAGAATTGCTATATGACATCCATGAAGGCGTCGACATCTCCGAGGCAAGCATAGCAATTACAGAAGAAGGCACGTCAAGTCTTGGAAGCAAGGGAGCATGATGTGAAAGAAGTATTATTGGACCCTTCTAGCCCAGATTTGAAGGTGCTGATTGGCCAAGATATACCGGCTGAACTTGAACAAGATCTGATGAAACTCTTAAAGGACAGAATCAAGAGTTTTGCTTGGAAACATGAAGACATCACAGGGATAAGCAAAGATGTTATAACTCATAAGCTCAACATCGATCCATCCTTCAAACCAGTTCATCAGAAAAGGAGGAAGTTTGCTCAAGAGAGGAACCAGATCATCAAAGATGAAGTTGATAGGCTATTGAAAGCTAAGATGATTAGGGAAGCAGAATATCCAAAGTGGTTAGCTAATGTAGTGGTGGTGGAAAAAAGAGGTGGCAAATGGAGAGTTTGTGTCGACTTCACGGACCTAAATAAGGCGTGTCCTAAAGACCCCTTCCCCCTACCACACATCGACACCTTGGTTGACTCTACATCGGGGCATGAGATATTAACATTCATGGACGCATCTTCCGGATTCCAACAGATCCAGATGGAACCATCTGACCAAGAAGATACCGCCTTCATAACACCTTCAGGTATATATTGTTATATTGCTATGCCTTTTGGACTAAGAAATGCAGGTGCAACATATCAGAAGCTGGTCAACATGATGTTTAAAAATCAAATTGGACACACCATGGAGGTATACATCGATGATATGGTAGTCAAGTCAAGTAAAGCCGAGAACCATGTTCGAGATCTTACTCAAGCCTTTGACATCTTGGATGCGTTCAACATGAAGCTGAATCCAACAAAGTGCAATTTTGGTATGAAGTCTGGAAAGTTTCTGGGATATATGGTGACACAAAGAGGCATAGAAGCTAGCCCGGAACAAATCAAAGCCATAATCAACTTGGCGTCACCACAAAGCGTTAAAGATGTTCAGAGGTTAACCGGAAAGGTGGCAGCACTTAACAGATTCATTTCCAAGTCCTCTGAAAGATGCAAGCCATTTTACGACATCTTGAAGAAGAATAGCAGGTTTGAATGGACACAGCAGCATGAGAAAGCTTTCCAAGATCTTAAACAGTACCTATCCACACCCCCATTACTGGTCAAACCTGAAGAAGGAGAACCACTGATTGCATACTTGGCCATTTCAGAAACAGCAGTTAGTGCAGTCTTAGTCAGAGAGCAAGATGGTAATCAGCATCCCATTTATTATGTAAGTAAAACTCTTCTCGATGCGGAAACGAGGTACTCCCATCTTGAAAAGTTAATTTTAGCTTTAATTACTGCTTCAGTCAAATTGAGACATTATTTTGAGACTCATGTTATATATATTCGTACTAACTATCCTATCAAGAATGTTATGAGAAAACCAGAGATGTCAGGTAGGATGGCGAAATGGTCAGTCCAACTCAGCACTTATGATATCAAGTACGAACCAAGGACGGCGATAAAATCACAAGCCCTTGCAGATTTTGTGGCAGATTTCAGTCCAAACATGCAACCAGAAGTAGAAATAGAAGTTCAACAGCTTCAAGATGGTGACACCTTGGCAGAATGGACGCTGTACACTGATGGAGCATCAAACATGAGAGGAACAGGTCTTGGAATTGTACTGAAATCGCCACAAGGGGACATTATACCTCAGGCTATTAGTTGTGATTTCAAAGCTACCAACAATGAGGCAGAATATGAAGCTCTCATCGTGGATTAACTGTGGCACTAGATCTTAACATCAAAGTCATCCAGGTATATTGTGATTCTTTATTGTTAGTCAATCATTTTAACGGATCTTATGCAGCAAAGAATGCAAAGATGACATCATATTTGGGAGTTGTGAAGATCTTAGCCAGCAAATTTCAAGTTTTCAAGATTGACCAGATTCCCCGGGAAGAAAATTCCCAAGCAGATGCTCTAGCTAACCTTGGGTCCGCCTTCAAAAGCTTGACTCAGACCAATATGCCTATTATCCATGTCAACATTCCTGCCATAGAAAGATTGGAATTATTCTGTGTAGATGATGACATACAGGAAACTCAGGTCGAACCATCTTGGATCTCACCAATAATCAAATATCTTCAAGATGGTACCATTCCACCACAGGAGAAGAATGCAAAAGCATTCAGGGTGAGAAATGCAAGATACTTGTTAATAGATAATGTTTTGTTCAGAAAATCTTTTGCAGGGCCGTATCTAAGATGTCTCGAACCTGATCAAGCTGCATCAATATTAAAAGAACTTCATGAAGGCTTGTGTGGAAATCATTCTGGGGGCAGGAGTTTATACACCAAAGCACTCAGGATGGGATATTTTTGGCCTACCATGCGTCAAGATGCGGCAGACTATTCTAAGAAGTGTGATTCTTGTCAAAGACATGGCGATATTTTGCATCAGCCAGCTGAAATGATGCATCCTATTCTATCCCCTTGGCCCTTCATGACTTGGGGAATGGACATTGTTGGGAAACTACCTAAAGCCCCTGGAGGAAAGGTGTTTTTGTTAGCAATGACAGATTATTTTTCAAAGTGGATTGAAGCTGAAGCTTACGTTCAAGTTCGTGACAAGGAGGTCATATCATTCATAAAGAAGAATATCTTCAGCAGGTTTGGTATACCTTCCGAGATAATATGTGATAATGGTTCTCAATTTATCAGCAAGAAAACCCAAGATTTTCTCACAAGGTGGGGAGTCAAGATGGTCACATCTTCACCGGTGCATCCCCAAGCAAACGGACAGGCTGAATCTAGCAACAAGATCATTATTTCCAACCTAAAGAAGAGATTGAATCAAAAGAAGGGAAAATGGGTTGAAGAATTGCCTTTTGTCCTATGGGCTGATAGAACAACACCCAAGAATGCAACGGGCCAGACTCCTTACTCTCTAGTTTTCGGATCAGAAGCGGTCATTCCTGCTGAAGTCGTCGTCCCCTCGGCAAGATATGGATTATTAACTCCTGAGCAAAATAGCATTATCTTGGCCCAAGATCTTGACACCATTGATGAAATAAGAGATATGGCAAGAATCAGGATGACGGCATACCAGCAAAGGGTTGCTAGATCTTACAACAAGAATGTCAGATTAAGAAAGTTCCAGGTTGGTGACTTGGTGCTAAGAAAGGTCCATCAGAATACAATGGAGCTCAATGATGGCAAGTTGGCACCAAAATGGGAAGGACCTTATTTAATAGATGCAGACGCAGGAAAGGGGGCATATTAGTTGTCAACCTTGGAAGGTATAAGGATCCCAAGATCTTGGAATGCTATCCACCTTAAAGCATACTTCATGTAAGTTTCGAATTATCATTCAAATTCAGGAAGACAGGTACGCTTTTAATACAAAGTCATTTCAATTATTTCTTTTTAATTTATATTTATCAAACTATTACTGACTTAGGCATCGGAGGGGTGTTAGCTAAGCTAACACCCAATCCTAACATGTTTCTGTCTTGCAAGGAAACTTAGGACAACCACTCTGGTATACGTACCACTTAATGACAAAGATATCATCATCTTCTCAAGCTGTTAACATCTTAAGGTAATGACTCAGGTATGTTTTTTACCTTAAATTAATTCCCTTATTATTTACTTCAAAATTATGTATACAAAGTTTACTCTTATTAACGGAAACAATATAATTCAGAGATGTTGGGTGATTAACATATTTTGGTTTTGCAAGAAAGTAACACCTATTTTCGGAAATTTTAATAAAACAACAAACATGAGACTGGCCATCTCATCTTCAGTTCGAGGTACTTAATCCCTTCAAAAGGTTTAAAGAAATTAACTTTCTTTCGTTTTAAATTAAGGTTGATACACCTTCGCCTGGAGCGCAAGATTTCGATAGTAATTAAGTTGAGGAATGGGCACGTATGTTTATATGTACGCACCCCCCATTTCCCTTAATTAAATATTGAACTTAAGATATTTTCAAATGGTTATGGCATGTTCATGTCATCTAAAAGTCAAAAGGGTTTTTGATATTTTCATATCAAACATAATATTATAAAGGTCGTAACACCTTACGCAAGATTGTTACAACTTGAACTACATAGTACTAACGTACCTATCAACAAAAAGAAAAACTACCCTACCTAGTCAGAGATTGATTACCAACCATCTTCCTAAACTTGCATCATATTGGTCCAACCCAACATCTGAAAACCTAAAACTACTTGTCCTTGACCCTTATGGGCCATTACATCCAAAATACCAAAGAAGTTCAGAAAAGCAGAAATTGTCTTACAACTTTTCGGGACGCAGCCCATCAAAACCCATTGTTAAAAAACAACCATTGTTTAAAAAACCAAACATTGTTCAAACTTACGTTCAGGCATTCACCTTATCTTGACCATCTTCCTTACCTTCTATCACTGGAACTGCAGCACTGGAAGAAACCTCACCAACTTCAACTGCCTCACCATTAAGCCTCTTCAGGATGGTCTTCTCTTTTTCCAAGTCCCAAGCCTTATGTTTACCTTCATGGAATTCTTGGATCATTCTGATCTTGATTTCTACCATTCTCTTAGCTGCAGACTTGGTAAGAGCACTTTTTATCTCTTCAACTTTAAGAATATTAGCATCCTGAATCGATAAGATTCCTTGCTTCAGATCAGCAATTTCTCCGGAAAGGTCAGCCATTTTATTCTCATAAACTTTTTTCTCTTTCTCCCAACTCTCCTTATCTTCTTTAGCTTCTCTTTTCACACGAGATAGTTCACTCTTTAATTTCTTGTTGGCATCTCCCAAAGCCTCAACTTGTGTTTCTACACTCCCAAAAGCCTGCATAAGTACAAAAGATAAGTTAAAGTTGTACAGATAAAAGCTTATGACTCAAAAAACAAAAATGTACCTATACTTACACTTGAAGCTAGAGCCAAGAACTTCTTTTGACCCCATCCACAGACAAATTAACAAAAGCTTCAATTTCAACAATCTCCTTCCCCTCATCAATTGCTTTCCTCTTCTTTAGTCTTGAACTGACAGTAGCAACATCTTGGATCTCCGTCTTTGGAACAACGGGAGGCTTATCCACTGGATTGCTTGAGAGATCTATAAGGAAGTTATCCAGATCGTCAAAAGAAATTTCCATAGTTGGCTTTGAAACTATACAACAAAAGTAGAAATTCGTAAACATAAGACAGAAGTTTAAATTAAGATTTTTAATTTATACCTGTAGACATGTTATCCTCCTCAGTAGGGCCAATGATTTCTCTGTTCTTAAAACTCCTATCCTCCTCGGAAAGACGGAAAAACGAAGCAATCTTGGATTCCGAATCAACCTTAGGAGGAAAAAGTTCTTCCCACTTGATATCTGCAATAAATGGAAAAATCAACAAGTATGAAGACGCAACAAACTCAAAAGACAAATATTTTACAAAATTTACCTCCCCTGTTCCACTCTTTGACCAAATTTTCACCACCTTCCAGTGAAGCCCTCTCAACAAAGAAAAAATTTCCTTTCCACCCTCTATCACTCACAGATGCTTTGGGACCATTAAACCCTTTTTTGGCTTTTTCTTGAAAACAAACCTTTTTGACCCAAAAGATTGTAGGTCATAGCAAATAGCTCAAACCTATATTCAAACCTTTCTCTCGGTTCACTCTCAAGATAACATCAAAAACTCTCCAAGTCATGGGCATCATTTGAACAAATGCCAGTTGGGTTTTTTCAAAAAACTCAGAAACCAAAGGGGGAAAGGGAAAGGCAAACCCTAGAGCAAAGGGATACTCGTAAAAGCAAATCCAAGACTCAGAAACAGAATCGGCTCTTAGAGACACATCAAAAGGTCGGAAAACAGTTTGATTAGGGAAACATTTGCGAGCTTGCAGGGCTGAAATCAAAATATTGTTAAAAATACATATCTCGTCATCAGGTCTAGCAAGTAAACCCTCAGAGACGAAGACATTAGGATCGTCAGGAAGGATTTTCGAACTACCAATGTGAGAAGATTTTAATGTCTTCTTCATTTTTTCGATTGAGAGATTTTTGTAGAAAAGGAAAACTTGAGAAGAAGAAAGAAAGAAAAGAAATACCTTGATTCCACCGTCTGAAGATTATGAGTAGGAAGGAGGTAGTTTAGTGGGTTTTATGATCCTAAGAGTCCTTAGGATTCTAGACCCCTCTTCTCCCAAGACACAATTGAATGATGCATTGGGTCAGAATTGCCGGTTAATTAACCGTCCCATCACAGCACGTTTTTTCAGAAACTTATCTTCTCCTTATATTACTAAGACAAGTTTGGGGGCAATTGTTGTGGATGAAAATTCAAGTTGTCTCCATCTTCGTTCTCCTTCAAGATTGTGATATCTTGAGCAACAGGTATATTTAAAATTATTAATTATATCCTATTTTATTAATTAATATTTGCAGGTGTTCAATATCATATAGCACATGTGGATAAGTTACTCAACAACCCTCAATGGCATCATTGACCACGTCCCCTCTCCTTGAAGATAGAATCCGAGATTATAGGAGAGTTAGTTAGTGGTATATCTTCAAGATGGCGACATCTTGATCAAAATGCAGACGTCTTCACCTCTGGCAGAGTTCTCAACAAGAAGACCAAGTCAAAGAGATAGATTCCGGGTTTTTAGGATAATTTGTTATCTCAATTTGTTTAGGACTCTTGTTATCTTATTTCTTGTATAAATAGAGTCTTGGAGGTACATAAACACACACGCACTCACCTTCTGTAAAACCTCCATAGCTCGAAAACATAAGAGATCAATACAAACGTTTGGGAAGGAAGGTGCTCTTAATCACCTCCCGAGGTTTTGTGCCGGCGAGATCATTGTCTCTAGGGCTTTCCTCGTTACATCTTTGTGCAACTTATCAATTCTTTAGTTTTAATTCCAATCGTCCCTCCTTTATTTTTGATTTCAACTAAGATCATACTCTATTGTTTTTTCTACCAAAACAACTCCTACGCTACAACAAAGTAGAGGAGAAACGTAGCGTAGGAGCTAAATTTTGCCACATCTCCATTCTTTAAAATTCGTGTTGTAAAATTAATTGGGAAAGCAACCTAGTTATCTCGGTTATCTGTAATGTGGGACCCCAAAAATTTATCTCGCCTATCCATCCCACAAATTTATCTCGCCTATTCATCTCAGAAATAGGAAGATGTGGCTAAATCACATACGCTTCACAAACAAACACAATTACTAAGTGATAGAGAAGGAAGTATATGAAAATGGAACATACATAGAAGGCTTTATTAGGAAATACACAAAAACACAAAAAGAGTACATCATCATAGGAGGAAGAAAACTAAAAGAGATAGACAAATGAAGACTAGAGCTAGCTAGTACTCAAAACTCAATTAATTAAACAAAGAACCATGTGACCTAGCAAAGGCCTTTAATGAAATCAAGCTCTAAATAGCATCCTTTTCCTTTGCAACCAAAACAAGCAACATTTAGGTTTTCCAAATCATTGTAAATAAATACAATGTTTTTAATAAATCCCCATTCTTTCTTGATACACAGAAAAAAATAGCCCTTGATCTTCAAGAAAAGGGTGTCAGAGATGAAGATGGCGAAGATGAAGATGATGATGACAAGAAGGCCTCAATATACTCCATCTGATCATCAAATGGGAGAGAATCATATGAGGCGTACGCCTTTGATGACGATGATGTCATCAATTCTGCAGGTACTATTGAAGAAGCATCAGTAGTACTGATGAAGTCATTGTGATCATTGACCATAGCTATCTCCTTTCCCTTACCATGGGACTGCATCATAGACGATTCGTTGACCAACATATCGGCTGCAGAGTCGAAAAACTCTTGCTTAAGACTGTTGAACAAATTATGATGAAATTGTGATTGATCATACACGGTATGATCAAGAACTGGTGGGGCCTGCAGATTCTGAGCCGGGACAGGGATCCCAACTTGAATTGGTAGAGGGAGAGGGTTAACATTGTCCAGGAAATTGGGATTGTTGTTTTGATGAACCATGGGAAATTGATGGGGAAATGGGAGGATATTCAAATTAGGGTTTGGTTGATTTGGATTGTAAAATCCATCCCCATAATTAGCAGCAGCAGCAAGGTTCTCATTCATGTAATTGTTACTGAAAAAAGGATCAGGGGGAAGTTGATGAAGATTTGTAGAAGATAAAAGCTTCTTCTTGATGCTGGAATTCCAAAAATTCTTCACCTCATTGTCTGTTCTACCTGGGAGATGCTTTGCTATCTGAGCCCATCTGTAACAATATTTAAGCAAACAAAATTAGTTGTTTAAAATTATTAATTGATAGTTTGATAAAAATAAAAAACTTAATTAAGAGCAGAAAATATTAAGCCCAAAAGCCTTATGAAAATAAAAAAATCAGTTAAACAATAGAAAAAAAATTGAGTTTTAATCTTTAAATTCCCTCAATAACTTGATAGCAAAAATATTACAAAAAAAAATCAGTTTTTCTTAAATAATTAAAAAATGGTTTTTATTCTATAAACTCCCTCACTCTACTAAAAATCAGTTTTTTTCTAAATAATAAAAAAAATGGGGTTTAATCTTTAAATTCCCTTAAAAACTGATTTCAATCTATAAGAACTCGTTTTTTATGATATGAAAACTATTTTCTTTATTGTGTTACCGAAAAACTGATTTTTAATAAGACCTACTTTAAAATTAAATTTCCTTAATTAATCATCTCTTTTTGCAACCATAACAAAAAGTTACATGATCAATAACAGAAAAACAGCTAAAATTAATTTACTTTAACTAATTCTTCTTCGCAACGGAAAAAAAATTAAGTCATGAAATTAAATTAAATCCACAACAAATTAATTACTTGAAATAAAAATATAAAAGGCCTACCTGTTGCCTAAAATTTTGTGGAGTTGAATGATCAAACGAGCCTCATTAGAAGAAAAAGTTCCGCGCTTAAGATCAGGCCTCAAGTAATTAATCCATCTCAACCTGCAACTCTTTCCACAGCGTTGCAGCCCTGCACGAGATGAGATGACATCAAATAGAAATAGAAAGAAACAATTTATCCGGTCCCCTACCGACAATTATATATACATGTAACTTAATCAAATAAACATACATAAGCACATATACATTTGCATATAAAATCCAAGAAAAATGTACAGAAAAAAAAATCTTGTCTTTTTTGTTTCTTAGGTAAATTGATTTGATAATGGAGATGATAGGAAATGAAAAAAGAAACCTGCAAGTTTAGGGACAGAGCTCCAACAGCCATGGCCATAAGTTGAAATGTAGTTAATAAGCTTCTCATCTTCTTCTGGAGACCAAAGTCCTCTCTTCACCTTTTGTTTGTTGCAGCAAGAGTGTTGTCCGACTCCCATTTCTTTTTTCTCTACCTGCCAATTTACACAACTAAAAACCATTACAATTATATGTATGTATATATATATATATATATATATATATATATATATATATATACATACATAGAGAGAGAGAGAGGGGGGGGGGGGAGAGAGGATAAAGTAAACCTAAATGAGAGGTTGCAGGAATTTAGATGATATCAACTTTGAGAGTACAACCAAATCACTCTTTTCACAGTTTTATGAATCCAATGTGTGTGTGTGTGTGTGTGAGAGAGAGAGAGAGAGAGAAACAGATTAGTCATTCTGGACCACCAATGTACAGGAAAACTAAGAGGAGATCTAGAGAGAGAGAGAGAGACCTGAACTGAGCTTCTTCTTCTCTCCCTTGAGGTCTGTAGAAAAGGGGTTTTTGTGTGCATGTATGAAGAGCTAATAGGCCCTCTCTTATATATTGGTCCAAATTTTGTTTTATTGATCCCTCCGTTTCAAAATATCTGTCGCTTTAGACTTTTTCATACATATTAAGAAATGTAATTAATACATGTTAAAAAGACCAAATTGCCCCTAAATAATTCAACTTTCTAGGTGATTAAATGCTTGCATGAGAGATACTTTCATCATCATTAATAAGGGTATAATTGAGACAAAAGGGTAAAAGTGCATTCATAATAGTAAAGCGACAGATATTTTGAAACATATTTTTACTCATAAAGCGACGGATAATTTGAAACGGAGGGAGTACTTCATACTACTCCCATGAAAAAATAGTTTCATTAAATTTTTAATCGTCAAAAGAAGTTAATTTTGACTTAAATTTTTAGGTTAATCTGATCATTCGAATAAAGTTCTAAAAATTGTAATCGATAAATCACCTAATACTTTATCCATAACAATTTTCAGAATTTCATTTTGATTATTATATTGACATTAATGTTTAGTCAAACTTTACATGTATTGACCATACAAAATCAAACTGAACTATCTTTTTTTAAGAGGGTGGCAGTATTTAGAGTGGAAATGGAGTTGTTCTCCACGAGTTTTGTTGTAGTATTGCAACTAACATATTAAATGTGGTTACGTTTCTCACTTTACGAAGTTAATTGATGGTCTAGATGAAAATGATTCTCAGTGAGTCTCACATACTCCCTCCGTCCCACCTCTTATTTCTATTTTGGTCCGTCCCACCTCACTTAAGACTCCCCAAAATGGAACGCTTTTACACTCACAACACCAATCAAATCACTATTCCTCCCACTCATTCTCTCTCATACTTTATCTTTTACACTCACAATATTTCTTCTCTCTCATACTTTTTCTTAGTTCTTGTGCCTAAGACAAAGGTCTCAAATGAGGTGAGACGGAAGGAGTATTAGCCAATTAATGATTGCACATCTCAAAAGTGTGAGGAGTGACTGTATCTCGTATTTTGGGAAAAGCTCCTGATTATTTTGGAAAGCCTTCTTGTGATTTCATGCATTTGCATTCATTAAATAAATTCGCTTCAAACTCAAAATAATATAAAAATTTACAATTTAATAAGAATATTAAACGAACTTTTAGTGGCAACTTGTTTTTTTTTTTTTTTCGATGCCATATAGCCCAGAGGCAATGAGAGAGACCGAACACTAGACCTCACAGATTATGAAGTTTGACTTTTACCACTAGACCACTCCATTGAAAACTTCATTGACAACTTGTTAAAATACCGTGAACTTGTAATTATTTATAGGTTTTCAGTAAAAATTAAAAACAAGTTCTCACTGTCCATCTTCTCAAAACAAATATCTAAAACTTTATGACACTTACTAAATTCACATTAAATATAAAAAAATATTTTGAGACAAAATATTTGAAGAAATTGACCTGCATTTTAAAACAAACGAGTATATATAAGATGTTGAGGGTGACTCTCAATTCGGGTTTGATTAGAATGGTCTTGCAACGAAGAATGAAGACGAAGCTTTAGCGCTTCAGCATGAGTCGGCGGCCGCCCATGGTATGGCAGGCGACCGCCCAAGCTTGGCCAAAATTGCACCGGTTGCTGACAGATTGTTTGGGTGACCGCACACGTGGTGTTGGGCGGCCGCACAAGGGTGTCGGGACTGGGTTTCCGAATCCAATTTGGAAACAGATTTTGGACGGCTTTTGAACTCCTATTCTTCTAGGGTTGGGTTTATATCTTGTGTATAAATATAAACAAGCCTTCAGACCTATTCTTGGGACTTTGTATAGATCCTTGAGAGAGATTGATAGAAAAGCTAGGTTATTCACTATTGTGAGAGATTGTGAGATTGTGTGAAAAGTTTTCACCTTGATTCTCCTTGTACTCTTCTTGATTATAGTGAATTGATTCTCCATCACCTGTTGACGTAGCCAAGTTGGTGAACCACGTAAAATCACTTATGTTCATCTATTTTTCAATTTTGTTCCGTTCTTGCTATTTTGTTATTTTGTGCTTTCATCTTTATCAATCAAGCAATTGTGTTTGGGCCTTAAAATCCTTACAATTGGTATCAGAGCTCCGGTTTGTGGATCTTGTATTGCTTATTGCTAACGATGGCAGGGAAGTACGAAATTAAAAAATTTGACCGCAAGGTCAATTTCGGTTTGTGGCAAGTGAAGATGCGAGCAATCTTGGTGGGTAAAAATTATGTCAAGGCTTTGCTTGGGAAGGCAAGGAAACCGGCAAGCTTGACGGATGAACAATTTGATGATATGGACAAGAAATCTTTATCTCTCCTACACTTGAGTCTCAAAGATGAGGCATTGAGGGAGGTTGTGAGTGAGATGACTGCGGCAGAGCTTTGTCTTAGGATTGAGCAATTGTATATGACCAAGAGCATTAGTAACAGGTTGCTACTAATGAAGAAACTCGAGGAGTGCAAACTCAAAACATGTGAGTCCTTAAAAAATCATCTTGATGAGTTTGATGGTTTGGTTATGGACTTGAAGAATGTCAATGTCGTGATTGATGATGAGCAATTGGCGGTAAAATTGCTTTGTTCCCTACCTCCGGAATATATGCACTTTAGAGAGACAGTGTTGTATGGAAAGGATGAGATCTCTATGGAAGAGATCAAGAACACTCTACTACAACAGGAAGTCATTGAGACGTACTTGACCTCAACAAGTTCTGAATCTCAAGGTGATGGGTTAGTAGCTAGAAGCGGCAGAAAGTCAAGAAAGGGTCAATCCGGTTCAAGTGAATGGCATAAGAATGTGATATGTCATGGTTGCAAGGAGAAGGGAAACATTAGAAGGTTTTGTCCAAACCAACAGGATACAGCCGCGAAGACAAAGGGTGAAGCTGGAGCAGTGTTTAAAAACACTAGTGATGATAGTGACTGTGATGCACTTACTGCTTGTGATTCGGGTACCGAAATTCGTGATAGTTGGATTTTAGATTCGAGTTGTTCTTATCATATTAGTCCCAACCGGGCATGGTTTTGTTCATATAAGTCTACCGGTGGAGTAGTCTTGTTGGGGAATAATACTGCATGCAAGGTTGTTGGTATTGAGACTATTAAGGTTAAGATGTTTGATGGAGTAGTGCGAAAATTGCAGAATGTCAGGTATGTTCCTAAATTGAAGAAGAACCTGATTTCTCTAGGCACTTTGGATAGTCTTGGGTATAGTTTATCCATTGCGAATGGCGAGCTATTGGCTATTAAAGGTGACTTGGTGGCATTGAATGGAAAGAAGGTGGGGACATTGTACAAGCTTCTTGGGTCTACGTTTGTTGTAATGTATCTATTGCAATGGGGTCAACGATTGAGGCGAAGGTTACTCAATCATGGGACATGACATTAGGTCACATTGGATTGAATTGGATGACAGAAAAGTCTTGGTATTTGTTGTCACAAGCATTGTTAGGTACAGAATTTTGTGCGGAGGCGATTAGGATGACTGCTCACTTGGATAATCGTTCTCTAAATTTTGGTATTGGGATGAAGGCTCTGGTGGAGATATGGTCATGCTCTCTAGGAGATTACTCAAGATTGTATATTTGTGGGTGTCCCGTGTATACTTGTGTGAACAATAAATTGGAACCAAGGGCCAAAGGATGTTCCTTTGTGGGTGATACTACTGGAGTGAAATGATTCTGGTCATGGGATCCGGTGGCATCTAAGTTCCTGACATGTAGAGATGTCGCGCACCGTACCCGTGGTCCTACATGTCCCCACGCTCGGGACGCGCACGGAAGACGTCATAAATCACATTTAACAAAAACTTTTCGAAAACTATCATAAAGATAAACGAAATCCACTTTGGAGTGCAAAACCTCCACTTAACTTTCAAATAACTTTCACAACTAAAAATACTTGGCACGAAGGCCTACATTAACTTATACAAAAGAGTGAACACCAACATTATCCAAAATAGGTGTTACAAGATCAAGTCACGGATACACTACCCATTAAGGTTATACATTTACATAATGTAGCCTTTACAAACATACCCCAAAAGAAATTACCACCTCGACGCCTTCCTTGTGATAAGTGACATATCCCGGATGCACGCCCTTATCTAAAACAGTAAACAAATAAGGGGTGAGATAAAATCTCAGTAAGCTACTAATATGCAACTACATTTCATGCCAACATGATAATCACAAAGGAACAATCAATAGGCAGTCACATATGCATATAACACAAAAGATACAGTCCACTCATCACATAACACATAATGCGGAAATAAACACTCATAAGTGGATACTGAGCCAAGGTTCTATAAACGGAACACCATCCTTTGAGAAGAGTCCGTTGAGCAGCATGAACGAGCTGAAGCCGGTTCCGGAACCAAGTAACAACAACAACCAGTAGTGGGAGAAACAACACAAAGTCATCCCCCCACGCGAATAGCTAGAATACTCACCGAAGGAGCTAGCTCATCCCAACCACGATCACGGGAAGGGGCATCCCACTCAAGGCCACTGAACATGGGGAAACTGGGTTACCAGTGAAGTATATTATACTGGACTCGGCTCGTGCCATTATAATATACATCACTGCCCAAAACAAACACAACAATGCCAGCTGGACTCTATACAAGCACATAGTAATAAATACTCGCTTGAAACAACAACGGGGCATTGATTCCAAAGTAGGGAACCAAGCCAAATTCATCAAAAAGGATTCAAACTAATTCTCATGAAGAGATCAATCAATACAACATCACACTTGAAGTTACTCAAAAAGAGCACAGTGGTTACACACCTTAACACACTACAAACATGATCACGAACGGACCCAAACCAACTCTCCCAACCAATACTTAGACATTTCATTTAATAAACCCGCTCATCTCGGAGTACTCAAAAGGAGCTTTAAAACGATAGCTTACACAACTAAAACGGAGTCCGGGTGAGAAGGTTATGACTTACCGAAGATTGAACGAGAAACGAGAAAATTATCAGAACAGGGGAGGGGAAGCGCGCGCCTCATACAAAGGGGTGCGTACGCCTCCTGATATCAGAAGGAACCTTAATCAAATGGGAAGCGAGGATGCGCACGCCTCCCCAAAAGGGATGCGCACGCCTCCTTAGACCAGAGGGACATAGCCCAAAAGAAAGATTGAGGGTGCGCGCGCCTCATTCCAGAGGAAGCGCGCGCCTCCTTCGACGCACAGAGAAATCTGCAGAAACTCCTGGGTTCTTCCCCAAAATTCTTACCCAAATCAACCCAACTTTACACCCCACTAATTCAACCTTTCTATTTGCATACACAAGTACCCAACATGACATAGAAGTCTACAAGAACTCAAACAACATCAACTAAGGACCCAATTCAAGGTTTAAAGCTCAACATTTCCCAAAATTCACAAAGATGTTCAAAGGTACAAATCAACATTTAAGTTCACAACTAAGAATTAATTCATCATCCAATGTTCACACAAAACATAAATGACCAATTTTAAGCTAAAGGGGGGCTTAGTAACTTACCTCAAAGGAATCCAAACTCAACCAAATCAACTTCTAATGAGCTTCCCACGAACCTAGCGACGATCTAGACATTTGGTACAACATGAACAATGAGAGGAAATGGGGGGAAGGTGAATGAAATGAAGAGAGAAGGAAGAAGAGAGTTTTTACCTTTCTATGGACAAAGAAGGAGAGGAAAAGCTGGGAATGAGAGGTGAGGGAAGGGGAAGGTGAGGAGAAGAGAGGGAGTAGTTGATTAATTTGAAAAGTTACACATAGGCCCCCTCTTCCTCTACTACCCTTACAAATAAACTCCACACTAACAATTAAGACCCAAATCCTACACTAGCACAAAATCAATTAAATGCTAGGTATAAGATATCATAACTCACAAAAATTGCACACACAATTTATCAATTAAATAAATAATTAAGCAGGTCAATAACTAAATAATTATTTAATACTTAAGAAAAATAGAGACGGGGTTTCGGGTCGTGACATTAACTCCTCCTTAAAGAAAATTCGACCCGAATTTTAACACTTACCAGGATTTTTGAACAACCACGGATACTTCCGTTCCATCTCATCTCGCAATTCCCAAGTCGACTCCTCAACGTCGTGATTCCTCCATACCACTCTAACTAGGGCAATGCTCTTGTTCCTCAACTCTTGCACCTTGGTATCAATTATTCGAATTGGTTTCTCCTCGTAAGACATATTCAGTTCAATATCTCCCGGTACTTCCGACAACACATGGGATGGATCATACACATATTTACGAAGCGCGGAAACATGAAACACATTATGAAATCGGCTTAAAGAAGGCGGTAACGCAAGACGATAAGCAAGATTCCCAACTCTATCTAATATCTCGAAAGGCCCAATAAACCTTGGAGCAAGCTTTCCCTTCTTACCAAACCTTCGGATTCCCACCTTCGGAGACACTTTCAAAAACACGAAGTCACCCGACTGAAACTCGAGATGTCGCCTCCGGTGGTCGGAATAGCTCTTATCTCTACTTTGAGCGGTGATTAGACGATCTCGAATAAGCTTTACCTTTTCAACCGAATCATTAACCAAATCGACACCCCAAATCTTAGCTTCCCCGACTTCATCCCAACAAATAGGGGACCGACACTTCCTACCATACAAAGCTTCATAAGGAGCCATCTCGATACTCGATTGAAAACTGTTGTTATAAGCAAACTCCACTAAAGGTAAATGAGTATCCCAAGAATCATCGAAGTCGATCGAACAAGCCCGTAACATGTCTTCAAGAATCTGAATCGTTCTCTCCGATTGACCATCGGTTTGAGGATGAAAAGCCGTGCTAAACCTCAATTCGGAACCCAAAGCCTTCTGAAACGCCTGCCAAAACCGAGAAGTAAACCTAGGATCCCGATCAGAAACAATACTAACTGGAACCCCATGCAATTTCACGATCTCGTTGATATACAAAGTCGCAAGCCTTTCCATTGAATAGCTAATCTCGATAGGTAGAAAATGAGAAGACTTTGTCAATCTATCTACGACCACCCAAACTGCATCATGCTTTCTCCTCGTACGCGGTAATCCGGACACAAAATCCATCGTTACATGTTCCCATTTCCATTCCGGTATCTCAAGAGGTTGAAGTAACCCCGCGGGTCTTTGATGTTCCGCTTTCACCTGTTGGCAAGTCAAACATCTCGATACATAATCCGTTATTTCCCGCTTCATGCCACTCCACCAGAAATGCTGTTTCAAATCCCGATACATTTTGGTACTCCCAGGGTGAATAGTATACTTCGACTTGTGGCCCTCATCCAGAACTTGGCGCTTTACACCTTCCACACTGGGAACACACAAACGACCTCTATAACTCAAAACCCCTTCAGAACTAAGAGAAAACTCTTCAAACTTTTTGTCCCCAATCTTACTCGAAATCTTCATCAACTCGGAATCATCCTTCTGAGCATCCCTAATTCGTTGAATTAAGGCAGGTAATACCTTAATGTTCGCAAAGATAGCCCCATGCTTGGACTCATAAGGATCCCAATCTCGAACATCTTCCAACATTTTCCATTCACGCACCATCAATGAAGCTACATAGGATTTCCGACTAATGGCATCAGCGACCACATTTGCTTTACCCGGATGATAAGAAATGGTGCAATCAAAATCCTTCAACAATTCCATCCATCTGCGCTGTCTATTGTTCAACTTCTTTTGTGAGAAAAGATACTTCAGACTTTGGTGATCGGTAAAAATCTCGAACCTTGTCCCATATAAATAATGCTTCCACTTGTGTAACGCAAAGACAATAGCCGCAAGTTCCATGTCGTGGGTAGGATAATTTTGCTCACTCGGAGTCAACTTCCTTGAAGCATACGCAATCACTTTCCCATTTTGCATTAAAACGCACCCGAGGCCTTCTTTAGAAGCGTCACTATAAATAACCAGTTCATCTTTCCCATTTGGTAACACAAGTACAGGAGCGGTGGTCAACCTCTTTTTCAACTCATCGAAACTCAATTGACATTTTTCTTCCCACACAAACGGCATGTTCTTTCTGGTCAACTGAGTCAACGGGGTAGCAATTTTGGAAAATCCCTCAATAAATCTTCTATAGTACCCGGCTAAACCCAAGAAACTCCGAATCTCTGTAACTGATTCCGGCCTCTTCCAATCCACAATAGCTTCAATCTTTGAAGGATCTACGGATATCCCTCCATTAGAAACCACGTGCCCCAGAAAAGAAACTTCTTCAAGCCAAAAGGCACACTTACTGAACTTCGCAAACAATTGCTTCTCCCGAAGAATAGATAAGACCATTCGCAAATGTTGTTCGTGCTCCTCCCGAGACTTCGAATAAACCAGAATGTCATCGATGAACACCACCACGAAAGTATCAAGATACGGTTTAAAAACCCGATTCATCATATCCATAAATACCGCAGGAGCATTTGTTAACCCGAAAGGCATGACAAGAAATTCATAGTGCCCATACCTACTACGGAAAGCAGTCTTGGGAACGTCTTCAGAACGAATTTTCAACTGGTGATAACCACTCCTCAAATCAAGCTTCGAAAAGACAACCGACCCCTGAAGCTGATCAAACAAGTCATCAATATGGGGAAGAGGATATTTATTTTTGATAGTTACCTGATTTAGCTTCCTGTAATCGATACACAGTCTCAAGGATCCATCCTTCTTCTTGACAAACAATACCGGAGCTCCCCACGGTGACACACTAGGGCGGATAAACCCACGATCAAGTAACTCTTGCAACTGCTCCTTCAATTCTTTCAATTCAGCCGGAGCCATTCTATAAGGTGCCGCCGATATAGGAGTTGTACCTAGAAGCAAGTCTATACAAAATTCGATTTCTCTATCAGGAGGCATAGAGTACTCCGTAGAAAACACATCCGGAAACTCCCTAACAATATTTACCTCTTCCACACTAGAAACCTTTTTCGTAGTATCCAGAACACTGGCCAGAAACCCAACACAACCACGGTTCAACAACTTTCTAGCCTTTATACACGAAATAACATGAACCTTTTTGCTCAAAGGAATCGCCTCAAAAGAAAATTCAGGGGCATTAGGGGTAGAAAAAGTAACCACCTTTTTAAAACAATCAACAGTAGCATGGTATCGACTCAACCAATCCATACCCAAAATGATATCAAAATCTTGCAATGGCAATAATATCAAATCAGCAAGTAAAACATGCTCACGTATATGCACATCACAGTCACGCAATACCTTATCGGTCACCAAACTCTTACCCATAGGGGTAGACACTTCTAACACAAAAGGTAGAGACTCAGGCAAAGAAGACAACTGAGATGCAAAATGCACAGACACATAAGAATGCGAAGAACCGGGGTCTATTAGTGCACGTGCCCTCCTATTAGACATAGAAATAATACCTCCAATCACGTCAGAAGCATTCGAAGCCTGTTGTTGGTTGATGGCGAAAACACGACCTTGTACCTTGGGCTTGCCCGAGGCATCCCTCTTCTGACCCGAAGACGACCCGGTACCACTACCAACTGACTGATTCTTCGATTTAGGACAACTAAATTGAAAGTGACCCAACTGGCCGCAATTCAAGCACTTTCCCTGCTTTTTCCAACACTTCTCCTCGGAGTGCCCTCCCTTTTGACAATAATTGCAAACCCGATTATTCTGACTCCCCGAGGTGATACTTTGATTCCTGTTGCCCTGTTGCCCTTGAGAAGTTCCCCTGAAAAGTGAATACATGTTCTGTGCTCCTCTAGAGTCACCACGATGAGGTTGTGGCTTCCCTTGACCTCCTTGTTTCGCTACACTTGTTGATTCCGTCCTTTTCTTATGCTCTACTATGTCCTGCTCCACCTGGTAGGCACGATCAATGGCATCTTGTAGGTCTTGGAATTTGTGGGAAGTAAGTTGGGTTCTGATCACGGTCTTCAACCCTTTGACAAACCTCGAGGTCTTCCTTTCTTCAGTCGAAACCATGTAATTGCAATAGCGAGCCAATTCCGTGAATTTGGCAACATACTCGGCCACCGTCAACAAGTTTTGTTCCAAGCTAAGAAACTCGGATTCCTTCCTATCTTGGTCCACCTTAGGAATGAAATGCTCTTTGAACTTTTTCTTGAATGTCTCCCAAACATGGGGTATCCGTGCCTCCTCCCAACTAGCTTTCAACTATCTCCACCAATACTCTGCGCCTCCCACTAGCTTGTAAGTCGCAAAGATCTTTTCCATAGACTCAACCCACCTTTCCGCTGTAGCCACATCTGACCCTCCATCAAACTCTGTCGGTTTCATCCTCAGAAATTGTTCCAGTCCAGTCCTCGGAGCCAATGGTGCCTCTCTACGATTGTTATCATTCATGGTTTTCAATGCCGCCTCGAATATCCCTTGAAACATTGCTAGGGCTTCTTCCCTTGCATTTCCCTGTTCGGCAGGTCCACCCTGTTCATTATCAGACCCGACCATGATTATCGAGTACCTGCATAAGACACTCATCGTTACTCACTCCATACTCGATTACCCTCCTAGGTCATTTAGTCACTCTAGACTATCTACAACCTAGCTCTGATACCAATTGTCGCGCCCCGTACCCGTGGTCCTACATGGCCCCACGCTCGGGACGCGCACGGAAGACGTCATAAATCACATTTAACAAAAACTTTTCGAAAACTATCATAAAGATAAACGAAATCCACTTTGGAGTGCAAAACCTCCACTTAACTTTCAAATAACTTTCACAACTAAAAATACTTGGCACGAAGGCCTACATTAACTTATACAAAAGAGTGAACACCAACATTATCCAAAATAGGTGTTACAAGATCAAGTCACGGATACACTACCCATTAAGGTTATACATTTACATAATGTAGCCTTTACAAACATACCCCAAAAGAAATTACCACCTCGACGCCTTCCTTGTGATAAGTGACCTATCCCGGATGCACGCCCTTATCTAAAACAGTAAACAAATAAGGGGTGAGATAAAATCTCAGTAAGCTACTAATATGCAACTACATTTCATGCCAACATGATAATCACAAAGGAACAATCAATAGGCAGTCACATATGCATATAACACAAAAGATACAGTCCACTCATCACATAACACATAATGCGGAAATAAACACTCATAAGTGGATACTGAGCCAAGGTTCTATAAACGGAACACCATCCTTTGAGAAGAGTCCGTTGAGCAGCATGAACGAGCTGAAGCCGGTTCCGGAACCAAGTAACAACAACAACCAGTAGTGGGAGAAACAACACAAAGTCATCCCCCCACGCGAATAGCTAGAATACTCACCGAAGGAGCTAGCTCATCCCAACCACGATCACGGGAAGGGGCATCCCACTCAAGGCCACTGAACATGGGGAAACTGGGTTACCAGTGAAGTATATTATACTGGACTCGGCTCGTGCCATTATAATATACATCACTGCCCAAAACAAACACAACAATGCCAGCTGGACTCTATACAAGCACATAGTAATAAATACTCGCTTGAAACAACAACGGGGCATTGATTCCAAAGTAGGGAACCAAGCCAAATTCATCACAAATGATTCAAACTAATTCTCATGAAGAGATCAATCAATACAACATCACACTTGAAGTTACTCAAAAAGAGCACAGTGGTTACACACCTTAACACATTACAAACATGATCACGAACGGACCCAAACCAACTCTCCCAACCAATACTTAGACATTTCATTTAATAAACCCGCTCATCTCGGAGTACTCAAAAGGAGCTTTAAAACGATAGCTTACACAACTAAAACGGAGTCCGGGTGAGAAGGTTATGACTTACCGAAGATTGAACGAGAAACGAGAAAATTATCAGAACAGGGGAGGGGAAGCGCGCGCCTCATACAAAGGGGTGCGCACGCCTCCTGATATCAGAAGGAACCTTAATCAAATGGGAAGCGAGGATGCGCACGCCTCCCCAAAAGGGATGCGCACGCCTCCTTAGACCAGAGGGACATAGCCCAAAAGAAAGATTGAGGGTGCGCGCGCCTCATTCCAGAGGAAGCGCGCGCCTCCTTCGACGCACAGAGAAATCTGCAGAAACTCCTGGGTTCTTCCCCAAAATTCTTACCCAAATCAACCCAACTTTACACCCCACTAATTCAACCTTTCTATTTGCATACACAAGTACCCAACATGACATAGAAGTCTACAAGAACTCAAACAACATCAACTAAGGACCCAATTCAAGGTTTAAAGCTCAACATTTCCCAAAATTCACAAAAGATGTTCAAAGGTACAAATCAACATTTAAGTTCACAACTAAGCATTAATTCATCATCCAATGTTCACACAAAACATAAATGACCAATTTTAAGCTAAAGGGGGGCTTAGTAACTTACCTCAAAGGAATCCAAACTCAACCAAATCAACTTCTAATGAGCTTCCCACGAACCTAGCGACGATCTAGACATTTGGTACAACATGAACAATGAGAGGAAATGGGGGGAAGGTGAATGAAATGAAGAGAGAAGGAAGAAGAGAGTTTTTACCTTTCTATGGACAAAGAAGGAGAGGAAAAGCTGGGAATGAGAGGTGAGGGAAGGGGAAGGTGAGGGAGAAGAGAGGGAGTAGTTGATTAATTTGAAAAGTTACACATAGGCCCCCTCTTCCTCTACTACCCTTACAAATAAACTCCCCACTAACAATTAAGACCCAAATCCTACACTAGCACAAAATCAATTAAATGCTAGGTATAAGATATCATAACTCACAAAAATTGCACACACAATTTATCAATTAAATAAATAATTAAGCAGGTCAATAACTAAATAATTATTTAATACTTAAGAAAAATAGAGACGGGGTATCGGGTCGTGACCAGAGATGTTACTCTACTTCTCCGTGAAAAAGGTTGTCCTGCAGGACAGATATATAAACATGTGAAGTTAGTCGGAGATGATAAAGAGGCGGTGGAACTTGACTTAGATGTTAATGATGTGTCTGATAAAGCGACTCCAATTGATGCTCCAGTTCAAGAGGAGGAGACCAACAATCAAGTGGAGACTACCATTGTTTTTGGTAGAGTTCGGTATGGTTTGGAGGAGATGGTGGCTTATGCATTGTCCGCTGCGGAAACAGTAAGTATGCATAAATTAATTTCTTTCAATAAAGATATATTGTGTGATAAATCTGCTATGTGGTCAGTCGATGTGAAATAAGAGATGGTATCTCTTATTGAAAGTCAGAAATGGGAATTTGTTAGATCACCACCAAAGAAGGTGTTAGTCAGTCACAAGTGGATCTACAAGTTCAAAGAAGGTACTCCAAGGTTTGGGGTAGACTACAATGATATTATTTTACCAGTCGTTAGACACTTATCTATTAACAATTTGTTGAGCATTGAGGCGATGAGAGATCTAGTGCTTGAGGCGGAGATCTACATGCGCCGGCCTGAAGGGTTTGTTGTTGAGGGTAAGGATCATGTTTGCCTCTTAGAGAGGTCCTTGTATGATTTGGAGCAGTCAACTCGATATTGTTATAAAAGGTTCGACACTTTTATTGTTACCCATAGTTATGCTATGAGTGGATATGATTGTTTTGTTTACTTGATGGTTTGTAGTGATGGCACATTGAGTTATGTTGTTTATGTCGATGTCATTCTTGTGGCTGCAATAGATATCAATGATGCTTACCAGGTGAAATGTTTATCTTCTTTAGATAGTCCCAAGTCTAAAGATATTGTGCCATGGGTTCCGTATTCAAATGCTTGTGTGTGCATTGTGTATGGAAAGAAAAGTGATGGTTCTGTTGGGAATGGTGATTCAGATTGGGGCGGTAATCTTGTTGACAGAAAATCTACATTGGAGAATGTATTTTGTCTTGTTGGTTCCGCGGCTATTTGGAAATCTGGATTGCTGGATGTCACGGAGTTGTCTACTACCGAGACTGGAAATATGGCTATAACGAAGGTTGTCATGTTGACAAAGTTGATTGCTAAGTTCAAGAAGTTCTTGGACTTAGTTGGTGTTATTAGTCATTGAGGCCCTTAGGGGCGGGGCGACGGAGATAGAGATGTTCTCTTGGTGTATTAGCTTTTCGGGAGTTGATCGTCAAGGTGGAGAATTGTTGAGGGTGACTCTTAATTCGGGCTTGATTAGAATGGTCTTGCAACGAAGAATGAAGACGAAGCTTCAGCGCTTCAGCATGAGTCGGCGACCGCCCAAGCTTGGCCAAAATTGCACCGGTTGCTGACAGATTGTTTGGGCGACCGCACACGTGGTGTTGGGCGGCCGCACAAGGGTGTCGGGACTGGGTTTCCAAATCCAATTTGGAAACATATTTTGGACGGGTTTTGGACTCCTATTCTTCTAGGGTTGAGTTTATATCTTGTGTATAAATATAAGCAAGCCTCCAGACCTATTCTTGGGACTTTGTATAGATCCTTGAGGGAGATTGATAGAAAAGCTATGTTATTCACTATTGTGAGAGATTGTGAGATTGTGTGAAAGGTTTTCACCTTGATTTTCCTTGTACTCTTCTTGATTATAGTGAATTGATTCTCCGTCGCCCGTGGACGTAGCCATGTTGGTGAACCACACAAAATCTCTTGTGTTCATCTATTTTTCAATTTTGTTCCGTTCTTGCTATTTTGTTATTTTGTGCTTTCATTTTTATCAATCAAGCAATTGTGTTTGAGCCTTAAAATCCTTACATAATATAATAACACTATTTATGTGTACTTGTGCTACTATGAAATTGATTAAATGTTAGGTTTTTAAAATAACGCTAAATGTAAAAAACTTAATCAGGGAGCATAATTTTTGCGTAGGTCTTATAAAAGAAAAAACCTAATTTCCATAACACTATGGAAAAACTAAATTTCATATCATATACTCCATCTGTTTCAAAATACATGTCATTTTACACTTCTTCACACATATTAAGAAATGCAATTAATAAAAAAGACTTATGTGCCCCTTAAAAGTATCCAATTACCTAAGTAATTAAATGCTAAAAGAAGAGACAACTTGCAATTAATGACTAAGGATACAATTGGTATACAAGAGCAAAAAAATCTTGGAAATAACAAAATGTCAAGTATTTTGAAATAGAATTCAACTCTTACAACGTCATGTATTTTGAATGGAGAGAGTAATTAGAACCGTTTTTAATAGCATTTGAACTGGTTTTGAACGTGTAAATGGGAGTCTCTATGCCATACAAGCTTGAACACTACTAAAGTGCCCAAGCCTTTATACTGGCTTCCTTTTACATTTCTTTCCAATGTGGGATAAACTCAATATCCTCATTTCAACCCACCAACTTCAAGCCTTTGTATCTCATTCATCCCAACACCAAATTGGACAAATGAATGCATTATCTCAATGTTCTCATGGAGTAGAACACAAATCCAAAAACAATTTTGTCATTCGATAAATTATTTATCACGAAAATAAATCATATTTCCTTCCAATAATACACAAAAATACACTATTTTTTACAACAAAGCCTTCTTGTGATTTCATGCATTTGCATTCATTAAATAAATTCGCTTCAAACTCAAAATGAAATAAAATTTACAATTTAATAAGAATATTAAACGAACTTTTAGTGGCAAATTTTTATTTTTTTTTTGTATTTTACGATGCCATATAGCCCAGAGGCAATGAGAGAGACCGAACACTAGACCTCACAGATTATGAAGTTTGACTTTTACCACTAAACTACTCCATTGAGAACTTCATTGACAACTTGTTAAAATATCATGAACTTGTAATTATTTATAGGTTTTCAGTAAAAATTAAAAACAAGTCTCACTGTCCATCTTCTCAAAACAAATATCTAAAACTTTATGACACTTACTAAATTCACATTAAATATAAAACATTATTTGGAGACAAAATATTTGAAGAAATTGACCTGCATTTTAAAATAAACGAGTATATATAAGATAATAAGACTATTTATGTGTACTTGCTACTATGAAATTGATTAAATGTTAGGTTTTTAAAATAACGCTAAATGTAAAAAACTGGAGCATAATTTTTGCGTAGGTCTTATAATAGAAAAAACCTAATTTCCATAACACTATGGAGAAACTAATTTTCATATCATATACTCCATCTGTTTCAAAATACATGTCGTTTTACACTTCTTCACACATATTAAGAAATGCAATTAATAAAAAAGACTTATGTACCCCTTAAAAGTATCCAATTACCTAAGTAATTAAATGCTAAAACAAGAGACAACTTGCAATTAATGACTGAGGGTACAATTGGTATACAAGAGCAAAAAAGTCTTGGAAATAGCAAAACGTCAAGTATTTTGAAATAAAATTCAACTCTTACAACGTCATGTATTTTGAAACGGAGAGAGTAATTGGAACCGGTTTTAATAGCATTTGAACTGGTTTTGAACGTGTAAATGAGGGATCATAGAAATAGACAATGGAAGTAAATTTGAGCTGATCTCTTAGAAGGATAACAAGAAAAAACCCCGCGCGGGTGCTTAAATTAAATTCATCCAAACAGCCAAAATTATTCCCAAAAAAATTGATTTCAAAAAAAAATAAAAAAAAATTACTCCCTCCGTCCCAAAATACATGTAGTTTAAGGGGTTGAAATTTATCCCAAAATATTTGTAGTTTTGCTTTTATCTAGACATCTTTGACATTGTTTGTCAAATACTGTATACCCTTATTTATGATGGTAGTTGTCATTGTAAAAGCATTTAATTGTCTTGGTACTTGTAATATTTTAAAGGTAATTTAATCCATTAGATATGCATTGATTGCTTTTCTTAATTTGGGTGAAAATCTTAGAACTACGAATATTTTGAGACGGAGGGAGTAATTAGCATTAAAGCAGCTAGGTGCTTTGTAATCAAGTTAATAATCCTTTGCATGAGGGACAGCTAATCAACCCTTGTCCTTTTCTGAGAAACTTTAATCAACGATCTAATCCTTTTGCAAGCTGCTGACGTTATCATCTTTCACCTTTGACACGTGACTTCCTACAAATGTGAGTACTTACCTCTTTATAAAATTTAAAAAAAAAAAAAAACATCTATATAATAATATATAAAAGTAAAAACATTTCAAGCCTTCTCATTAAGTCACGTGGAATTATGACGTGGAAATCCACGTGGCATTATTCTATAGGCAAATGTATATAATACTTATTTCAGGAAATGATTTAGTTTTTTAAAACTGATTTTTTTTTAAATCAAATATTTTCTGAGCTTAAATTACGAAAACATGATTACTTAATTTTAGTAGGCTAAAGATAATGGATATCTTAAATTAAAATATTAGAAATTATAATCATTCAGTTAGTTGAATTTTAAGATATGGGCTAAAGATAAAAAATGTGATGTAGCAGTATATCTCGGTGAAGAAAATCGAGCCACATATTTTGCAAAAATAAAAATAAAAATAAAAATGAAGGATTCTATAAATAAAGTATGTTTGATGGTTTAAATTACTAATTGATGCGGACACTAAGGCGTTGAAGTTTTTGGAGTAATTTCAGCGAGTGCGCCGAAACCGTCATAACTTTTTACTCTGGATGAACCGCGGAACGCACCGCATATCAAATCGAACGTCGGAGCGAGACGGACAAAAGTCATAGGGCAAATCCCCTTGAGGCGGGGTCTAAAACAACAAAAAAACGTTATTTAAGGCCTTAAACGGGCTTCTTTATATCCTTGCAAATGAGATGGTGAACTTATATTCTGAGTTTGAAAATATCTTTCATCACTTAATATCCTTGCAAATTATATGGTATTATATAGATCACTTAATTTGATTTCGTACCATTATCTCAGTTTGAAAATGCCTTTCATCAGTTTTTCTTAATTAATTAACTTTATTATTCCCGTCGAATTCCGACGGGTTACTCACTAGTTATAATTATAAGAAAAACATGTTTTACGGTAAGAGATGTGTAAAACTTGTTTTGCATTTTGCATTAATGAATGAAAACATGTTTTACAATGAAGCGAGTGTAAAACAAGTTTTCTTCGAGATTTCCACCAAAAAAAAAAACTCATATTATTACTCAATTAGTCCCGAAATATTTTTTTAATTTTTTTATGTTATTCAAAGATATTGATTAATTGTTATAAGCAAATTAATTGTTTTAATAAATATTTAAAAATGATTATTATTGTATTTATAATGTTAGCAAAAAACAATTCTATCGAACTTGCTATATCTCTCAATTATATTGTACTCTGTACACTCTTTCTATCCCATTTACATTTAAAAGTGCAAAATTTGTTATTTGTCTTACTTAAAATTGTAAAAGTCCAAAATAAAAACTTTATAAAAAAATAATTTATGAAATTCATTTATCATACTCACACCAATTCAGTGGCGAAGCCACCCTTTGGCCATGGGGGTCATCCGACCCCCTTGATTTTGGAGTTGTGTCAATTTTACCCCTTTTAAGTTTAGAAAAATATTATTTTTACCATTAAAAATATTAGTTTTCGCAATTTTGACCCCCTTAAATTTAGAAAAAAATAACACTGTATCATAATTTCGACCCCCTTTCAGTAAATTTCTGGCTCCGCCACTGCACCAATTAACCTACTTATAATTCAGTATTCCGCTATAATAATCTCTATCTTATCCATACTCACAACATGACTTTAGTATTGTATACTCTTCATTAATTCATGTGACATTTTTTTTTTGAAATTAAATGAGAGGGATAGACTACATACACTTTATTTAATCTTTTATAAAGCGATAAAATAAAAAGAAATGGAATTCATAAGAGGAAAAAGAAATGTACTCCTTACTGTCACAGAAAGTTAGTCCCGTTTTGAATTTTTTTTACAATCAACATAAATAAACTTTGACCGAACATTGATGTATATCTAATCATTCTATCTAAAATTTGTAATTAACAAATCATTAAGTGATTTAACAATAACAATTTTTAAAATTTTATTGTGATCATTAGATTGATATCAATGTTTGAATAAAGTTCATTTATGTTGACAATAAAAATTAAAAACGGGACCAACTTTCTAAGGAGGGAGGGGGTATTAAAGCAATACGTAGATGCATGGGAATGGAATTGGAAAGTGGTGTTATTGGGTGTGAAAACTGTCAACATTTCAAGTAGTACTAAAATGTTTTGATCCGTACAAGGTATAACAACAGACATGAATATTCGTACATGACGCAAAAGATCAAAGAAATGGTCAATTTATTCCCCTCTACTACTGGGTTCGGATACCATGTATTAACCCCACTGTATTTGCAGGTGGGCCTTCATACTTTCCTTATACAAATGGATTTACTTAAAATCATGTTGGTTATATTTTATTGGGTCAGTGACAATTTAGATTCCAAAGTCATATACCACCCTCCTAAACGAACCCTGAAGTTTTTTTTTCGTCGGATCAGATTTTGAAGTGTAAAAAAGTAGCTAGTTAAGGCCTTTTTGAGGGATTTTGTTAGAAAAGTCAGTTAAGTAGCATGTGCCATGCACATGATTGACAAAATGGATGAATTTATAATTGATATTAACTATTAAGGGCTTTAGTGCAATTCTTAAAATTTAAAGGGTTAAAGAAATCAAATGTACAATATTTTTCTGCATATTTAATATATCAAGAATTATTACCAAAAAATTATAAGTACAATTTAAAAATAAATCTCAGATTGGACATGATTTAATTAAAAAAAATTAGTAAAACCTTTAGTATTTTTAATATATTAAAATTGAAAAATATAGAAAGATTAATATTTCGTTTTCACTATTTAATATTTACTTTTTCTTTTTTTTTTCTTCATTCTTTTTGTCATTTTTTTATTTGTCTTGATTTATTGTTAATGTAATAATTAGTAAGATTAATTTTTATATATTTTTAAATTTTAATACATTAAAAATACTAAAAGTTTTATTGAATTTTTTAATTAAATTAATTCCAAATCTGATATTTTTAAATTGTACTTATAATTTCTGGTAATTTTTTTTGATATATTAAGCACTACAGTGACAATTACAAACACATAAAAAAAAATGTAAGAAGAGGGATGACGAAAAAGAGGGTGTTAATGCATAAAGTTGCACTAGCATTTTGATCCTCCACCTTGTATCTCTCATAGCAATACTCTGGAACACATAGATACCTTTCCAAGCGTGGCTTGTACATTACCATATATCGGCATTTTCAAAATACCCCACCGGGAAATATTTAGCATTGAAAATACAGTGATTTAAGGCACCTGGGTTAGCAATAAATGGTCAACCAAACTTTTCAAGCCATGCTATCATCCTCCACTTATGATTCCGCAATAATTGTCGGAAAATATAAGAAAAAAACAAGGCTCCTACGATGGAGAGAATACAAAAGCTTTCACAAAATAGAAAATACAGTAGATCGAACACCATTTCAATAATCTTCCTCTTCAGTCTTCACTTATTCAAATCTGAAATAAAAAAAAATGATGCGATCAATATATATATACACACACAAATACTATAGATATTCACATATATGTATATATACATTTATATGTAAATAGATTCATTAAAAAGTTTTTACAAGTCAATTAAACATACACTATTTTTTTGAATATTTTAAAAAGAAAAAAAAACTGTCACTCACTAGTATAATTTGGATTTTGGACCGCAGTTATTAGTGGGCGATAAAGTGGGCAAGCCACAAACAACTGAGACATGCTAATTAAGAAACCATTAAAACACGAGTCAGTTTTATGAAAACATATTTTACATTAACATTAACATATGTATAAAACCAGTTCTGCATAAGGTTATACCCCCTCTGTCCTGAAAAATTAGTCGCTCTTTTTCGTTGTTATTACGAACGAACTTTGAGTAATAATTTAAACTACTTTTAATTGTCTTAACGAAAATCTAAAAATTTGTATGGATAGTATTTATAGTGGTGTATCAATAATAATTTTTAAAATTTCATAAAGATAACCAGAAATAGTCTAAACTATTGCTCAAAGTTAATTCGTAATAACAACGAAAAAAAAGAACTAATTTTCCGGGACAGAGGGAGTATTATACATTAAGGAATAAAAACAAGTTTTACACTAAAGCGAGTGTAAAACACGTTTTTCTCGAGATTTTCACTTAATACACATAATATCTTTTAATTAATTCAACTAAACTCATCTTTAAGTGTAATCAACATCAAAGAAAATGTTGCCCATAAAAGCCTGAAGTAGTATACTTGTCTTGAGTACCATAAATATCATGTAGTACCGTACAACCCCATATGCATATGATGCAGAAACAAGAATATATATATTGATAATTAAGGTCCTGTTAATATTCTAGCAGCAGAAGCAAAACTCAAAATTGGTCGTTTTTTGTCCCACCTTATATATATTCTTCCTGAATCAAGCATTTCTTTCTTTTTATGGTTCACATATAATGACAGATCAAGACTCAAGACCAGTAAACTGTGTGTAAGGTCTAGTCTCTCTAAACTCTATTATTGTTCTATTATTACCGTACTCTCTCCTCCGTCCCATACTTATTGCTACTTATTTTCATTTTGGGCGTCTCATACTTATTGCTGCTTACCCAAAATATTTACTTTTCTCTCTCCTATCCACTCACAACAACTATCCATTAACTTATTTTCTCTCTAATACCCACTCACAATACTTACTTTTCCAACAAATTTTCTTAATCCCCGTATTTTAAAATGTGTTTTATTTGTTTGCAGATTGCTTATACAATACTTGAACCCCAGTCTAGGTTGATATTAATTTACTAATTGATCATATGGCTTAATTCATTATTTATCATCATAGCTAATTTTAGAATAATGATGGCGACAATGACAAGGGATCTGACAGTGGATGTGAGCCTCTGATGAGTAATGGTTAAGTTTAAATTTATATTCTGGGAAAAAAAATATATTGCATACTCCCTCCGTCCCGGCCGACTTAGGACAATTGATCCTGACACGGGGATTAAGGAGAACTATTATTTTAAGAGGAAAGAGAATGAGTGGATGATGTATTGTGAGTATGAAAAGTACTCCTTCCGTCCCTATTTACCTTACAAAAATGAAGCTTTGCACAAAAATTAAGAAAATGATTGTAAAGTTGATGTGTTGTGAGTGTAGATAGTTGAGTGGGAGAGAGAAAGTGGGTAGAGAAAAGTAAGTGGATAGTTGTTGTGAGTATGACAAGTGGGTCCACTATTTAAAAAATGTTTAAAAGTTTCCTTTTTGGGATTTTGTAATGTAAATAGGGACACCCAAAATGGTAATTTTTGTAAGGTAAATAGGGACGGAAGGAGTAAATAGAAGAGTGAATGAGTAGTTGGAATAGTAAATGGATTGTTGTTGTGAGTATGACAAATGAGTCTCATTGAATATTAAATTAATATAAACTTGTCATTTAGGGATGTCCTAAGTGGAGTGGGACGCCCAAAATGGTAATTTGTTCTAAGTCGGGTGGGACGGAGGGAGTAATAAGCAGCATCTTAATTATGGCATTTTAGCACGTTTCTTATATGACTCAAATCATTATACTGTATATATATGACTCAAATATATTTTTCTTAAATATAAATTTACATTTATATTGAGATGTAATGAGTATCAAAATACATAAGTCATTATTATTTAATTGATAATCCCTAATTCCAAATCTAGATGCTCTCTAACATCTTCTTACTATTGGTCCATTGCTAGTTTTGAAAGGTTAATTTGAATGAAAAACTATTTCCTACTCCCCCTTTGCCCATAAGAAGCGTTTGACTTGTCAAATTCTTTCAATGATACAATTTCCGAAAAAGAAAATATCCAAAAAAATAAATTTCTTATTGATCTAAAGCAAATTTTTAAAATTGATTGACACTCATTTTAAGACAGAAAAAGTAGTATGTATTATACATTATTCGTATTATAATAAATTATACTAAAACTAAATGCGATAGTTATTTTGTGATATTTATTTGGGATAGAGAGATTATTTACTAAGTAAATAATTACTTGAATCCATCGGATCATGTTTCTTATAACTCAGATGCTATGTGTTTACATGTAAGTCACTATCAGGCATAATAATTAGCTGCAAAAGACCAATCGATATCAAATTGATTAATCTTAATTTTAAGCAAGTTCTGACAATTACCGTAGTATTTCATATTGTTGCTAGATATTATATTGAAAAGGTACTTGGACATTATATTATGACCAAATTATGATTCATATATTTTATATTCTACTCCCGGTGCCAATTTAAATTTCAAAAAACTTTTGGGTTCAAGAATTTGAAAAAAGTAATATGTTGTGAGATGGTTTGGTATGAGAGAGAAAGTATGGTAGATAATAGTTAGTGCGTAATTGTTGTGAGTATGATATGTGGGGCCCACAAATAAAGAAATATTAAAAACTTTTTTTTTTTAGGTTTTGAAGTTTAAAAATGGGACAACCAAAATAGAAATTTTTTATGTTTAAAAATGGGACGGAGGGAGTATCTGTTTTCTGGAATGATGGTCTCATTTTTTTTTTTCTCCTTTTTTTTTTGTCTTAGAAAATTAGTCTCATTTCAAAAATTAATTTATTTTTAAAATTTATAATATAACCTTATAAATGTTTGAAAAGTCAAACAAGAATATGAATTTAAGATGGAGGGGGTACTTTCTAAGTAGAAGGAAGCACAAAAAGATAAGAGTGTGTTTTGGGAGAAACTAGTTTTTCCATAAGTTATAAAAAGTCATGTTTTTTACCCTTAAACTCTAAGCCTGAAACCCTAAAACCTAAACCTGAAACCCCAAACCCTAAACCTGAAACCCTATAAAAATAGAACTTTTTATAACTTATGGAAGAACTAGTTTCCCCCAAAATTTTCTCAAAAGATAATACAGAATTTTGCATTACATTTTTCCATGTGGTTGCTAGAGATTTGAAAAGGTATGGGCCAAGAAATGCTTGTGATGGAAGAAATATATAGTATAGGACCATACAAGATTCTTTCAATTTATTGTTGGAACTTGGCACATGTAAAAATTAACAACATCAGAATTCTTTACTTCATTTGTTTAGCCATCAATGGACAAATAGCCATGGCTAAGTTTTCTTTTAATCCAACTTATATATGAATCAATTGAAAGTACCTGAGGTGTGAGAACATAATCCGGCCGGAACTTCTATTACTTATGACAGCGTATTTTGAGACACGTGTATGGGTGAGATAGTCCGTTTAATGATATGTACGGGCGAGATTTATGTGCGCCGGAACCTCTATTACTTATGACAGCGTATTTTGAGACACGTGTATGGGTGAGATAGTCCGTTTAATGATATGTACGGGCGAGATTTATGTGCGCAATACAGAGCTAGAGCTGATAAGCCAATCCTGTCATCAGTGCACGAGATTCAATGTGACCAAACTCTATGATAAAATATGGAGAAAGAATTATAATATTTCTTTGTTATTTGATCTCTCAAAGTTTACATAAGATAGAGGAGTAGGACTCCTATTTATATCCAAACATATAAATATAAATGTCAGAAGAGTAATACTAAAGTCATAAAAAAATTTGTCCACTAAATGATTGGTCTGATTTTGATATTGGTGCTTTTAATTAGAGTGTGGAGGGTCTACAATCGATGCAACCAATAAAATGTGGTTCGTTATTTTGTATCCATTTTTTTTTGTAAACTTTTGTGTGACCCTAGCATTTCCCATGTAAAAAATACAAAGGTTCTGAGAGAGTAGACTTGGAAGTTTTGTGTCTTTTATTCAGTGATGATAAGTTTTGGTATGTGATTTTCTTCAGTCAGTTTCTTCAATGTGCCTAATTTCTTTTTCTTTCTACAATGAATTGGATTTCTATATCACCCCAAATCATTCAAAACAGAGGCAAAATCTCTTCAGGCCAGGTCATTATTTTATCAAAAAAAAAAAAAAAAGCCTCATCTTCTTAGTTTTTAGCACAAAACTGGAATTTGAGCACAAAGAACTAATACAAACATACATACATATATACATACACAAACACATACATATATTTATATATAAAAATACACACACACACACACATATACGAGTGTATATATATATATATATGTATGTGTGTATGTATGTGTATATATATACTCATAAGAAGCCTAAGTTAAGTCAAGTTAACAATTATGGAGCAAGTCTTGTAACTGACAGCTAGAAGGCCAAAACAGGGTATCCTAAATAAAAATGGTCCCAAGAAGAATGCCAAAACTGAGGGAGGCATCCTGATCTCATCACTACCCAAGTCAAACATGAAGTCAACAGAAAACGGAAAAGATATAGAAAATCATTTGTCTCCAAAAAGATTTCATGACACAAAAATTGCAAAGAAACACAAAACAATAAATTCGTAGTCGTATCAAAATATTTCAAGGCTTTTTTTGCGTGATCTTGATTTTTTGCCTCAATATGAAATAAAAAGCCTGATCTTTTATACACGTAACGCATGCAGTATAACCGAGTCAAAAATGCTTTATTGGAATGACCAAGTTTTTACCCTAAAATTTTGAAAATGACACATGAACTATTTCCTCGTGTGGTCTATTTTGAAACTAACAGATGGAATGGAGGGAAAATTTAATCACATTTCGTTTATTGTTCTGGCTTCAGAGTATGAATGAAGGCTGTATATTAAGTACACGAAATGTCATTATTCTTTCTGTAAAATAAATCAAAATATTTCGAGTAAACAATACCATTGTAGCTTGATTATGTATAGTCATTTTCTTTGTGTGAATGCTGGCACTCAAGAAGCTGATTGTTGATTATCATGATGCTGCCTCTATATATATGTAGTATATGTATGTGTGTCTGTGTGTGTGTGTGTGTGTGTGTGTGTGTGTGTGTGTGTGTGTGTATAATTGAATCTATTTAGCAGACAAGGATAAAGTTCATAATATTGTTGATCACAAATTAAAAAAAAAAAAAAAAAAGTTCAGAAGCATGCAGTTAAACATTCAATTCTTATTAAGCTTACTAATTGTTATCAAAGATCACTAACAAAAATAAATATAAGAAAAAAAAAAAAATTGGTGTGTGCATGTAGCATTGTATCAGTCAAACAACAAGCAGTTGCACAATCCCTTCAAAAAGATTTTGACTTTTCACCTCATTGTAACATACCCGTCGAAGATCGTTGGCGCATACAAATCCCTGCATAGTTCCACAGAGTAAAGATCGTGATCAGCGCTCCTTCTGGCCGTCCCTTTAGGAAGTTGACTTGCCTTTTTCCTAAACTGAGCTACATTCTCAGATCTTTGCTTTGCTTTGATAGACTCTGTGAGACTCATATAGCTCCGTCCCTTGGTTTTGTTAATAACATTTGCTTCTGCTGGACTATCTTTGCTAGACAAAGGATTTTCATCTGATGATGTGGTTGAGTTAGTCGATGTGGTTTCCTCGTATGCAAATTCAGTGAATGGGATTGAGGAAGAACGAGGAATTTGACTAGTCAATGGAAGCTTAGCAGAAACTCGAGTTGAAATGTTATTCTTTCTTATTCTCACTGATTCGGGTTCTGAGGAATTTGAAGTGGACTTAAAGCCATGATCTTCGAGTTTATGGTGTCTAGGGGAGAACTGTGAAGGGGTGCTATGGAGTTCTTCGAGCAACCTACTCTCCCATGGCTTGGAGGCCATCCAACCGTCTAACCAGCTCCAATCAGAGCTCTTCTTGCACACTTTAGAAGAATCCATTGTCATGCCTTTTTGTGAAGTGTTTGTACTTTGCTTTTGCTGCAGAACAAATACATTATCATTAATTCATTATACTCCCTCTATAAATGAATGTCCATTTTTAAGAAATTTTTGTCCAAAATTGAATGTCCTTTTTCGATATAACTTTGCTCCTAGCTGTTTATTAGCAATCTTTTTCCACTAGTCTCTTTATACTTGCAAAACTAAATGTTTTGAAAGAGGATTACAAGATTATATATGAATCTTTCACACTAAATTATATAAAGAGTAGAAATTTAAAATAAAAATTGGACATTTATTTAGGGACACAAGGAGTACCAAATAGAATGCGTTCAATCCTTCTATGTTATTGCAGATATGCTGCATTGAAAAAGATAGCAAAAGATCATACTATCTACATCCTGAATAGATTTATCCATAACAATTTTTTTTAATTTCATTAGGATGGATTGACACTAAAATTTGGTCAAAGTTATCAAATGTCAAATGAGATAATTTTTCAAGGACTGAGGGTGTAATAAAGACTTCAGATTCATCACCTGCTTAGAGAGGCAATATGCCATAGCCCTCTCCCTCTTGAGAACCGCTTCTTGCTTCATTTGTAGTTTCGCTCGTACTTCATCAATACTCCCATGACTATCACACCATCCACCCTATTGACAAATTCCAAACATTTGACCCATCAATCAAGATTTAGCATAAACTATTGAGGCATTACCCCACATCGGGTATTAAATACCCCCTCTATCCAAAAATGAAAGTTCAAAAAAAAAAATCAAATTTTCCCTTGATCAAAAGCAAAAGTGAACATATTTTGGACACGTCATTTTGGGACAGAGGGAATAGTATACTCCCTCTGTCTAGAAATGATCTTCTCGTTTGCCATTTCTCATTGTTCTAAAAAGTTCTTCTCATTTCTAGAATTTGGGCTTAGATGTGCATAAAAACAACATGGCTAGTGAAGCAAGTGTTCATATCCTTAAAAAGATTGAATAGACATACGAGAAGATCATTTCGGGACGGAGAGAGTATATAACGATCCTGAGCTACTCCTCTCATAGCAGTACAATTTTATTGGACTGAACACAAAATTGTAAGAGCATTATACCTTAGCTTGCTTAATGGGATCAGATTGTTGAGAACCATCTTCCAAAAACTGTTTTTCAGATGAACTCTGACCATAATTGGCTCTGGCTCGAGCCTGAGCTCTAACAAGTGCCTGCATACATCTCAGAGTCATAGCGGCTTGCTTTCTGACCTGTCTACCTCTAACTATCGCCTGTATCCGAACCAGTGCTTTTAATGCCCTCAAAGCCTGCCTTGCCTACAATCAACACCCATACACTCAAATTAGCAAAACTGAATGGCAAAATTAAAAAATGACAAAGCTTTGATATAATGATCAACAATTTTGAGAATTATATTGAAAACAATATTGAATTTAATTCATGTAAGAGTATGATTGTACTTGCAGCATTCAAATTCGATAAATTTGACTTAATTCTGCTAATCAAGATTAGAGAAAACAGATTTTGGGGAGGAGGTTGGAAAATTATTTGAAATAGATTACCAAAAAGGCGCGGAAGGCGGTTTGAATACGAATGGC
Source organism: Campanula takesimana (assembly GCA_026119855.1). Lineage (NCBI taxonomy): Eukaryota > Viridiplantae > Streptophyta > Magnoliopsida > Asterales > Campanulaceae > Campanula > Campanula takesimana. The sequence goes on along the minus strand of JAOWBW010000042.1, from coordinate 883,415 downwards.
TGCCCATTCTTTTCTGACCATCATAAAATGTTTGGGTGGAGCTCTAACCAGAGCAGCCATGGCAGCAGAAAACTGAACCTGATCGGCGCCGGAAACGTCTGATGACGACAATCGTCCTCCTTTGGTAACATTCCCCTTGGAAGAAGTATAACCTAACCCGCCCGATGAACTCCTCCATAGCTTCCAATTTCTACTCTTACACCCTGCCTTGTCCTATACAAAAAAAGATCCCCAAATTCAATAACATGGAAATTCAAATTACTGTTAACGATAAATTTGACGAAAATGGGACTTACAGGATCGGCGGCGGCGGCGGAATGGGGCTTTTTGAGGCCGGTCAAAGATTTGATCCATTTTCCTGAAGAGCCACCCATTAGGGAACGAATTTGTTTGGTTTGATCAACAGAACCCTTTTTCTACTACTGGAAAGAGCAATCGACAAATGTAAGAGGGATTGAATTGAATTAAATTAGAGTAATTAATTGTATTTGGGGACGAGGGGGAGATGGAATGTTTTTTGAAATTTGAAAAATTCCAAGCAGAAAAGGAAAGGCGTAACGGATAGTTTGACTTGATTATCTGCTAATTATTGGTTAATTAATTACGTAATTATCATGAGAGGGACGGAGCGGGCCGTAGGGAACTCCTTTTTCCTATGAAATCCCGCTTCGGAAATTCAGGGGTGATAGGGCACGAATAAATTAGCAAGTCCTCTCCACTTTTGTTCTCTAATATATTCCCCGTCTCAATTTAAACTTAAAAAATCTTTTGATTTCAAGAATTATGAAAAAGTTGATGTGTTGTGATTGTAGATGGTTTGATAGGAGAGAGCAAATAAGGTAGAGAGTAATTAATTGGTAACTGTTGTGAGTATGACACGTGAGGCACACAAATAAAAAAGTATAAAAAACTTTCCCTTTGGGGTTTTGAAGTTTAAATTGAGACAATCAAAATAGAAATTTTTTGAAGTTTAAAAGCTTTCCCTTTGGGATTTTTTTTTTTTTTTTTTTTGTATAATCTCTCCGTCTAAATTTAAACTTAAAAAAAAAATGGTTTCAAGAAGTAAGTAAAAGGTGATGTGTTGTGAGTGTAGATGGTTTGGTAGGAGAGAGAAAGTGGGGTATGGAATGGTTAGTGGGTAATTGGTGTGAGTTTGACATGTGGGACTCACAAATAAAGAAATATAAAATACTTTCCTTTTACTCCCTCCGGTCCAAAATAACTGTCACTTTTGAGCTAAATGTCTCTCTTATCCTTGCATTGGAACTTGTTCTCTTTTATTAATTATCTTAGTGTGAGACATTAATGTAAGAAAGTTGCACACTTAATAGGGATAAAGTTGGAACTTTTGTCACTAAGTCATGATAATTATTACATTTATTAAGAGTTGTGCAAATGCAAAAAAAGACGGTTATTTTGGACCGAGAGAGTAGTTTTTGAAGTTTAAAATTAGACAACCAAAATGAATATTTTTGAAATTTAAAATGGGACGGAGGGAGTATCAATTACACCCTTATTAATAGAGTTAGTCTTGCGAAAAACCTGTTTTACACTAAGTGATTATGTTTTACATTAAGAGATGAAAACAAGTTTTACACTAAAACAAGTGTAAAACAAGTTTTTCTCGAGATTTTCACTTATTAATAATAGTGAAGTATCTCTTGTACAAGCATTTAATTGCCGGGCAAACGACCTATTTATGCAACGTAGTGTCCGATTTATATCAATTAATGCAATGTAATAGCGACTTCTTACATTGTGAAACGTACTTGATGTAGCTGTATCAAATAATGCAAAGTTCGACACAATTTGACAAACATACTTGAAGTAAGTTGTATCAATTAATGCAACGTAGTAGCGGCTAAAAGTTATTACGTTGCATTATTTGATACACAATAAGCAAGTACGTTGTCTATTTTCAAAAGTAAGCATTACGTTGCATTAATTGAATATTAAGACCTGATACATTGCATAGATCGGTAATTTTCCCTTTAATTGCCTAGGTAATTGTATTACTTTTGGGTTATATGAGATTTTTTTAAATGTATTAAATATAATTCTTAAATTTTTTACAAATACTCAGAACAACATGTATTTTGAAACGGAAGAAATATATTAGTCCCTTCATTTCAAAATATTTACTCCCTCACTGTTCCATTCCATATACCTAAGTGCAGTTCTTCTGTTATTCGGCTTCATATCCCTTAGTGGGCCTGACCAACAGTCAACAGATTTAGAGTATGGGCAACACGGACCCAATATCACACTCCGGGCTTGGCCACTTTATACGCAATCATAACCCAACATTAAAATAAAGCGCACGCAGACACGCTTTTGTAAAATAAAAGCCAAGGCCACCTCAAATTTCCTTCCAATTTGGCACCCAAAACGAACAAGAAACTGAGATGGCGGAACAGCGATTCAACCCCAATAAATCACATCATCATCCAGGTTTTCTTCTCCTCAATTTCTCCTTTCGATTCATTTCCTTAACTTTTTTTTTTTTTTTTTTTTTTGAAAGAATTCATCTCCTTAACTTCAATTTCGTTAATTGCATTTCCCTCATTGTCTTGAATTTGTTCCCTTTTATCTGTCGATTTTTTGTCTCTATAACTATCTTAGTGTCATCGGAATTTTGAAATTGTGATTGTCGAGATTAAAATTACTCCAATTTGAAGTTTATCATATTTGGAACCTATGGAATTATAGAATGGTGGAGTTCATGGCCATATTTTGATGGGGTGATTTGAATCAGCAAGTTTCATGTGTTCGTCTTCATGTATGTTGATCCTGGCTACTAGATCAGCAGATTTAATGTTGTGGCTTAATTTTGATCATGAAATGCAGGAATCTCAAATTCTAGATCGATATGATGTCCGTCCCCTTTTCTTTTCTTCATTGGACATGCTTTGCTTCATCAATCCTTTGTTACATTTGAAATTACATTAGAGCAATGCTAGGGGCACAAAATAAACTCATAAAATCTTGCTCACAACATGTGTTGGCGATATTTTATTGGTTGCATCGACAGTGGACCGCCACACTCTAATTAAAAACATCAATAAAATCATTACACATAAGATTTTGTGTCTTTTTTGTGCCCCAAACATTACTCATAACATTAATGTATGTTCTTGATAAGTACACCGAAAATGAAATCAATTAAGTTAAGGACAAGCGATTTTGTTGGTATCCATGGGGACATATACATAATGAAGGTTAAGATTCATAAACAACCTTTTTCCCTAATATATTGACCTTGTAAATTTTGACAAAAAACCATGTGAGCAATACCATTTTAGATGCTACCTTATTGCTGTCGATGTTTACCTTCGTTCCTACGTCCACATTGTGCTGACCTAATCATGTCATATGTCCGTGTGGTGAGCACAAGACGACTTGTTGTCACTGTGGTTGACTTCAATCTAAATTAATGGTATAAGTGACTCCTCACTTTAATTGGCTCCATTCTAATTTGAAACAACATTTCGCCTCGTACATCGTTTCTTAATCAGCCCTTGTAACGGGTGAGATGCGTATTAACATTAGCAATAGCACAAGATGGGAAATAGTACAGAAAAGATTGGAGGTTAGGGAAACACAAGCGCTTCGCTGATTGAATGTACTCTACCATTCAAATGAAGGCTATTCTTGTTTGGATAGTGTTATATGGGATTGTCCTCCTTCCATGAGTGTAAAAGTACATGAGTTTTTTCCTAATCTTTGTTTATTACAGGTCGCTCCAAGGTTAGGAAATGAATTTTTAGATGTTCACAATTCAAGTTCTTTATGTGTTTTCACCTCATACTTATATACATGTAGCACATTTCCTTCTCATTCTAGACTTCTAGTCATTGTTGACTTAACTTGTGCGTTGAGGCTAAAATGTTTTTGATATGCCCTTTTTTCTTTGTCTTTAGAGAAAGATGCAAAAGCACCGAATTTGATTGAAAGAGCCAAGGAAGAGATAGAGGCAATAGTTCACTGCAAAAAATCACATCGTCATCCCAAGGAATCATCCGGGATAAGCCATCATCCTGGGAAATCACCTCGCCATCACAAAGAAACGCATGGATTAAGCGATGACATTGACGAAGACACCCCTATAGATGCAGTCAAGGGGCCAGGTGTGTTTGAAAGGGTGAAGGAGGAGATTGAAGCTTTAGTTGAAGCAATTCACCCACCAAAGAAGTGATCTGATAGCTGTGGTCATAATTTGTTGTTGTGAACCTTAAAAGTAATCAGATAAGAGTGTATAAATCATACAGGTGATGTTGCAATTGTATGAATGATGATGTTATTTTCTGTAACTATAAAGAATGAATTTGATTTTTGGAATATAATGTTATGTCACTATATTTTATGGATGTGCCTTTTACCGTTGCAGAACTGGGGCTTATGCATTGCGATTTCACGTAAATCTACAATCGTGCCCTTGTTCAATGATTCAGATTGAGTCCTTCGCAAATGCGTGACCCCTGTTGATGGAATGGAATAAAATGACGATTGCATTTTTAATAAAGAAATCTGATGGATTGAAACAAACTGTTTGTGCAGTCTAACTGTAAAGGCTGATCCATGTTATTGCATGTGTATTTCAAGATGTTATCCAAGTGAATCTTGTTATGTACCCAAACCCCAAGTATTATGCTTTTTTTTTAGATATATTTATGCCCAAGCTCACATACATTGGGCTCTAAAATAGGAGTCCAAATCCTTTTTGCCACTTTGTGTATTATTCTATGTACCACAAGTGATCTAATGACTCACAGTTATTGAGATTGACATTAACTTAATAATATTATCTAAATAAGTGAACGGTTAGATTACGAGTGGTGCATGAAGTGACATACAAGACTCCTAAAATAGTGCATTGTGGATTTGCTATACCTACTAGCTCCTAAATCTCACCAGCTAAGCTAGTAAGAGAGAGTGCATGTTTATGTGTGCAGTGGGATGTAGTAATAGCATTGGAATGTGGTATCAAGATTTCCCTTTTAACAACCTTTCTTGTGAGCTTTACCTTCACAGTTCACAAACCAAAGTCTGCCTATTAGTGTCTAATAATTACTTACTCAAATCTAAAAAGAAATGCTTACCTCACTCCCTATTCTGTCAAATCTGTAGATTTGGAGAACCTCAAGTCACTCCTAAGATGATTTGATTCTTGAAAATACTAGTTGATGTACAAATTTTATTATTTTGTCTCACTTTTTAAATAAATAGTACTACATCCGTTCTATTTTAAACTTCAAAAAATAATTTAGTACAATTTTTTTAAAAAAAATGGTATATTAAAAAAAAATGTGTTATGAGTGTAAATGGTTTGGTAGGAGAGAGAAAGTGAGGTAGGAAATAGTTAGTGAATAATTGTTGTGAGTATGATATGTGGGGACTACAAATAAAAATGTATAAAAAAAACTTTCATTTTTAGGCTTTGAAGTTTAAAATAAGAAACCAAAATGGAATTTTTTGAATTTAAAATGGGACGGGAAGAGTAATTTGATTCTCCCTTTGTCCCATAACTATGTACACAAAATGAGTTATGCACGAGAATTGAAGGATGAATAGTAGTAGGTAGTTGTTGTGAGTGTAAAAATTAAAGTATGAGAGAGAAAGTGAGGTAGGGAATAGTAGATTAATTGGTGTTGTGAGTATAATAGTAAAGTAAGAGAGAGAACGGGTGTGTAGAATAGTAAATATTTTTTGTCAATTTAGGAAAATGTAACTTATCAATTGGACGCTAAGAAAAGATATTTGTGCGCATAGTTATAGTTTGAATTAATTCTTTTCGGAAAATTACATTTTTTTTTTTTTTTAGCAAACGATAAATTCTATTTCATTTACAATTAAAAAAATGGATTACACTACATTTAATAAAAGTTTAATAAAAATATTTTTAATTATTTTATAGAGTGAGTATCAAAATTTGTGTACGTAGAGAATGTGACATGGTTGTGTCCATAAGACAATGAAGAGTGAGTGAGTCTTGTGTTTTAGCGATGCATCAATCATAAGACAGGTCATAGCTGGAAAAGAGAGGTTCACTCCGCCTGTACCTTCCTAATTTATGAAATGCAATTCACTCAGCGTTCACTCCCTCCGTCCCAAAATGATGTTCGCGTTTGACTATTCAAACTTTTTAATGATATGAACATTTGCTTCACTAGCCATGCTTTGTTTAAGCCTAAAATGTAGAAATGTGAAGAACTTTTTGGGACAATGAGAAAAGGTTAATGAGAAGATCATTTTGGGACGGAGGGAGTATTTAACTAACTCATTTTCGTTTTTCTTTTAAGAAAAAAAAAAAAGTAACTCCTTCTAATGTTCATATAAACTGCTCTGTTACTTTCTTCTTCTTTTTTTTTGCAATTATAAAAGAAAATAATTATATATATATACTCTTTTCATCTCAGTTCAATGTTCACGTATCGGGCATAAGAGTGAATCTATTTTTACAGAAAAAGTAGCATAAAAGGGATAAATTTAGTGAGTAGGATAAGTGTAGGGGAAAAAAATATTATGAGTATGATAAATGTGTGAAATTTACTAGTGGCACTGGCAGATTAAGTTAAATTGTATAAATATGATAAGTAGGGTAGTGTTAATACTTCTTCTGTCCCAGACTAAGGTTATTACTATCTTTTTTGGTTGTCACAAACTAAGGTTCTTATTTGCTTTATTACTTATAATAGACAATGGGATCCACTTGTCATTTCACAACAAAAACTTTCTACCCACTTCTCTTTCCTACTTTCTTCTACTCTACTTTACATACTTACAACATTTACTTTTTTTTAATCTCCGTGTAAAATCAAACTAAAAACTTAGTTTGGGACGGAGGGAGTATAATTATACTACTAGAAGTTTCTATTTGTGTTATATGTGACCGCCTCAAACAAGACAATGAGCTAGGGCGAAGGGTATATTTTTATTTTTTTTTGACACTCAAGTTCTTCGTTTACCCCAAATTAATCCTAGACACTGTTCTACGACTAGTTAAATCGTAGGATGTGTATGAATGATCGGCTTTTGAGAAAATGTCAACTAATAATACTTAAGTTCTCCCTCCATCACAAACTTTATTACTACTAAAAGTGAGTGCACAGGAATTAAGAAAATACTCTCTCCGTCCCAGCAAAAGTGTCACCAACTTTGGAACACGGAGATTAAGAAAATGTAGTAGATGTGTGGTAGAAAATGTAGAGAGAATGAGTGGGGTAAATAATAATGTTGGTTGAATAAAATGAGTGGTGAAAAAATAAAGAGAGAGAATGAGTGAGATTAAATAGTGTGGTTGGTTGAATATAAAAGTATTAAAAGTTTGTCATTTTGGGTAGTGACACTTATGCTGGGACGGACCAAAAGTGAAATAAGTGACACTTCTGCTGGGACGGAGGGAGTATGTTAGAAAAATAAGTACTGTGAGTGGGTAGGAGAGATAAGATAAGTTAGTGAATAGTTGTTGTGAGTGTGTAGGAGAAAGAAATTGAACATTTTGAGTAACAATAAGTATGAACGCCCAAAACGAAAATAAAAAGGAATAAGTTTGGGACAGGTGGAGATAATATATTTTGAGAATACTAGGAGGTATTTCAGATCAGATGCATTTCATTTAGAAAGAAAGAAAAAGAAAAAAGAAAGAACATTTATTTGATTCTATTTATGGATGAGAGCTAGTGAGTGCAGGTGCAGTGTAGGTAGGTAACTGTAACCAACCCAAGATTGGTTTAATTATATAAGTATATAGCCGCCCACCCTCAAGTCATATCTCTACTTGGATCCTCCCACAAGTTTTCTGAACCCCCTTTAATAAAAGTCTCCAACGTACTACTGTGTGCACAGAGAAGAGAAAGAGATGATATCATAAGAATAATACTATGGCGCAAAAAAAAAAAACTCACAAAAATTTGCTTACAAAATTCTAAGTGTAATCATGTTATTGGTGTTTTTAGTTAGAGTGTGGCGGGTCTATTATCGATGCAACCAATAAAATATTGTTACCTCGTTTTGTAAGCAAGATTTTGTGACCATATTTCGTACCCCTAGCATTAGCATTGCTCAAATCATAGAGTAATGTTCAGGTTGAGTTGTCAAATGAGAGAGAGAGAGAGAGAGAGCTGCAGGAATCACTTGTTTCTAAAGCAACAGAAAACGAAAGAAATTAAATTTAATTGGAATTTGGGAAACTGCTGCAAATTTCTTTTGTACCCCTTTTCCTCCCTCCCTCCCTCCCTCCCTCCTTATATATACCACCATGCATCTCACTCACACTCAAACTCACACACACACACACACACACACACACATTATCATCAGTTCACCTGATCAGCTTAAGATTCATAAGCAAATGGAGAGAAGTTTTGTACTTGTATTAATCCTCCTTCTTCAACTACTGTTTTGGGTTTGTGTAAGAAGCAGGCCTTTTCTCCCTAATCCAATCCATCATTTTCCTATCCCTCAAGGTTAGTTACTCATTCACCATCAATTCAAAATTTACACACTTCCTCTCTCCGTCCCAAAATGAATGTCTGAAATTGCTGAAAATAATTAAAAAAAGAATTGCTCTTAATTTTGGGCACTAACTTAAAAAAAATATATATATAGAAATCATATTGGGACGGAGGGAGCATACATTTTAACTATTCTTAACTTCCAATTTTTTGTTCAGGGCCAGCTCAAAGTCCACAATCTTTCCAATTTACCCTCACCTCAAAGCAGGTTTCTTCTCTCTGTGGAAATGATGAAGTGAAGGAGGAATTAATATCATATGGAAAGATGAACAAGATTGGATCAAGCCCACCTAATTGTCTGCACAAGTGTTATGGGTGCAGCCCATGTGAGCCCACCCAAGTCCCCACCATCACTAGCCATGTTGGCCTCCAGTACACCAATTACGAGCCAGAGAGTTGGAAATGCAAGTGTGGGCCCTCTTTCTACAGCCCATAAGTTAATCCCTTATTTTGTGCCTAGTTTTTATTAATTTTTAATGTGTAAATACTTGAGAAATATTTCTTCCATCTTTTATGTGAATGTAATTACTATTTATTCAATGAAATTAAGTTGGAAAAATTGTTAGTGGCACTATTATTTGCTCCCTCTCTCTCTCTGTCTCAAAATAATAATCCCTCTGTGCCAGATTATATGTCCACCCTCTCATTTGCACGGAGATTAAGAAATAGTGGAAGTGATGCAAGTGTTGTGAGTATAAAAGTAATATAGAGGAGCAAATGAGTGGTAGTGAATAGAAAGTTGATTGGTGTTGTGAGTGTAAAAGTAAAGTATGAGAGAATGAGTAGGAGAAAAAATAAAGATTTTTTGCTATTTTTGGAAGTGGACATATACTTTGAGACAGAAACAGAGGGGGGAGAGTATCACATTTGACATTTTTAAGAAATTTGACTTATTTGTACATTATATATCTCTATACAAAAATGTTATATCTGTTTCAAATTAAATTACTTCAAAAAAGTTAAATTGGACAAAAAAAAATGAAACTATTTTTTGAACAAATAAATTAAATGATTTTGGGAAAGAGGATATGGGAGTTAAGTACTTTTTTCATCCCTGAACTTATCTATTTTTTACTTTTTGGTTACTAAACCATTTTTTTTACTTAAGAATCCTCAAACTACGTTTTTTTTTACTTAAGAGTCTTTCCGTCAGTTGGCCATCCATATTGCCGTTAAGTATTGCTGGTGTGGCATGATGACTCATCATTTTTGCCTATGTGGCATATGATGTCACCAGTTATGCCTAGGTGGAACTTCTTAGTGCAATAATTTGCCAATATGGAAATGTAAGGAGGGAAAGTGTAAATATTGCTGAAAAATCTGAAATTGATTTTTTTTTTTTTTTGAAAAAGCAGTCAAAAATTAACATTTGAAATACATAACTCCCTCTAGTCCAAAATAATTGTCACTTTTGATCAAACAAATGTATGTTTGACCAATAAATTAAATAAAAATATGAATGTAATAAAAAATATAAAATTGTTATTAAAAGTATTATTAATTATAATACAATGACAAATTTTAGATTTTTATTAGCATAATTTTTTCTTTGAAGATTGTATAGTATTTTCAATGAATTGTATAGTATTTTTTTTAATGTTTTTTTTTTTGAAGATTTTTTTTTAATATTATTTTTGAATTGATAATTACAACCCATCTTCATCACTATCTCTCTCCCTCTAATCATCACCACCACAGCTGCCCATGATCCACCACCGTCTCACCGGTCATTACCTCCACCACCATCAACATCTCACCACAGCCAGCAAAACACAATCTGAGAATCAGATACAAAATATAAAAAATGCACATACCTAAATTACACAAACACACAGACGCACACATTCAAAGCCAGATCTAAAAATCAAATGGAAAATTCAAACCCAGATTTGGGTTCGCTCAATTTCATAAACCAAACATCACACACAAGATTTCGAATTCAAAAATCGAAATCTGAACACAAATTAAAAAAAAAAAAATCTTCAGAAACACCATCGTAAACAGAGAAATCAAACCCATATTTGGGTTCGCTCAATTTCATAAATTCGGATTTTAAAATCTGGGAACGACGGACGGCTTGATGATGGTGCAAAAATCGAAATCTTATTTGAAATCCCCATTTCAAAATCACATTTGCAGATCTAGAATGGGGATTTCAACATGTTGGGGTGTCAACCCAAGTCCCACATTGGCAATTGAAAGAAGAATTACTTAGTATATTAAGGTGTCCACACATTCCATTAGTATGAGGCCTTTGGGAGATGACCCAAAAACAAATCCGCGCGGGCTGTGCCCAAAGCGGACAATATCATACTAATGTGGAGTGGTGAAGGTGGTCGCCGGTCCCAACAATGGTATCAGAGCCCAGGTTGGTGGATAGGCCCGACGCGAAGTGGACCGCGTGCGAGATGTGTGGGATTCTCCTATGTGTGATCTCGCGAAAAAGACCCTTGTGTCGAAAGTCTTCCCGATAAAGGTGATCGGGCGGCGTGTCCCGCAGATGGTGTTAGCGGCGGTACAAGTTTCGTTGGAGGTACTTGTTGAGGGGAGGGTTGTTAGGGTGTCAAACCAAGTCCCACATTGGCAATTGAAATAATAATTGCTTAGTATATAAAGGTGTCTACACATTCCATTAGTATGAGGCCTTTTGGAAGATGACCCAAAAACAAATCCATGCGGGCTGGCCCAAAGCGGACAATATCATACTGATGTGGAGTGGCGGGGGTGGTCGCGGTCCCAACACAACATTCAACGCCGGATTGGAGCAAGGCAGAGGCGGAGCTGTGTGGATCTGGAAGAGAGAGAGAGAGAGGGGTGGGTTTGTTGACGACGAAGACAGTGTGGTGGAGACGCGGCGGCCATGGGAGGGTGGTGGGGCGATTGGAGGGGGATTTGAGCGGGAGGATGGCTTCGATTTGGACGAGAGACGGAGAAGTGATTGGAAGGAAGGAGTGCGTTAGATTGGAGTGGGCTCGAGGTGGGAGAGATAAGGAGGAGGCGGCGTGGGAGAATAGAGAGAAGAATCAGGGGAGATCGGGAAAGGGAGGCGACATCGATGGCGACGGCGGCGACGACGGAGGGCGGTGGAGAAGAAGAAGAAGAAGAAGAAGAAAGAGGGTATTTTTTTTCTGCGTTATTGAAGATCTGGTAAGGGGTTATAGGTTAGGGTTCTTTTATTTGCATTTTAGGATCACTAGTTTAATATCTTACATTTTAACCCCTCAAAATTCCACATCAGCTTTCTATTTGATGTCAGCATGCCACATCAGCGGGTTTAACGGTGCAATTGACGGGAGACAGACGGAAGGACTCTTAAGTAAAAAAAAAACATAGTTTGAGGATTCTTAAGTAAAAAAAATGGTTTGGTGACCAAAAAGTAAAAAATAGATAAGTTCAGGGACGAAAAAGGTACTTAACTCGAGGATATGGAGGAGAAAAGTGATATAAATAGAAAATGAAAATAAAATATATTTCTCCTCTAAATAGCCCAATTATGAATTGGGCTTTTCAGTTTGCATTACGCCAGCCCAATTGGCAACCAGGCCGATGGGTCCAGTACGGCTAAAGCCTATATAAAAGCTTCCCGTCGAAACTAAAATCGGAAACCCGTCCCGGCGATTTTACACTTGACCAAACCGTAAAATCTCTGTTAATCGACTTCATCAATGGCGTTCTCCGTCCATCGAGTACGTCTCTCTCCCTCTCAGATTTTTTTGGATCTCTATTATCTATTTAGTGCAGAATTAAATCATAGATTACTTTTAATTTGATTATTTGCGGAATTGATCTCAGTGCTCTTATGCGATCTAATATTAATCAATTTGTAATTCATAACAATCTAGTGAATTTTTGTGCTATTCTCTTAGATCTGAGCTATTCAGTACAATTTCAAGCTGCTGTCGCTTAGATCTTTCTGTTTGATCTGGTTAGCAATGCTTTTGGTGCAATGCCAATTTTAGCTAATCATTTCAACGCTGAAAACACACATAGAATAGAAGAAGCATTATGTGATCCCTTATTCGTAATTCGAATGAGCGTTTTTACTCTCATCTTAGATTATTTGTGCGCCTATTTGTGGGTGTTCATGTATGTGTGTGTTTCTCAATTTTTATATGAAAGCACTAGTAATATGAGCAGTTTTGTAGTTATTGGTAACGAATATATATATACTCCCTCTGTTGTCCCAGATTGATAGTCCCATTTGACTTTTTAACCGTTTTAGTGATTTATTCCGCTTCCTAATTATCCGTAGGGGTGATCAAGAAGTACACCGGCTCCTCTAAAACAAGAATTGATGTTGGCAGTTTAGCAAGTTAAGTGATTTTAACGTTAAATTTTAGAAATGAGACTAACTTTGTGGGACAAACAAAATGGAAAGAGGAACTATCGTTTTGGTACGAACGAAGTATTTGTTATGGATTGGAATCAGTTCTAGTGATTTAAAAATCATACTCTGGCGGCAAGGGGGGGGGGGTGTTAATGTGGAAGCTGGAGTTAGGTTCAACCTTTAAAAGTGTGCGACTTAGGGCATCTCCAACCCATGGAGTTAAGTCATAGGTATCAAAATCAAATTTTGATACTATGACACTAGGGTATCAAATTATCATCTCCAATGGTAGGTATCAAATTAATACTAAATAAATAATTAATTGATATAAAAAGATACTACTTGGCAAAGTGAAGGAGTCAAGCAAGGTACCAAATTTGGTACCTCCCCTAAACAGTGGCGGAGCCAGGAATCTTATAGAAGGGGGGCAAAATTGTATAACATATTTAAGGGGGGGGGGGGCAAAAAAATCTTAATGCATTTATTTATTTTTACATAAGGGGGGCAAAGTCTAATATATTGCACTACTACCACTAACTTTTAAAAAATTGCACTAGTAAAATTTTACTTTCTAAAAACAAAGGGGGGCAATGGCCTCCATGCACTACACCTACATCCGCCACTGCCCCTAACTCTTCATCAAAATTTGGTATTTATGATTGTTACCATTGGAGAAAAACTACTCCTTCATTGATTTTGATACCCACCATTGGAGTTTCCCTTAGTTACATAATGATATAAATAAGCAGTGAAAAGGTAAAATGGAACTTAAGGGGGAATAGTGAATCCTACTGGTCTTCCCCTTAATCTGTCAGTAATTGTAGTCGATGATCAATAGTTTTGATTTCATTTGAATATCCTTTTACATTTGCAAATGGTTGGTTATGCTTTCATGTTGCTTGGGTATTACAGGAGGCCTGCCCTACGATAAAGAACATTCTTCTATTGGATTCTGAAGGGAAACGTGTAGCGGTTAAGTACTATTCAGATGACTGGCCAACAAATAATGCCAAGTTAGCTTTTGAGAAGGCCGTGTTCACTAAAACCCAAAAGACAAATGCCAGGACTGAAGGTATAATATTTTATGATGCTTATCAATGCTGCTATATGCTTATTCTTCGTTGGACTAAGGATAGTGTGTTGTTTTAGAACAGAATTACATTTTCCCGGCAGATCAAGTTTAGCTTGGATGATCATGGTCATGTATCTTCTAAAATACGAAAATACCCTTTATGTCTGATTTATTTTCTCTATTTCACTCATGGTGGCAGGATATGAGTTTTGTGAAAGCACAATATAATTGCTGTCTATTACCGTTTATTAGCTTTCCTGTGGGCTGATGTACATTTTCCTTTTTGTTAATATGGTGTGCGCAGCGGAGATAGCAATGTTGAGAACTGCATTGTGGTGTATAAGTTTGTACAAGACCTGCACTTTTTGTGACTGGAGGTGACGATGAGAATGAATTAATCCTATCCACAGTTCTTCAGGGATTCTTTGATGCAGTTACCCTTCTGCTAAGGTTGGTGAAAGTAACCTTGCGCTAGTCATCAATCTGCCTTCACTAAGTCATATTTTTGTTATTTCACTTTTAATCTTTTATGATCTTGATGCAGGAGCAACGTTGAGCAAAGGGAGGCACTTGAAAACTTAGATCTGATTCTTTTGTGCCTTGACGAGATTGTTGATGGAGGGTAAGCAATGGTTCCTATATTTAAATTCCTTAGTCTGACATCAAAATTTAATCTCTGTGCATATGCTCTTTTGTGTTATAGCTTATGCGTAAGTTATACTCTTTCATCAGATTTTTATCCCGTGCATATTCTCTTTTGTGTTAGAGCTTATTCATCAGTTATATAAGTTAAACAGACTTGGTGTCTGTATGCAGAACTTTATACAATTTATTTGTGCTAGTATCCCCCTTGTTGAAAGTTCAATGACACTGGAACTGTAAAGATATTGAACTCTAGTAACTATATCTGCCGTGTGCAGTATTTTTGTTGTCAAGATTTTTTTAAAAAAGTAAAAATCATATCTAAAAGTACATGCTACCCTGACACAAGGGCATCTTTAAGGGTGCCTGTTTGGGTGCATGAGCTATTTGGTGCCTTGTGGTTTTGGTTTATCTATGCTTATTGAAATCCGAGAGAGAGAGAGAGAGAGAGACAAAGAGACGGAAAGAGAAAAAAAAATAAAAAATCTACCAAGTGTCTAAAAACAACATCAAGAGGTATTGACTTTGTAGAATTTTGTTCCTGACAGGATTGTTCTTGAAACCGATGGAAGTATCATTGCTGGAAAGGTTGCTACTCACAGTATGGATGATGGGGCTCCCTTGTCTGAGCAGGTAATGCAACTTGTCTCCTTTTACTCCTCCGCCAACAAAACTGAGCAACATTTTACCTATCCAATTTTGTAATGGAGGGAATACTCCCTCCGTCCCAAAATAATCTTCCCATTTGCTATTTCTCATTGTCCCAAAAAGTTCTTCCCTTTTTTATACAAGTTGGGCTTAAAAGTGCACAAACAAAAATGGCTATTGAAGCAAGTGTTCATATTCTTAAAAAGTTTGAATAGTCAAATGGAAAGATCATTTTGGGACGTAGGGAGTATATCACAAGCATGCACTCCACTGACTGCAATAAATATAACATCCCTTGTTTATTTATTTTTCACATTGGGATGTTAATCCACACCTCAACCTGCTTTTTTTCTGAATTTGCAGACAATAACTCAAGCTTTGGCCACAGCTCGTGAACATTTGACAAGATCACTTCTCAGATAATTCAACTGTATCCATCCATGGATTATTGAGTTGGCATTCTTTCCGTAGATTTAATTTGTCTCTCTGCGGGTAAGGAACCAGCTTTATCTTTTCCCGATTTTTATGTTGGTTGTTTGTTATGGCCTACTATTTTCAGTCGTCAGATAGAATGTGGTTGCACTTAAGACATTTGATTTGTAACATCAATGCTGTAACTTGTTCAACCAGTGATTAATAGTTATCTATATTTGCTTAAAGGGACCACTCAGCTGCCCCATAATTATAATCTTCATGAAATACCTTTTGATGAACTAGAAATTTTTTATCTTTTGATTATACTTTGTTAAACTTCTTTTTTTACTGTTTTTTCAAGAAAAATACACAATATGATGGTGGTACTGATCTTTGGACACCAAAAGTAAGATTTGTATTCTTGACTCTGTATATCCTATTGCTTCCTCTTTTTGATGTGAACTAGGTTTGAGTTACTAGCTTTGTCTCAAAATGATCGTTGTTTTTGTTCTTGAATCCTAATCAACGACAAAAATGGACATATATTTTGGACGGAAACTTGTTCAGTGAATGGTGGATTTTAGTTTCTTCTTTCTGTTAAAATATGGTTTATTTTTCTTATCTACTTGAGGAGGCTGCAATGTCTTTTTTTATAGTAGTCCTCTCCGGTAGCTGATCCGGAGCGTAAGACCCCCTGCCCTCTTTTGCAAAAACAAAATGCTTTCTGTGAGAATGAGTAGGGTTTCTTCCAAATGATTGGCATTTTGTTTCTGTTTGATCACATTTAGTATATCTTGTGCTCTCCTCCAGAATTCTGTGAAAACTTTGAATCAGTATGGGGAGGGGGGGGGGGGGGGGGGATTTGGTGGAGTAGGCAACTTTTGTCTTCCCCACCCCTGGTTGACAAGTGCTTTTGAATATTCCCCTTCAAAATTCAAAATATGGAATTTGGGGGAAATTAGTTTCTCCTAAGTTATACAAAGTCATGTTCTTGCAGCTCGGTGTTTTAAGGCCTAAAATTGCTATTTTATTTCTCTGTGTTTTAGGCCTAAAGTCGCTATTTTATTGTAGTGTTTTAAGGCCTAAACTCATTGTTTTAAGGCTTAAACTCCCTGTTTTTAAGAGTGAACTAATATTAAAAGGTATAATTTTTTGTATAACTTATGGAGAAACTAGCCCAAAACCCTAGTCAATTTGAATTGAATATGGATAAAGATTGGCATTTCCCCTTTTAGCCTCTCTATTCTCTGAATGTGGACTCTTAAATTTATCATTTACAATTTGGAGGTGAGGCTGTCTGATGTGCTTAGACATTTAATGATAAAATTAAATACATGAGATGTGAGCAAATCAAAAGGGAATAGCTAGTCTAGCTGTCATAATGTTTGAGTGCACACTTGATTGCCTGTGGCACAAGTGATCCAGCAGTTAATATGTTTGAATAATATTAATAAAATGTTAATCTTAAAAACTGTGAGCCGTTGGATCATTTGTGGCACAGAAAGTGGCACACAAAGTGGATCTGGACTCGCTTGATTGTGAGTGAGAGAGAGATTAATTTTAGGAGTCGTTTGATAGCCTGGTGGGTTTAACCGTTTTAATAATAAGGAATTATTACTTGAGGGATTAATAATAAGGGTTTCTGATTATCCAAATTACATTATCTATACAAAATTATGTTGGTAGGGACAATTTGTAGCATGAACATTCTTGTGTAATGACCACAATATATTTGTTTTCTCCATTAAACATTTGCGAATAAACCATCGATAACAACAGATGAGCAAACCAAATTGAATTAATTTGAGCCTTCACCCTTGATCAAACGTTCGTTAATGGGAGGGGCAAAAGGCTTCTTTAATACTCTCAGCTGCGACAGCGTTGCATTTTCATTGTTTTAACGGCACTGCCATAGACAATAAAGATGAATGGGCAGCAACAATAGACGGAGGTAATGTAGCAACTGTGACGGAGAACGATGTAGTACCAACAGCTTATCCAGCCTGATAAAAGGCTACCAAAGGGAATAGCAAGGAAAAAATGAATGGAGTTAAGTTCTTGTTTCAAGAAGACCGAAAACACATCCTACAGACATCCATCGTAACATTTCAAGATTGCTATTCCAAGTAAAGTTTAACTACTTCTCTCAAAATAATATTCTTATTTTTTATCGTTACTACAAACAAACGAATGAATTTTGAACAATAATTTTATGTTAATTTATTATTGATAGTATCGTTATGTGGTATCAATTATAAATTTTAGATTTTTATTAGTATAATTAATTAATTTATAATTATTGCTTAAAATTCATTCATAACAACTGTTAAAAAGTGAAGATCGTTTTTGATAATCAAATCCATTGAAGCAAAGGGACTTCTCGTTGAATCTCAATGTCATTACATAAAGATCCTGTTATCAGCTTCAGTTACGTATGATTAAAGCAAATGGACTCTTACTTTGTTTCCTTATCCCTCACTATTTTCTTATGTCACTTTGACTTTGACCGTTTGTTTTAATTTGATAAAGTGATTGACCGTTAGATAATGGAATGAAAAAGTTAACGAGCAATTTTGGAAACTACAATCAATATCCTCCTTCAAATTTCAACAACTCTTCATTTCCACTATTCCATCCATCAACATTAATTTCGTTCGAGAAATGCTAGGGGCACAAAAAACACTCATAAAATTTGGGTCACAAAATGAGTTGTCAAGCATTGATTGAACATTGAAGTAATAAACAATGAGACTTACAAACACAAACACCCAGTCAACCAATGCCAAATAAGTTTGTGACTTCAATTTTGTGAGAGTTTTTTGTACTCCCTCCGTTTCATAATACATAGGAGCAATTTTTGTTCCAAAATATTGGACGTTTTACTATTACCAAGAAAGAATTACTATTGTTTACCTATTATACCCTTATTCATTAATTGTGAACTATTTCTTGTATAAGCATTTAAATGCCTAGGTAATTGGATACTTTTAGGGGCACATATGTCTTTTAATATGTATTAATTGCATTTCTTAATATGTGTGAAGAAGTCTAAAACGACATGTATTATGAAACGGATGGAGTATTACTCATTTCGTTAAGTGAGTGATACATGTATGTATTGAGTGCTACATCAACTTCGGTAACTTTTTTAACGGGATATATTTTTTTTCCATCAAATGGAAATACAATGACAAGTTTTGGTAGCAATGTGACATAATTTAAACATTTACTACAAAATTACAATTCTTGGTTAAGTTTAGGTGGCTAATACTATAGTATGCAATTTGCTCACAAATTTATTTCAAAGAGTTGTGAAAAGCGTCATGTCTTGATCCAATAATTTATGGAGGGCTTACTGTTGGGGTTCATTATGTAGCTTTTTTTATTTATTTTTTGGTAACTTAACAGAATATTTATTTTAATTGTGTTTATATTCTAAAAAAAAACAAGACCATAATTGAACATTCACTTTTAATGGCAACTTGCTAAATTACTTTAACCATTGTTTTGCTGATACAAATTTCTAGCTCTGCTACTGTTGGAATAATATATAAACAATTATATATAGTTGATGATCATTATCATATGAAGAGGCCGTATAATTATTTTTGAAAAAATAGGGCATATAGATTTATAACTAGTTTTGCAAGGTGAATAAAAAGAATAACAAGCGTAAGTAAGTGGGTAAAAATAAGCAAACAAATGAATTTCGAACTACTAGCGATCTTCATCTAATGGTTCTAATCTCGCAACTTCGCTTATTTTTTGTTTGACGGATGAGATGTTTTTGAGTTCAGTGGAACCAACACATTTTTTAATCGAAACCATTGAATAGAGAGGTGGAGCAAAATTGGTTGCAGCAGTTGTCGAACAGAAATACACCTCTTTTTTTTTTCTTTTTTTTTTTTTTTTTTGGCATTGGAGCTCACAAAAACTTACATACCTTAAACTATCTTTACATGTCATAGATATTGGTCGATAAGTCTTATGTTGACACACTACCTTGAACTTTACCTGAATTAGATACATGCAGAGGCGGAGCTACCCACAAGGCAAAGGGCAATTGCCCCATTGATTTTAAAAAATAAAAAATTTACTAGTGCAAAATTTACAAAAAAAAAAAATGGGGTTTACTGCAATTTTCTGAAATTTGCCTCTTTGAGATGAAAGTATTAATACACTAGAATTTTTTTGCTCCATTGACAAAAATACAATTGGATTTTTTTTTTTTTTTTTTTTTTTTTGTAACTTTGGCCCCCGTTGATAAATTTTTTGGCTTCGCCACTGGATACATGTACCATTTGACAAAAGACAGCACAAATGATCGTTGGTGTAAAACCAAGAAAATGCCGTCCTCTTGCATGGCATGGCACCTAGGCCGGTGACGCCGGACGGTCACCTTTTTTCTAATAATACTTCATCTTAATTAATCTCCTCATGTCATCTGTATGCTCATTTTTGGAATAGACCAAGTGTAATGTTGCTTTCAATAAAGAAAAAAGGAAAATCGAGAAAAAAGTGTCAAAAATATAAAATAAAAAATCTTTTCTATTCTAAACTCATTTTACTCCTTGCATCTTTAAATAAATGTCTAAATTCTATTTTAAATGACATCTGAATATTTATACTTTTCATACAGTTTATTGGCAAAGTTTTGTATAATCATGTAATTCTCTTTCCAAAATATTTAGTTTTACAAAATAAAAAAGACTAGTTAAAAATTTGGTAAGGAACAATGTTTTTCTTAAAAAAAAAATCATCTTAGAACAATTTCTCCTGTTTTTTTTTTTTTTTAAAAAAGAGATAAATATTTATTTAGTGATAAAAAGAGCTAGTACCAAATAT